>JACBWW010000014.1:18319388-18441661 GCA_020086605.1 Lanius collurio
CGGGAGAGGCGGGAGCGGGCCGGGACGCGGTGGCGGCGGGCCGGGGCTCGGGCTGGGGCCGTGGCCCGGCCCAGCCGTGGCTCTGCGGCCCCGGGGCGCAGCCGGAGCATCCGGACCCGGGGGGCCGGGCCGGGGTTACGTAACGGCATCCGCGCAGCGAGATGTGCCCGTGTCCGCCCCGGCTTCCCTGGCGCTCCCCGAAGTCGTGATTTTTTTCGCCCTTTCCTGCAGAGCAATTTAAAATGCTACAATAAACTGTGTGGTCTGTGAGATTCAGTAGCAGACTAGCTATTGCCAAGTTGATGCTCTCTTAGGATACCTTTTTGTTTTCATTCTGCTTCTCTCAAAAAAAGGCAGGAACGGCCTGTATTCCCAATTTGCTAGCAAGGCTGCAGATCCCTTCCAAGTACTTTGAAGATGTATGGGTTCATTAAAACTAATGTTTGGAAATCATGTGTTTGCCAGAAGTGCTGATGCTTAAAATGACTGTATGACGTGGGTTTTGCCATTGGCTCGTCATTTCATGTCAGTTTCTAATTGCTGGTGTGTGCTCGGAGGATACATTGGTGATTTTCTTCCCGAAAGCTTCAGCAATGCAGGTACTGTGGACTAACAGTAACTGAAACAGAAGACCTTGCTGGATTTCTCAGAGCAAACTAGGAAACCAAGGTCGTATAGCAAACGTCAGTGCAACTTGTATGGGATAGCGTGACAGAACAAAAGTATTCACAAGTCTTATTTGAGAGTTTAAGTGAAAAGTGTTCCATAAATAGGCTATTACTCAGTAGATGAAAAAAAAATGCTTAGTGAAGGTGTGAGGAAATTGCTATTTTAGGACTACAATTAACTATATCAGCTCAATTTTAATGGAACTAGTACATTTAATTGCATTCCTAACAGATTTTCTTTTCTCTAGATGATTAACTTGCAGAATGATACCAGCACAAAGATTAAAATCTCATCAAATATCTAATGGTTTCTGTACAGTGTAATTGTGTTTGGTTTATAATAGTTCTTTTCTAATAACCAGCCTTTGCCTATGCAGCCATCGATACTTTAATTAGACTTTTTTATCTTGGTGTATATGACATGACCTTGACCTTTAGAGGTTAAGCAGATGTCGTTGTTACGGATCTTATATGTTTAGTGAAGCATTCTTACATATATAAAAAAAACAGGGTTTTCTTTTGTTTTTGTTTAAAAATTACACAAGGAGACTATCTTTTCTCTCCATCTCAGACAAATTAACAGAGATGTGTACAACACTTATTATTTGAAAACCCTTAAGGGTTTGTATTAAAACAATCTTTTGTTTCCAAGTACGTGGCAGGGTGTATATCTGGAAAACAATATTAGAGGGTTTGTTACTGAAGACTCCCTAAACATTTCCCTTTGCAACTGTGGGCTGAAAGAGGTGCCTTCTGTTGTACTGTAGTTCATCAAGCTTGCTTCTTCCACTTCCCATTAATTTGCTATTGTGTTCCCAGATCCTCCATAGTGTTTAGAACTGTAGTGTTGGGGACCTTGTCTGCAGCCTTGCTGGCACTTTTTTGTTCTTAGCCCGTTCTGGGAGTTTATTCTTAAATGTCTGCAACGTGAACACTGGTTTGCATATACTTGTAGGAGCATGTGTGGGTTTTTTTACAAGTGCTGGTGTTGGAGGGCTGTACTCTGCCTATTTATGTGCTTGTGTGTGTTTTTTAATCAACCATCCAAAGCATAACTTTACTCACAGGTGTGTTACTGTGCATCTGAGCAGCCGTTTGGACACTATTACAAAGCCACCATGGCTATGGAAAGGTAAAGCTCCGTGACTTCTGTAATAGGGGAGTCCCTGGCCTCCTGCTCTATTGCAAATGGTGGTGGACGTGGGACTGCTCTCCTTTGCCACTTCTTCCTCTAGTCTGCTCTGGAGATGAAAGCAGAGAGTGTTCATACTACTGCTTTATTTTCCTGTAGTCCTCTGGCACATGTGCATGTGATATGTGGATGTGTGTACCCCTGTGTGCTGGACATTTCGGCTGAGCCATGGTCTACCGATGGATTTCTTAGTGTGACAGAAGTGAAAGGTTCTGCTCTTGTTTCTCCAAATACATGTGATGTCAACATGGAGGGGTTTTTTTTGATTTTTTTTTTAAATAGAATCTTTTAGAATCCTGAGAATTTATGCTTCTTTACCATGCAGCTTTGTCTCAGGAGGGCTGTATTTCTTAAGGGACTTTAGTCAGCCTTCTGTGCTGTCCCTGCAGTGGGAGACAGGAAGGAATTGCTAGTGCTTCACTGCTAAGGATGTGTGTTTATGTTTGTAATGTGTGTGTATACAATGAGCCTGTCCTAAAGGTTTAATTAGTCCCTCTGCCTCATGTATAGGGTAGCAAATACTTGTACGTTACTCCTGTGTTTTCTCTCTTTTTTTTTTTAAATAATGAAGAATTCAAACAATCCTCAGCAATTTCTGGGAGGCATTTTTTTTCCTTGTAACTAAATGCTTTTTGGTTTTGGAGCTTTTGACTCTCCTGGTATAGGAAAAGGCAGTGGTTTCTGTAGATAGTTTCCATGGGAAATGTTACTCTGGAAAATTATACTTCAAAAAGGAATTTCTCCAAGAATTTCCTTCAGGCTTGTGTTTCTTTCTTATGCTAAGTCTAATGAGATTTAAAAATAATCCTTCACAGTGGGATACTAAAGTAAATGGTTACTGGTTTTTTGGGGGGAGGGGTGTTTGTGTGTTGAGTTTGCCGTATCAACCTTGTACATGTTGAAGGAAGCAGCAACAGGTACAGTACACCAAGGAAAGTAAACACCCTCAGGCCATTTGAGGGATGTTGGATTTCTGGTAAATTTAAAATATGGCTTTAGTCATATGAAGGAAGCTCCAGCTTCTACAAATCTAGTGAAAGGAAAGCTATAGAATGAGGGGCCAGGTAACATGAGCTGCATTTGGTTGTAATGTTATGAAATATTAAGGAATATGTAGTTACAGAGTCACAGAATGGTTTGGGTTGGGAGGAACCTTGACATGTCTGCTAGTCCAGCCTCTTGCAATGAACAGGGACATTCTTCAGCTAGATCAGGTTGCTCAGAGCCCCCCCATTCAACCTGGCCTAGATGCTTCCAGGGGTGGTGTATCTACTACCTCACTGTTCCAGTGTTTTGTCACTATCATCTTAAAAAAACTTATTCCTTATATCAAATCAAAATCTGCCCTCTTTTAAGTTAAAACCATTACCCCATATCCTATTGCTATTGTCTTAGGCCCTACTAGTAGAGTTTGTGCTGCAAATGGTGTTATTATGTTTGTAATTAATTTCACCATCTCCATACCACAATTTTCTGAGCCGTAAATACAAACCTACAACTTTCAGCTATTTCTTGTAAGTCAAAATACAGACATGGAGGAAGCTAAAAGTTTGGGTTTTTTTAAATGCCAGTGCTGTATATGTCCTAGTAAATGATGTTTTTAGTGTGTCTTGTTTCTTTTGGTGTTGTTCCTTTCAAAAGAGTTGAGAAAGGATGGAAGAACCTTTTGGTGCTGACAGCTGATAAACCAGTGAAAGGGAGAACGGCTTAATGTGAAAAATGGAAGATGGGAGAATACCACAAGAATTACCCTGTCAGACAGTTAGACTTGTTTCTTTTAGGGAAACTTCTGGGCTGCATAGACTTGCTAAGATTAAGGGAGGAAAAAAAATGAACAATACCAAAATACAGATGTTAAATGAGGAAAAAACAAGGTTGCTTTTGTTGCTCTTTTTCCTTTTTCTTTTAATGGGATTGACCCAAGTGACACCTAAACGGCCTTTCCAACCTAAGTAATTCTGTAATCTTGTTTTGTCATTATAGGTGAAACCCAGAAAATTGTTAACTCTCTTTTAACAGGGAAAAATAGATGATGCTCAGAAACTCAGAATTATTTTTTTTCCTGGCATATATGTATTAATCTTATGGAATTTCCAGGTAGTTTATAAACTGGTTCCAAATGAAATGTGTCTGTGCTGAGGGCTGTACACAGTTATGGGTGGTAGCAGCAGGTAGGGAGATGGTGAATTTCTGAGCTTGTCTTTCTGAGAAAGCTGCAGACTGGTTGCTTAAATGGTTTCAATGTGAGCCCCTCCATCACCAGCTCAGAAACCAAAAAAGATTGTATGTCATTACTTGTTACCTATAACTTTAGAGAGAAGCTTTGAGGGAAGAGTAAGTTGGAGACTGAAGAAGAGTAAGAGGATGGGTCTGGAATGTATGGCAGTTGTAATACAGTTAAATTAGAAGAGCTTTATCATGATTCTTAGAAATGCCTCACTGTAGCAGCGAGCAGCAGCATTTTGAAACCAAGTTAAATAATTTCCTTTTTTTTTTTTTTTCTTTTTTTTTTTTTTTCAGTTCCTTAAAGGGGAATGTATTTTAATACTAGTTGAGAGCTCTTCTCTTCAAGGAGAAAATGGATACATTAGTTTGAGGTGTAAAGAAAAGAAGTCTCTAGTTGCTTGTGAGTTTAATACAGAATGGCAAGAATTTTAACTAGCAGGAGTTGTGCTTGATTCAAAGATTAGGTTTTCTACCAAAAACCTAATTTCCCTCTGTGAAATTTGGTTTTCTTGCTGTCTTTTTGCTGAAGGATGGTATCTGTATTTCTGTCAGAGTGCAGTTTCTGGGCATATCTTAAAGATTCTGTTTTCCTCCATCAAATATTTCACATTTTTTGAATTTAGACCCTCTTCCCATTCCAACAAATCTTTTCCTCCTTGTTTTGTGATGCTGAGAATCAGGTGGATAAGCTGAATCTACCCAGAATTTAGCAGATAGCAGTCTTGGTTATGATCTCTCACAGGGTGATCTGACTGCTTACATTCATAACGCTTCTGAAATAGTTTTATTTTCCTTTTTTTTTTCTTCCCATGGAAATTGAGAGATGGAAATACTTCCAGCCTATGAACTACATAAACCCCCAGTACTTTTCGGTTCTCATGAAATTTGTGAAAATCACAAGTCCCTATTGATTTGCGTGTTTCTAGCAGAGATGCAAAGGTACTGGTGGATTCTCTACCTAAAAGGCTGGATTAGCAGATCTCTGTGTGGTATCAAATGTAGTCCCACTCTCTAATGCAAATGCTGTTCTGTCGGTATGAGGCTTTTTTAGAGCCTATATTATTCCCAATTAAATTAGTGAATTATGATTGTGAAGGATGCAGGGGTATTAAAATGATTGGGTCCTTTACATCAGTACAGTAGGGCCTGTATCTGGTTTGTCAACCCAAAGTAGGTAACATTTATCCAAGAATGATCTGTAGATCGATTTCAAGAAACCTTATCTTGGAATGTGATACACTTTTTCAGATGATGAACTGACAGATATTCTGTTGAGAAATGTAACAAGCTCGGGTTGCCCAAAGGAGAGTCGGAATGAAAGCTGTGTCATGGAGTGAAGCCTGCCTGCTCAGACAGAGGAGGCCTTGGCTACATCTGCCCAGTGGTGGCTGACCTGATCAATCCTGGAAAAGGAACTAACCACAGAAGAACTTTGTTCTGTAGCAGTTCCTAGTTTCCTGTTTCCTGTAACATGTTTGTGGTGGGAGACCAAAGAGTTGCAGGAACCGTGGTGGTGACTGCTAATTGACCTTAGATATGGGCAGTGGAATTGGTGAGACTTCCATGACTCATGCTGATGGTTTAAATGAGAAATAAATAATAAATAAATGAGAAAGGAATTAAAGCAGTAGCCAGGTGTGGGGGAGCATGAGAAAGGACAGGCACATACCTCTGCCACTTGGAAGGTTGAGCTGGAAGGGAACAGCTTGGTGTGAGATCCAGGCCACTGTTCAGCACTTGGACACACTGAGCAGCTGGAGTGAGCATTCTGTTCTTCAGGGTCTCTTGTGGCAGAGTCACCTGTATCTTGATTTGTGAGTATCATGGAATAGACAAACTGGAATAGAAATGCCAGATTCATCCTGCTTCATAAAACACGGCTTTGTTTTATTCAGATTATGTGATGCAGTGGTGTCTGTCATTTCTTGCTGCTACCCCAACCTCTTCCCCTGTGACAAACCCAGTATGAATAAGGTGATGTTAAATGGAATTTGGGTCAAGAAAAGTGTCTGTTAACATCGTACAGGGATGGTTCCAGGCTAATGATTCTTCTTCCCATTTCACCTCTGCCATTACTGTCTCTGTCCTCTGTGTGGTCAACCTGCATCTACAGTGGAACTGCAAATGCACACTTGCCCCTGCTTCTACTTTGAGGATTTTTATAGCTGACCTGCTCAGGGATGCCTGACATGCTTTTGATCTTGTTCAGGAAAACAGTGTTTAACTGTTTCTCACTTCTGCCTTTGAAAATCAAATTCAACCTTGTTTAACAACAAATGGCAGTGTTGTAGGACAAATGCAAGAGAAATTAACCCAGAGAGACTCTGGCTCATCTTCTTAGATTATGATTTTTGAGATTTTGGCCACAAGACAAAATTTCTTTGATTTATTTTAATGGAAAGTGGTGGAGAGCAACTTATTTTCTTTTATATATTTATATTTAGGGAGCCAGTTAGCTGTGTTGTCACCTGGTAAGGACAGATCTAGGGAAAATGGAAAGGCAGAATCACTGATGGAGAGCTACAGAAATGGCAAGAAATGGACAAGATAAAGGGACTTTCATCTTGAAAACGGGAAGGTGAAGTGCTTAGTTTAGTGACAAATGTTTCTTTCAGAGTAGAGTGCATCAGCTGGGTGAGAAGGTGGTGGCTAATGGTGGAACTGATACTTAGTTAAAAGGAAGAAGCTTCAGCGTAAAACAGCTTGCTGATATCTGAAAGGAGCAGTTGGTTTTGAGTCATCTTGAGGTCCCTCTGATCCTAATGTGAGCATGACATATACATCCCTCTGGTAAGTAATTATGTTGCTTTTCTGTTTAAAGTCTGGTTTCTGGGGCTTATTTTGTTTCTGGAGAACTAGCTTCATAAGATGCTTGCCAATACCAGAAGGATAGGAATGATATGAAATAGAGCTGTAAAGTAGTCAGACGATGAGTCTGGTTGTAAAGTATTGGTCAGCTCTGTAGCCAGACAAATTCTTTTTCTTTCTGTGTAATGGTTGCAGAATGCATAAAATCCATCTCCTTTCCGCCCCTCTTCCTGTCAGCTAAATACAAGCTGTCTTTCCACATTCACTTGTGCCTGACAACTCTGTTCTGTGTGCAACTAATAGGAACTATGGGCAGGTTGTATTTGCTACCTGGTTTAATATTCTTGGGTGACATAATCATGGGCAAAAATAATGCATTCTGTAACTTAAGGGGACAAAAAAAAAAAGAGTTCTCTAACTCTCTTAACTGTGACCTATACTGTGTGGGTGTGCAAATATGCTGTAGGAAGCTAAATGTAAATTATGTGCTGTTCCACTGAGCAGGCTTTTCTCGGTTCTCCTAATAATTGGTGGCGTAGCCTACATATAAAACCCATGGTCAATTTGCAGTATGCAATTCAGTGACATGCAATGCAATGCAATTACTATTTGCAATGCAAAATAAACTTTAAAAAACCAAAACAAGGTATTTTCTTTAGTTGCTGCAAACTCTGTCTCTTGCCCAATCACTATAAATACTGCTTTGTGACAGAGCTTACAATTAATAACAAGAGTGACTTCTGTCTCTAATTAATACAATAATGGTTATGCTTTCTTTTGATGTGGATTGAGGTTTAGTAGGGAAGGTCTCAAACCAAGTCAGAAATGAGGGTTACAATTAGCCGTGCTGACCAACCCTGAGACCCCTACAGATTCTTCAGTATCTCCACGTGATTGTGCAATATCTGTGAGTTTAAGGGATAGAAACAGCTTCAGAATAAATCGATGAAATGCTTTTTAATTTCCCTTTCTGGTGAGGCAAAGGTTGTGGTTGGATCTGCAGATGCTCTGAAATGGAGCAATGACATGGCAGCTTGGGTTCATAGCTCCTGCCCTTTCCATAAGAGCTGCTGTGTGTGTCTGTCTGCCTGCTACAGATTTAAGTTTCGTGAGCTACATTAGGAAGGGGAGAGAGTGTCAGATTTTTTGCCTTTAAAATTTATGAGTTCCTATTCATCAATTTCTTCGGGTTTTCAAAGTGTTTTGGTCAAAACAATGTAACATGAATCTACAAAGACTAAGTTTGGATAAAACAGCTATGTTGTAATCATGTGGCCTTTCCAAAAGCTGTGATATTTTTCTTAATACCCTTGGGTTTTAGGTTTCCAGTTGAGATGCCTAGACTGGCGTCCAGAGGCTGCGTAACAGATCACTGCTTATGGTTCTCCTGATGTTTTGTGCCTTCCTGAGTGCCTCATTTTTCTCCCACTTGTCTGACCTTTATAGATCCAAATATCCACTTGTCCTCTCTGATGTGTGCACATTCTAATAGTTGGAATATTACTCAGGCTGTTAAGACACAGTATGAGGGCAGTGCATGGGGCAGGGAAGGAAGGATTGTTGCCTCCAGCTCTGATTCCAGCTGCCTGCCCAGCCCAGAGCTGTACTGGCCCTTGTCTGCCTGCTTGTGGTGCAAAGGCACGGAGATACTATTATTCCCTGACAACTTATGGTATTTCTGGTGTAACTACCTTCTGATGTATTTATTATTGGATTTCCCCCTCAATGTTCTTCAGCATTTTTAAAGATTTATTCAGTGTTTTCCGATTTCTATGCTTTCTTAAATTTGTGAGCACCTTAGCTCAATCATTTTGCATAAAGCTATCAAATACCAGTCATAAACCTCTGTTGTATCTCTTTATTATTCTAAATATTAGTGTCTATATGAATTATTTTAAAGTTACACAGAATTATTTTGTAAAGTATAAATCCATTGACTTTAGAATCTTCTACATTTTATTCATTCTTTTTAACATGGATTTTTGTAGTAAGTCAGTAAAAATAACTTCAAAGATGCAGTATGGAATAATGCTGAGTAAAAAACAGGTAGACACTAAAAGTAACTTGATAAACATGGTGAATTTCCCTTAAGGGGAAGAGAAGTATGCTCGCTTACCTCAGCTGAAGGGGTTTTACATATAGTAAACCAGAACTATTTAGACAGTGACTGATGTACATCGAGCTCATAGCTCTCTCTAGAAAAAGGGCAGTATCTCATAACAAAGCAGTTTTATTTTTTGATGCCCCTGCATAGGTTCAAAGGTAAGCTCTCTGTGTTTTTGTTTTCTGTTCTACTTTGTATGGCTTGTGGGCACTGTGCTCAGTGCTGAGAAACACAGAACATGCTTGTGGAGGGTATGGCAGCTTCAGACATTTTATACTTCAACATCTATGGCAGCATTCCCATGTTGAAAACTAGTGGAAACAAACTGCTCTTTAGGCTGCAGATATCTTGAGGAACACATAGTTCTGCTTTCTTGGCTGGTTCTTGGATAGTTTGCCAGGAAAAATGTGTCATAGCTGTGTGATATAACACTGAGAAAACCATCAACATTGGCTAAATCTGTTTGTAGGTGAAATTTAGTTTCTTATAAAGAAATGTAATGAGTACAAACTTATTTTGAAACCATTTTTTTTAAAGCCAAATGCACTAGCACTGTGTTCATCACTTCTGCTTTCCAATGCTGAGACATCTTCCACAGCTCTTGCCCTCTTTATCATTCTGTCTCTCCTCCACAGGTCACTCCCCACCCGTTAATTCCCTCCTCTTGGAATTCCAGTCCTGTGCCCAGGCTCACTGCTCCTCCTGGGGACACAGCCATGTCCCCTTGGCCATGCTGATGATGCTCCATGCCTGTTCCCTCCAGCTGCCATTCCTGGGTGCTTCTCCTGAGGTCCTTAGGATCTCAGGAGATCCTTGGGGGGTACTTCCAGGGGCTGCAGTGTATAAAAGGAAAAAACATCTGAGAACAAAAGGCCTGGATAGTCACAGTGTAAGCAAACCCAGGAAAATATGTTATTTTCCTACCAGTTCTTATGCCTAGAAGCAGTGTAAGGTGCCATTGCTTAATGGCAGCAAGTGAAATATTTTTGCACTTTAGGTTGGTGTTTCTGTCAAGGTGGGTTATACATCTCAACCATGCTGAAGCAGATTTAAATGTAATGGTGCAACTTCCAAATGCAAGTTTCTCATTTAGAGGGACAAATCTGAACAGAAATAAATGTCTGCATGTATTGTGGGGCCTGCAAAGTAATTCAAGTAGACCTCTTTGAAATTTTTCTCTTTAAGCAGTATGCTTCAAAAATGAATTTCAGATCTTTGGTTGCCCACAGGTTACAGCACATAAAATCAATACTTTTTTCAGCTAATGTCAGATTCTTCCATTAAAAGATAAATGAGGACGTGTGAAGCTTCCAATCTTCTCAGACTTCTGTGTGCTCCCCAGACAGCTGGTTTTAATTTATATTTTGTATGGTGTGTACTTAGTGCTTGTCATTCTTGTTGCCAACCATTGCTTGTACTTATGAATTAAATAATCAAATAATGATGCAACTGTGGTGTGTTTTTAAAGCCTTTGTTCAATTTAAGAGGGTGAATGTTTCATTTGAGGAAATTAAGCTTTGTAGGAAACTGAAAATGATCCCTATCATGGCTTAGATTTTTGCTTACTCGGAAATGTGCTGGCTCATGTTATCTTTGTAGTCACTGGAATTTGTCAGTGTTTAAGTACTGGCACTTTGGTGGGTTTGGTCCCCCATTTAATTTTTAGAAATGAAAATATTATAAGACAGAATAGACATTTTACAAATAATTTCAAAGGCTAAAACATAAATATTTGAAAGAAATGGACTGTAGATTTCAAGCTTCTACTATAGACTTCTACTCTACATAGCCTTTTGTCTTCTGAGGGTCTGACTGGAGTGGTGGGGAAGTGGAGATAACTGTCCTGGACAGTTATAGAGACTGAAAAAAAAAAAAAGGAAAGTAACCCTCCCAAGTTCATCAAATTTACACAGCCCTGCTTTGTAAAATAGATGCAATTTTCCTGTTTCAGGATGCTTGTTAAAAATCAGAGAAAATGAGGATGAATTTGAAATTTTCTTTCCAGAACACTGCAATTTCCAACTGAATATCTACAGTGCTTTTCCCCGCTCCTTTTTACACTGCCTTTTAGAATTTTTCATAGTTGGGAAGCTGTCCCAAAACATATTTGTCAGGTGTCATTGCTCCTGCTATGTAGCCGTAATACAATTAACCTTACAAGTCCTTTTTACTTCCTTAGTGTATTTGCTTGGTAGTCTTTCAAGAATTACTTTACTGCTATTTTCTGGTGTTGATTAATTTTGGAACAGCTATTGCATGCAGCAGGGGAGTTTCTCTTCTGTGTAAATGGCTTTGGGCATCTTGGCTGAGGTTACTGATGCTGACTTACCAACTATTTTGAAGGACTGAAGAATGCTGAAAAAATTAACTGAGTTACTTAAAAAAATTTCTGTTGTCCTTACAGCTGGAGTGGTTTCTCCTCTCAAAGAAAGAAAAAGAAATTGCAACAAAAATTGAAAGTCAGTATTGAGATAAAATACATGTCAAGGGTAACAAAATACTTTACAATATTGGGGTGTGAAATTGTCCTGAAGTTCCTTAAAAAAAAACGTAGCTAAGTTCAGTATCTTTGTTCATTCTGTGGCAATATACATATTAATGAAAAGTTTCAATGGAAAAACACTAAGCCTCACTTTTGAGTAGAACTCAGGTGCTCTAATGCAGTTTTTTTGGTATAACTTTCTCAAGGTATATTTATTTATGATAATGATAGTATTATGACTAGTGTTAAAAATTTTTCTAGGATAACATTTATGTATAAATATATCACAATATATTTTCACTGTCTAAATGGTAGATGACTCAGAATCAATGTTTTTTATTCTAATGAATTTACAAATACTGAGTTGCCCTTATCTAAGTTTATAATTTGTGAATGGTACCAAGGAGCAGAGGGAGAAATTTCATCTCAATTTCTATCTTTATGGTATCTTTTATGTTTTTTAATATAGTAGCATTTTATTGTTTATACTTTTGGCATTAATCTTGCATGAAGTATAGTTTTCAGGACTGTTCTTATGTCTTGATGTTACTGCCAGATAATGTTAGGAGATTTTTCAGTCACTAAGAAATCAGTAGGCAACAGGAAGCTTAAAAAAAGGAGATGCTGAACTTCAGACCATGGATTGTATGGCATTAGAAGTACAGAAAAACCTGAGGACTCGAGTTGCAACTTCTGACATGAATTGTGAGGGCTGGAGCACATCTCCTATGAAGATAGGCTGAGAGAGCTGGGCTTTTCAGCCTGGAGAAGGCTCCAGGGAGACCTTACAGCACCTGTCATTACCTAAAGGGAGCCTTTCACAAGGGTGTGTTGACAGGACAAAGAGTAATGGTTTTAAACTGATAGAGGGTGGGTTAAGATGAGATACAAGGAATAAATCCTTCACTATGAGGGTGGTGAGACACTGGAACAGGTTGCCCAGAGGAGCTGTGGGTGCCCCATCCCTGGCAGTGTTCAAGGCCAGGCTGGATGGGGCTCTGAGCAGCTCAGTCAGGTCTAGTGGGAGGTGTCCCTGCTCCTGGCAGAGGGTTGGAACTAGATGATTTTTAAGGTCCCTTTCTACCCAAACCATTCTGTGATTCTACATTTAGGTATTCATTGCCAGAAAAATATGAAGTCAACCCTTCTATTCCTTTTTCTGCTTTGGTGGTGGTGCTTAAATCCTCTGTTTCAAAAATGTGTGATTCCTGAAAAGAGAGAGGAGGATGCTTGCACTTTGGTCACCAGTTTTATTCATGCGAATTTATCAATAGAATCCTGCTCGTATTTTATTGAGCTTGTTCCGGAAAATCCAAATTTGTCAGCATCTTACATGGGAATAAGAAACTCTGAGTGGGAACAGTGCTCCCTGATTTGTCAAAGTCAGTGAGCAGAGGGAGGAGGAATACTTAATGAACTCTGTTTGATTGGAGTTTGTGACAGCCAGATCATCTTCTTGGCTCAGCCAGTTCCACAGATAAAATCTTACTGTGGTTGTTAACAGTGAAGTTGGAGGTGTGGATGGAATCTTGGCAACTGAAGGAATTATGTTACATGAATGAAGTCAGATGTCGTCATGAAAGAAAATTTTTAGTATCCCATCTTGAGCATGAAAATACACCCAGCAGTAATAAATGCCCCCTCTTAGGATGAAAATCAGTCCTAATAGAATTGCAGGTGAAGGCTGAGCTGCTTCCTTCTGCGAAATCGTGATGACAGTAATCAAAACAATCACATTTACGTTCGCCTGATTACTGCTGGAGGTCTTTTTGTTATCTTTAACTCAGTGTTAATTTAGGTCACCCATTAGTCTAAGTAAAAGTGACCATAAATGCTTTTTCTCTTGACTCTATGTCTGTACAGAGTGGCTAGAGAATGCTCTTTGTATTGGTGCTAATGTATTTCTTGAAATGTCTGTTTGATATGGGAACAAAAGGGCTTTTAAAATAATTTGATAGTTTACAAATGCTTTATTTATCTTGGTCATCCTCCTGTATTCCTGCTTTTACATGTAGTACCAAGTCCTTAAGAATATACTTGTTTTATTGGCAATCACCATGAATGCACAAGTGCAGCCAGAGCCTGTGGGTCTGTAATATCTCTGTCCTGCAACTTGAGGGGCTCAAGCAGTGTCCTCCTTGAGCCCTCCTGAGACAGATGAGGAACAATGTGTGCAGTAAACTTCAAGGCCTGCACATAAATACTGTACAAGGAATCATGTCTTTGAAACATTAGCTCATAATTGAAAACAGAATGCAAATAGAAGAGACCCACAAGAGTTACCTGTTTTCTTTGTCACACCGAATTATGCAGTGCAAGTTGTAACCCATCATTTGCTCACACAGCTCTTCAGAGAATTAACATACTTCCAATACTAGTAGTTGTAAGGACAAGTCTTTAATTTTCATGTTATTTATCTTCTGAATACAGTCCACTAATGTCACACTTGTTTCATTAATGTTTCAGAGTGCATAATAATTTATAATAGAGAAATATGACACTCCTTGTCTCTTCCTCCAGGCTTAAAAAACAATGTTTTGTCATATCTGTTTATATTGTGTATGTTAAAGTGTCATTATGAAATTGAAAATGCCTCTGAGTATGTTTTGTGAAGGTTGAAAGCCCCTGAGTGATAATGGCAGGACATTGTTGACCTTGATGGTGTTAAGTGCTAGTGGCAGTGTTTTGGGATGCAGAACATCTTGATAGTCAGTTATTGGTGATGTGGGTCTCTCTGATGGTCTTCTTGTTCAAGTGTTCTCAGTGGTAAAATCTCTTTCTTGCGTTAGAGAACTGGAGTGCTGTGCTTGGATAGGGGGAACATGCCTGAAAATGTGACACACATGGAAGGAGCCACCCACTGTGGAAATAATGGATGCTAAGAAAGTTATTTTGCCAAACATGGTTGCAAGTACATGCAAATCCAGCTAGACAAACAGTATATGAGAGCTTTCTGACCAGAAAGTACAAGATTTCTACAGTTATGTCTCTTATTCTGTGTAGTGGGAGCTATTCCCAGGCCTTGGGAACCAGGATGATGTGTGGGGGGAAAAATAGTTAAGACAGTATCCTTCAAAGTCATTAGCAATATTTTTCGAAAATATCTTTCCTCCTTTTTAACTCCCGTAGCATGAAAGATGAGCACAGGCTGAATGTGAATGAGGTGTGCTGAGCCTGGTGTCCTGCCCGTGGCAGTAACTCAGAGCAGGGCGCACAGCGTACTGCCCTTACCAAACCTGTCCTCCTGCTCTTGGACTGGGAAGTGTCACAGGGAGCTCAAGGTACCCATTTCCCCCACCCAGCTGGCCCAGTCTCTTCCCAGACCTTAAATTTGGCAGGTGTGTGTGCTTATTATAATGTGCTACAGTGTGTGCAGGTTTGAATAAACTCCGGGAGGAGAGACATTGCATCCAGTAGTGGGGGCTGGAGAAACCTCGGCCATACAGGCCAGGCACCACGGTGAAAACAGAGTGAACACTATTAAAAGAAAAATTTGGGTGATTTTCCATCCTTCTGCTGGAGTATTAAAGGATAGGCTGGAAGTTTCTGCATGGCTCCAGGGCCAAGAAAAACCAGGAAGGTTCAGGTGGATCTGTACTTCCTGTGGTCCCCACAGAAAATAGAGAAGACAGTACAGGGGTCCACAGAGGAGGATTTTTGACTCAGTTGGATTACATTGTGCAATTTATTGGTTTGTTGTACTCTGAAAAATGTTTCAGTTTTGTGCCCCTGTTACTGAATTTGGATTAAGTTTAACAAATATTTTTCATAAAAGGAAAAATGGAGAAAATTTTGAAAAAACGGAAATTTTATCTGAGTATAATTTCAGTGAAATGGTGAAATGTTCATTCTGGTGTGTCTTGGAGTTTAAATTTTTTTTTTTTTTACTTGAAATTTCTCCTTTCTTCCTCCTTTTGGTCTCTGAACTAAAAAAGAATCTCCTTTTCATGCAGCCAAAATAGGTTCTTTTTTTCAGTTAAGGATTTGAGGTTTATGAAACATGTCAATAAACATGCCCAAGAAAAAACTTGCTTGTTCCAAAAATATGACAGACTTTTCTAGTTAAGAAAAGTCATCCCAGCATATGGTGTGTTTCTTTTAAGATGCAAAATATTCATATACTGAGATGAACCCTCTGGAGGAACTTTGAGGCAGTAGCTCTTACTCTTAAAGCTTCTGTCTTCATTTGTTTCAGCAGACATTTACTTTCTGGAGATTTTTCTTCCTGATTTCTAAAAGATGTTCATGGTGCCCTGCCAAACTGTTGTTGACAATCTGTTTCTTGTGGGATACTGTTATATATAAATAGCTTTTTTTTTATATTTAATTTTTCAAGCCAGCAGAAACATTCAGATTTGCTTGCAGCATGAGTCTAGAATAACATTGTCTCTGGCACAGTAGTTGTTGTAGTCTTGTATGACAACTGTTGTACACATTATCTTACATGGCTGTGGCTGCAGAATAGATTGGGGTTTATATGTGATTGACTTGTTATTGCATATGCCTGATGTGTTCTTTTCAGTGCCTCCCTTGCTGTGGCAGCAACCTGTGTTCACTGCCACCATGCTACTGTGACCTTCAGCCACACCAGGAAAAAAATTCTATCTTGTTTGCTCAGCATCCCAAAAGACAATTAGGAATGGTTGCCTGAGCAACATAACATCCTTGTCCAGTGCCACAGGGATTGCTGTGGTGCCAGTTGGACTGTTCCCCCAGAAATGGCACACTTCCATGCACAAAATAGTGGACTAGAGAAGGAATGTTTTTGCTTCCCATTTGTTTCTCATCTTTGCTTGGCCTCTCTTCTGCTGAAGTAGAAAATAAGCAAAGGCCCAGAGTAAACAGAGGAGTAGAGGAAAAAAAAAAAGGCAACATGAACAAAAAAAGAAATCCTGTGGGGAAGAGAGGTGGGGATGCTCTCATTTTGGATATAGGAGCAAAGCAATGAAAAAAATCTGGCAGAAAAAGTTGTCGATGTGGAAGAAGCACTTACACAGAATAAAACCATTTAGAAAAGGAATGAGGCAGAAAACATGGGCAATGCTGGAGGAGCAGTATCAATGGGTGAAAATAGGAAATACCTTTTTTTTAAAGCATCTAATAGCTCTTACATTAAAACTGTATTGACTAATGAGATTTGTTTTTGCTGTAAAATCTGTTATTTCAGGTTTTCTTGTTCTTTGTTTGGTTTTTGTTAATTACAAATAAACCAACAGATTTATTGATGCTTTGATACTTGGATATGTTTCCCTAAAACAAAACCTACCAAAGATCTCTTCTGGATGCAGGTTTCTTATCGATCTTGTGTGGTTAAGACCCACTTGTATTTTGCAGCCAACAGCTCACAGGGGAGCTATATGGCTGGTATCACATCTGCTTGCCTTTTTTCTTCTCAGCTTGAATGAAGAGCTACCTATTTACAGCTAGGATAGCTGTGGGGAGGCCTTGGCACCCATCCAGACAGAGGGCTCACAGTCACGTCTCTACATCACACAGAGATGCTGTAGCTACTTTCCTGCTGTTAACCCACCTAATTTTCCTTGTTTCATACACATATAGCCTGTGAATTTTTGGATGGCTGATGTACTGTATGAAGTATTTGTTCCATCTGTTCAGAGCATTTGAGCTTTATAATAAATTCAGAGCAATTCAGCGATTTAGAACTTGACTATTACTTTTTTAGCCAGTAAAGAATTATATGAAAGTCTTTCAAAATGAAAGCTAAGCTGTGAGAAGAGAATAACGCAATAAACTAAATAAGAAATCAGGAATATTGAAATCAGATTATTTTTAAGGTCCCTTCCAACTCAAACCATTCTATAATTCTATGAAACATTTTCCTTTAGTGTTTTTCCTGAATGGGGTGTATGTGTTTAATTTGAACTACCTGAGGTCTCCTTCAGAGTCAGTTTATTCTGCCACTTAGGTGCTAGCTTCTTCAATTTTTACAGAAAGATATTCCTTGTCCAGAAGCGTTTGTGTTCTTCTTTAACAGCTTTGTTGCTATGTAATTTCATTATGGATGATGTAATCTTTAAGGCTTTTATTTTTTCCTCTCCAGTAGCATGGTTTGATGGGATCAACAAAATCTGTTACATCGAGATGTGTTCTAGTATATTAAAATCTCATTTTTGCTGGTCACTGTAGTACTCAGCTCCATCAGCTGCCTTTAATGGAGCTGCTTCTGCGAGCAGTCACAGTGACAAAGGACTTGTGCATGTGGAACTGGGTTAAGAAATCAGAGTGCATTTGCTTATATGTTACAGAGCTCTAATGCCAGCTACAGCAAAGCTCATCTTCCTTCTCTAAATAGCTTAGTAGTTGTCATGAATTTATGTTCTACTTTCATGGCATGCACTTCTGTTCACATCCTTTTTGTATTGTAGTCTCACCAACATCTCTTCATGTTATCACTTGATGTTCTGAAGGGAAGGTGAAGTTCTGATTGCCCCATCAGCTTCTTATACACACATCAGATACCAAAGTAACAGAAAATGATAAACCCACTCCAGAAAAGTACCAATACAGGTTTCCTTGTCCTGAGCCTTGAAATTAAGTTTTCAGAACATCTCTCTTAAAAGGACTTGTCTTTTTGTATTAAAGAATCTGCACTTGGTTAGAGTTCCTTTGTCGCCTTGTAAAGCTTGTTTATAAAGCTTGAAGCAATTGCAGTGACTAGGCATATAAAATAGACATCCTGCTGTAGGAATTGGAGCAGGTTTCTTTTAAGACCTTTGAGTCTGCCATTGAGAATTGTTGTTTATTGAAATTTCAAGTCTAAATCAAGGCAAAATGCAGATTTAGGAGGTTAATTTTAGGATCCATCTAGCTTAAAAAAATTACTTTTATGTCTAAGATAAGACTCAATAAAATGAAAATGTTTGGGTACACTGTCCTCAGGAGAAAGCATCTCTGTTTATATAAATAGAGAGTTTTTATTTATTTGTTTGGATGAACTACATTTTTAAAATGTAGTTGCAGATAAAATTCTTTGTATCTTTGTATGAATGTTATAAATAATAAGCAGAGAGACATGGGATATTTTCCCTAATATTTAGGGAATAGAATAAATTTTACTGTTTTGTTGGGTTTTTTTCTTTCTACCTTAGAATCAAAATCTTTTGTGGTACATGCACATAAAAATTCATAATTTTTGTCTCTTGACTAAAAATATAAATGTATACATTAATAAGAAAAGGGTTTATTAACTCTTTAATACAAAAATCAGTTACTTTGTACTTTGCAAAGCTGTCTATTTTATGAGTTGTTCAGTAAATTTTAAGACCAGTACCTAGAATTTCTGGTATTTAAACAATACATTCATAGTAATCTCCTTTTGAAAAACAAAATGATGATTCTGTAATTGTAGAACTCTTGTTTTTTTCCCTCTTCCATTACCTCCTCTACATGCAGCCTGTGTTACCTTACTTTCTGTTCTTCTTATCCCATATTTCCCAGGAGATGTCTCCGTGTTATTATTTTTATTAGATTAAAATAGAATTCTGGATACATTTTCTATATGTCTGCTATTAATGTGATTGGGAAGGGACTCTATGGGCTGCTTTATTTGTTTATTTGTGTGTTCCTATGATGGAGTCCCTTGTCACGTGCAAGTCAAGTGGATGGGTGAGTCACTGTGATGTTAGGGTCAGATTACAGTCAGCCTCTCCCATCTTACTCAGCTCTTTGGTGGTATATGGTCAGTGGTAATGAATCATCTCTCTCGACTTCACTGATCAATTCCTGTTACTTCTGAAAAGTTCGTTACTGTGGCAGATGTAGGACAGAAAAGAACAGATTAGGATGCAGTATTTACTAGGATGCATGCCATAACTGAAAGGTGCCAGCTCAGCTCCAGCTACAGAGCTTTGGTGTGCAGTGCAGTTTAAGATACACTTCTAGGACTGACACTTAAAACTTATTTTTAATCACTACATAATGAGTTTTTATATTTGAAATTAGTCAAATTACATAAAATTTTTTTCAGGCAGCTCTCAGAACAGAACTGCACTTTTGTATGCATTAGGGAACTTTTAAGACTAGGAAGAGGTGATGGATGATGTCTTGCTCGGTCTGCTGCATGAGACAACAGAAAAACCTCCACTTATAACTCTTGCAACAATCTAGTTGATCTGCACTGTATCACCTGCAATCATTCTGCTCTTTGACCAATTCCATTTAGAACCATGACAGGACAGAAACAGAAGAAACTGTTGTTGCAAATGTGGAATATGCAAAATTTTCTTAAGAAAGGATGTTCTCTGATGGTTTATCTTTGTATACTTTCAAGCCTAAATAGCAAGAAGGGAGATTTGATGCGTGAAACAGAGCAGCCAACAAACTCTGAGTGATGTCTAGGTGTTAGAAAGACAAATTACTTGTTGGTACAATTGCCTTAAGGCTTAGGACTTGACATGCTTCAGTGATCTCAGAGGGTTACAAGGCTTGGGAAGGGTAGTGGACACAAAGAATGCAGAATTTACAAGCCATGAGGGCATTTAGCAGAACTTTCAAGACAAGGACAAAACTAATAAAGCAAACTCAGCAGTTATGCTGAGTTGGCTCTGGATGGGTAAGAGGTGTTTCCAGCAGGGGGAGGTCAGGACCACTGACTCACAGATCACTGACCCAAAAAACCACGGACTCAGAAGAAGTAAAAGAGTGAACATGTGGACTGTTTAGCATGAGAAGTGAGAGAATTGTTACCCAGTTGAAGCTAGAATACTGATTAATAAGAGACCTATGTAACTTGTAATCAATAAATACTAACTTGTTTGCTAAAATGTATAAATTGCAAAAAGTTTTGATAGTTGGTGTGCTTGATTTCTGCAATACCACTGAGCACCCAGGCTTGCCAAATCTGTCTCTCTCAAGTGTGTCATTGCTGGCTCGTTGCACACTGGGTAATGAGACTGAATTTTGTGGACAACAAAACTACCCAAGTGATTGAATCACATCACATGCAATTCTGCAGTGGGCAATAATTCCTGAACATGTGTAAAAATACCTGCTGTGGCCAGTAGTCAGAAATATGCCCAACATCATAAATCCTATTGTATCAAAAGCCCAGAGATAAAAACATGAATTATGTTTTGCAAGCCTGTCACCATGGTCTTGAGGTACCTGGAGGCATATGCCCCAGCAAGGAGTTCCTACTCACATATCACATGCCATTCTGCCTTCCTTTCTTTCTGAATTCTGAATGACAATGACTGAATAATGCTACACAGTTGATCAGTGAATATGAGCATGTGAAGTGCTTTTGAGAAACATTAACGTGACTATTTGTACTAAGAGAAAACTGGTTTTTTATGATATTTAGAACACTCAGTTTTATATTCTAATCCTTAAATAATAATGACTAAAATGCTTTCCTGAAGAAGTAACAATACAGCAATTGACTCATAATTCTGAGATTTTTTTTTTTTAATGATTTTTGCGTAGCAAGTGTGAAGGTGCTCTTTAAGTGGTTTGTATTTTGCCTTAGCCTGGAGCTGCTGCACCCTTGCCTCCCATGTGGCTTCAAAGACTTGGTTTGTAGCACTGCAGATGTAAAGATGATGTATTTGTTCATTATGTGCTCTATTTGTCCTGGCTCTAATAGTGGCTTTTCTGGTTCAACAAAGGCAATGCTAGCAGCATCTGCGGTTTTGTAGCAGTTTTGCAGCAGCTTCAATCTTCGTAAGTGTGTCAGATTCTTCCAATGAATAAGTACTTCACAGAGCTATTTTCTCCTTGGTGGGTTTGCTTTATATGTGATATGTTCCTTAGGAACCAGTCTGGGTTTTTTGTGTGATAGATCATGGTAAGGATTTCTGTCTTTCCATGTTTCTTTTGGAGTAAGAAATGAGACCCATTAAATGACAGTGTTGATTTGAATGAGCCTCACTGGTAACAAATACATACACGTGGAATATCCTTCAACTGGCTGTACTAATGCATAGACTTTTTTTTTTTTTAGTTGCAATTTTCTAAAGTGAGCTTGTACACCAAGATAGATTAGAGTTGTCTTTCTCTGAAGAAGGCATCTAGAATTCCTCTCTGCTTCTTTGTCTGATGTGTGAAATACGCTACTTAGATAATTAATCTAAACTTCTGTGATGACAGTTGTCATGTGTAGAAATGCTTTGAATATAGTAATTGTCTGGTGATGCTTGTAGGTCGTCAGGAAGTGCTGGCATTTCTGATGGTGCTAGTTTATTCCTGGAGAGCAGCCTCGTTCCTGTAGCTCTCTGCATATTGCAACCTTCATTTGTAGTTCAGAAAGACAGTGTGTCCTAATAAGTGTGTGATGTTGTTTTTCCCTTTTTCTGAAGTTTTGTCAACACTTCAGTTTTAACACACTTATTAAATCATCTCAATTAGGATGCAGTTTTTCATATTATGGTATTAAAATCTGTATATTAGAGCTGAAGTGTTTCTGTAATAATTGGCTTTTGTGGCCTTTCAGCCCACCAGATGGGCAAATAGTAAAAGCCTAAAGCATTTCAGGATAAATATTCAAATTAGAATAGCTAGTGTCACTGTGACTAAACCTCTTAGTTTTTCTGTGTGCCTGTAGAGTTTAGGATGCTGCAGAATATCCCTGGTATCTGCAGTGTGGAGCATAGGAGTCATAAATGCTCTTCTATCTTAACTGTCTTCAGGAGGGAGGATAATGGAAGTGTGGCGTTCCTAAGTTCTGGCTTCTTTCCAGGGGCTTTCAGGCAAAGCACAGTGGCAGTAGTCACAGTGGCTTTTGTGGTGGGGAAGCTTTTACTGATTGCATGGGTCACACCAGCACCTTTTTTAATATGGTAGACCGCTAACAGGTTAGCGAAGAGTGAGATTTGGTTGCTCTCAGTTTGCTTTTAATATGTGACTCAGTGGGCTCTGACTGTTCCCAAGTTTTGAATTACTGCTCTTGTATTTGACATGGGAGTGCCAGCTTTGCTATATAGGAAATTACTAAGGTTCCTTTTATAAATGAAATGATGAATCTTGGGTTTATGCTGATATGGAAACATGCTAAACCAAACAAAGATAGGAACTTTTATAAAACATCCCACATTCCTCTAATTTCTGCCTCTTATTTCTCTTCTCTTTCCAAGCATAAATAAAAAATATTATACGGGTTTATTATTTTTTTTTCTGGCATGATATTGTATCATTTTTTCCAAATGCTAGATAAGGGCTGTTTATTTGAAGATCCACAAACCACTTCCCTTATTACATTTAAAAAACAGCTCAAAGGGAGCTAGTTCAACCTTCTTACACTATTAACACACCATTAAATAGATACAGGCCTGTAGGGACAATACGGCAATATGTAGGTGTTGTTTCTGTCCTAGTTTTTAGTTGTAGAATGTCACTTAGGTTTTACATCTTAATATGTTCCCATGCTTAGTAATCCACAGGGAGAAATGTAATTGCATGTGATTTTTGTTTCTCTTGGAGTAGTAGTTAGTATCTTGGGGTGTGGTTTGGTTTTGGTGGTGGCTTTTTATTTTAGGGGAACTATTAGTTAATTACTCAATTGCTGTGAACTGTATGAAGATGATGAGTATTGTCCTGATGACAAAGTCCTCTGTTCTTCACTTCCTAATACACTGCTTTGAGCTCCCCTTTTTCACTGAACCTATTTTACTTGAAGTGGCCATTACACTTCATAGTTTCCAAGCGCTTGGAAAAAAGGAGACCAGTGTCCCTGATGGTCAGTGACAGGCATTTCACTTACTGCTTCTCTTATCAGGATGTTCAAGCTGGTCCATATAATGGCTAAATAGAGATGGTGCTGTACAATGTACACAGCAGTTACATCAAGGAGAATTGAACTGACAGTTGTGGACTGCCTAGAAGATTCTATCTATAGCTTCTGCATAGTAAAGAATAATAGATTTGTTTTCAAATTTGTGCGTACTGTTTATCGTCGTGTGTTGCGTTCAGGAGGAATTGGAGCTTTTGTTACAGTTCTTTTAGTCTTGTGTTATTTTCAGCTTCAAAATTGTAGAGAGAGGCGTCCAGGTAACTGATCCTATACTGGAGCTTCTTTTTGTGGCAGACTTTCATATGACATTAGTTGAGGTGACATTTCCTTTTGATTTCTAAATAAAAATCGTATCCCAATGCTTTGTAACAAAAAGCAGGAGTATTTTAGCTGATAATTTAGAACATTCAATATCAGCAGGTTGGTCTTCACCCCTATATTTTATGCAGTACAATCAGGATTAGAGATTTTAAAGGCAACAGTAGTAACTTATGCCTCTCTGGAACAGATAATATGTCTGTCTTTGGAAGATTCTTCAAGAAAGCGGTACTTCATGTCTTTGGCTCTATTCCATTTGATTGAATGTACCATTATTGGAATTTTTCATCATAATTTAAGTGATGAGTCATTTCTGATTAGACAAAGAGCAAATAATCAATCTATAAAGAAACCCAAGATTTTAAATAAGAATGACAGTCACAACAGAATAAAAAAAGGAAATGTTGGAGACCCAGAGAGGAAATTCTGTAGCATCTCCATTTGGTATGCTTTTATTTGTCTAGTGAATGAAGTAATAAAGAAAATCCTTGAAAATCTATCTCCAATTAATGAAAGCTATTGTCACTGTGGTAATAGAGTGAATGATTTAGTTAACTATTCTTGAAATAGTTCTTCTTGTATAAGCAACAATAGTTCACTTAATGAAGTGCAAGGTATGATGGGCTTCTTTTTAGTGCTAAATTCTGTGGACTGTTAATTTTCTGTTTACTTCCCTTGGGATAGTGAGGTGATGTTTGCCACACAAATATGTAAAGGTGGTGGTAGGGGAAGAAGAAGGCAGCAGAAATTGAGTGACAACCCTTTTGACCAGATGCATAGACCATACAAAAGTGAAGCCCTTATACTTTCTTTGATGTAGAAGTCACAGAAAAAGGCCTTATTACTTGTCCTTTATCCTGTTGTGAGAATTTACTGAACAGCTCATCAACATCAGTGCCATTGTCCTTTTTGTGCAAGGTAGAGTTACATTCTACATTCCCTGTTATTGGTCTTGCCAGCAGTCACAAGCCATTTAAAAATCAGTGGGTTTTTTAATTTGGAAAGAGACTTGCTGAAGTGCCAGCTCCAGTTTGGTGAAGCCCTCACAGCAACAGGCGATGGAAGAGGAGAAAGTAAGGTATTCGTGATGGATAAACTTACGTAGTTTCCTAAATGACTTGAGAAAACATGCAAATATTTTCATAAAATGAAACAATATTAGACTTCTGCATATATACTAGGTGCTTGCTTTTGCTTAACATTTTAAAGTCAAGGGAGATAGCTGAATATTTGCTAAATATACACAGTAAAATGAAAACCAGGAATATTTTACTTGATGTTTCTCTCACTTGTGCTTTCTTGTGCAACTTCCCCATTTAGAGGATAGGGTGGGTTAATAATTGTATTTGTCTGAATCAATTTTCAAAGAAAATGCGTAAATAGTTTAAAATGCATCCTTCTCTTACTATCTTCTATGCTATATCGTGCTGCAGTTGTGAATATTGCACTCCTAATCTTACGTTAAAATGGCTGGATAATCCTTTTATTGGATTTTTGTCTCCCTTCCAGCTGAAGGCATCATTACCTCATCTTAGAAGGACCAAAAAAACCCACACAAACATTCTATCTAGGAGCTTTTATTTCTGTTTGCTGCTGCTTTATGTTTTAGGTGCTTCCTCCTCAATGTAGGAAGCAGATGACTGTGTTAGAAGTAGCATCTTGAGAACCTGATCTGTCCTGCCAACACTTCATCATTCAGTTTTGCTACACTAAAACTAAAGGAAGCCTCAACACAATGTTGATCCTATGGGTATTTCTGGCTTTGATCATAATTGCATTTCCTCAAGGGTTTACCATCCTTGATAGTGCTGGATTCAAATTTCTGTATATGTTGGAAAGCTTTCTCTCCCAAAATGTTTATGACCCTTGAAAACTTATCTCAGATTCCTTTTCCTGCAGCAGTTCATTACCATGCTCATGCTCTTGTATAGTTGCTGTAACTCTCTACTTTCTTACTATGCCATTTCTTTGTACTTTTAAGTTCTCTTTGTCTAATGAGTGCAATTAAAGAAGCTGATAACATTAGCAGGTAAACTGAATATTGCTGTGGTCTCTGTGACATCCTTAGCCTTTGATTTTTTTGGCATGTGGATTAATAGAGTGTGTGGCAAATGTTGTGGTTTTGGCACTCGGCTACCATGGGCTTCTAAGGGTAACCACTGCAGACTGAAATAGCTTGTTTAAGCAAAAAACAACATGTGATTACTTTGTTAATTAATAAAAAAGCTCTTTAGTTTTCTGTGACTTCCATTTTAGATTAATGATGATGAGTTCGAAATTATAATTATAAATAATGAAACAGGATTTTTATTTAAAACTCTATGTGAAAATATGGTTTGGAAAAGCAGGCTTATCCTCTTTATAAATATGGGTAGTTAGCTCCTGCTGTGCTGTTCTCTGGAGGCAGAACATGACTTAACACCTTGTGCCACAAACAGCAATTTAAACAGGGCAGCATTTTTTTGTGGAGTGTGAGAAGAAAGAAGTTTTTTGTAGATCACATTGACAAACACAATCTGTTAATGGTTTGCTTGTGTAAAACACGACACTTAAAAAGGAGGCAAAAATAGTTCTAAAAAGACCTAAAAAGGCCACAGCAAAGCCATACCCAGCTATAATTTACCAAACACTGACAAAATCTTTTTCACTTCTGCACTGCCTTGTGGAGAACTCTGTTGTACACTCTGTTTTTACATCTCTGTGCTGCAGCAGGCAGACTGTATTTATAAACAGTCAGTTAGAGCTATCATCTCTAATCTCTGGAATATATTATGTCAGGGAAATACCCATCTGAAATTTGATACAGATATTCTAGAAAGCATGCAGATACAAGGGATCTATATACAGTTAATATTACACAAATCTTCTCCCTACTCCTTCAAAATGAAACTGTAAATTTGTAGATGCCAGTTTTGAGGTAGAAGGTTCCTACAAAGGCATTTCCAGTCAAGGATAAATAGTCTGAGAGATATTTGGAGTTATTCATCAGTTTTATTTTTGGAATGTACTAGCTGCAGAGATTTTTAGTCTTTAATTGGTCATACTTAAGAGACATCTTTTTTCCATTGAGGCCTGTGATATACATTAGTGTAACTATTGAATTATAAGTAATAGCTGCTGTAGCACAACATATGTATGTATGTTGGTTTAGCTGTCACATGCATAGCTTTTCAGTGCAAACTAGATAGGTACTGGAGAGTAAATGTAACAACTGCACCAGGCAGTATTCCAGAAAGCAAAGGAAGAATGTGGGGTGCAATACTCCTGCATTATTAGCTGTGAAACTCTAGGGGAAGATTGAGGCAGAGGTACTGGAGGAAAAGCAAGATATGTGTGATGCAGAGCCTCTTTGTGTACTTGCTAGTGGGATTTTATTGCAGCAGTGGAAGCACAAATTCCAGTGACTTATGTAATTTTGAAATCCATTTTCTGTAAGTAGGGGATAAACACACAGGAGGACATTCTTTTAATGACATATTTTCAGCAGTTGCTGTACAGTAATGGAAAATTATATGTTTTGGTTTGGTTTTTTTTGTTTTGGGTTTTTTTCCATTTCTCTATTAATGCAAACTGAAAATGATTAACGTTGCTTCTAGGGAACCACTCCCTTACATGGTCCCATTAATACTTTTGGATTGTAAAAGCTTCTGATGGACTGCTGCAAACTTGAGAACTGTTACAACCATATTCTATTAGATATTTTTTTTTTAAGACAGGATGCTGCAACCTGCCTAGCACTGTGCTGAGAGTGCTTGGCACTTACACAGCCATGTCTCTGGATATTGTTGTACAAACTATCTGTGTGTACAGTGCAACAAACATTTCATCTTGATGATTTGAGACAGTTGGTGCATGCTAATTCAGTGATTTTCTTTGGTGCTTTATCTACTACTTAAAAATTTTATACCTCTGAAATACTTTTCAGTGTATGTTTTCATTACAAACCCATCACAAAAGAAGAAACTGTTCTCATCTTGAGCAGACTGCCCCAAATCTCAAGAATTACTAAGGAAGGTTAAAATACTGCAAAGTCATACTGACTTCATTGCATCTGCAGTTACAGTTGGTTTGCAGTTGCTCACTAAGTGCAGAGGTCTAATTTATACTCAATGTAGATTGGACAGAATTAGAATTTAGTATTACTGGTCTGTTCAGAGAGGTGAATATTGTATACCCTCATTATAACTTACACGATGCTGTGAAAACAGAGGTGCAGCATTGCCATCTGATGCAGGGATACTGTAAGCAAGTGAGGGTGTGACAGTCCCTGCTAACATCTGGTACTCGTATTTAATCCTCTAGTCCCTCTGGGATTTGGAGACTTTGAGTGTAGTGAACTCTGAGTCTTTACTTTCCGAGGTGGAAAAAAAATGTGCTTTGGTTAGATTCAATAGAGTTAAAAGTACATAGGAATAATTTTGCTATTCTGGTTTCTATTTCAGGTATGATAAAATGATACAGTAATTAGGAGATTGATAGAAAATTGTTCTATGGGCTATATATAGCAGAAGAACACTCAGGAATTTACACAGAGAGGTGAAACAATACCAACACTCCTGCCATCTCTGGGACTGATGGTGTCAGGTGAGAGAGTCCCCTCTGTTCAGGGCAGTGTGGTTGTTTGAGGAAACCACTTTCACTGAAATCCCAATTTTTTTGTGTGCTCTTCTGGATAGTTACCATACACGAGAAGACAACTGAAGACAAGTAAATAAACTAATATTTTTTTTTGACTTTCAACATTAATGAAATATTCCCAGATTTATAAAGTATTTTAGTGCTTTTCTGTTTTTTTCTTTTCTGTAAGAATTGTGTACATAAAAATTGCATTATGAGAAATTAGTCATAATCCATGTTACAAGTCACAATTTCTATAATTTATAATATATAATTATAACTAACTATCCACTGCTATTACTGTTGATTAAGAGATGATAGTACTTCCATTGCAACAGTCCCAAAAAAGCACACTTTGAATAATCTCAGTAGCAGGAGGTGAAAAGATTTCAATTTTTTTGTTTGTTTTGTTCTCTTCAAACTTATTTCTGTACTGTTCATCTTTCCATGAGCTGAAAAGGCAACAGATTTAGGTTACCTGCATTGTAGTTTAGTTACTCTTGGTGAATTTCATGTTAGCTCACCTGCATGAAAGATTACATTTTCTGAGGCAGCAAAAACCCCATGGGGTTCATTGATGTATTTTGTGACTTTTTAGACCTCCCCATTCATATGAACATCAGCTGCCTTCTAAAACAGGAAGCACAGAACAGTTGGTCAAGACTTTTTGTTATGTCATTGATGCTCATAAGCATCAGAAGATGTTATTTTAGATGACCTGAGGTTTTCAGTTATTTTTAATTCAGACAGACCTTAAATCTAAATTCATCCCTGATTGATCTTACTTTTAACTGAATGTATAAGAGAAAGAAACCTTACATTTGGTTTATGAATTAAGCAAGGTCACTATTCATGAAAAGCCATCACTGGTGCTTATGATTCACCCTGTCCAGCCGACCAGTGTGGGATTGGCCAGGCCAGCAGATGAGCCCTCTTTTAGCAGTCCTGGTTAACATCATCAGTTTTCTGCACTAGAGCAGCAGTTCTGTCCTCTGCTAGATTTTGCATCCCTCTCTTGCTATGCCCTGTGACTGTAGCTGAGTCACTGCCTTTGGCCAGATGCTGCATTTGCCTCTTGGCTGTTCCCTCGGTTGCGGCGTTTGCTGCTCGCTGTGACGTTAATGCACATCAGCCAGCAAAATGCTTGAGTGTTGCTTTCACCACTGAGCCTCACGTTTGGCTGCTCATGGCTGGTTAGCAGCTGACCAACTGCAGGCCCTTGTGCTTGCTCAGGAAAAGAAGGAAACAATTATTTTTATCTTCCCCAATACTATTCATTTGCTTTCTCTCTCTCCTTAAAATATACTTGGGTTTTTCACCCTTCATGTTCTGTAAAGTGTGTCAGAGCTTGCTGCAGATTTTGCATTTAGTCCACCTCACTGATATACTCTGAGAAGCTTTCTAAAAAGCACCTCTCTAATGAAGTTTACTATTCTATGAATGTAAAATATGAAAGTGTGGCCTTCACAGATAGAAGAGCAATTAATTATTTTGTGTGTGTTAACATTTTTAAAAAGTGTTAAATTTACCTTATATAATCAAAGGGCTTTAAAAAACTGTATTTCATTCATACCAATGTACGTAGAATGAAAAATAACTACCTGGTAAATATGGCATGATTTGAAAAGTTCTTATAGGGAGTTAATGAACTGCTAAATCAAAGTTTCAAAAATTTGGAACTGAATATGAGATATTGTATGTGAATGGTGTTTTTAATTAAAAATGTGTTCGAAATTTTGATAAATATGCCAGGTTACTCATGTATGTTGATAATATTAGGTAATAGCTATTTGCTGACAACATTAGCAAATTAGAGGCAACATGATTTGTCAAAAACTGAATTTGTTTTTTACTGGTGAAACTGAAGAATTATTCTGAGTCTCTTTAAAGTCATAGTGAAATTAGGCAGTTTGGAATTTTCTCTTGAGATCAGTTTGGGAATTTTGCATTTGGACACAAAAGAAGATTTATTAGTTTCTAGTAAATACTCTAGTAAAGCACCATGACAAAATATTGTAAAGAATTGGCAGGCACTTGTAATTTAGAGCTTGAATGGAACTGTTATGTTGGATCATTAATGAGGACTTTGAGAGAATTCATTGCAACCTGCGAACTCTGTGTCTTCTGTAGCTGACCTGACTCTATGCTTAAATTATACTGCTTAAAATGCTTCTGTGAAGTACAGCTGAAAGAACCTGAGTAAGTGCTCATGTTGCTGCCATAACTTTAAGCCTATCGATACAAACAGTTTGGCAGTGAAAATTACAAACAGTTTGTGATAAAATGATAGTGTACCACAGGTTTGGTAGTGTTCAAATAAGACATCTTTTGCTTGCTGTTATGTCATTCATTTTTTATTGGATCACGCTGAAGAAAAACTTCCTCATATCTCAGCCCTAGAGAGTTTATTGCAAAGTGGCAGGGTGCAGACATACGGTCTTTAAATGCTAATTTCAGGTTCTCCTTTTTATTCTTTTTTCTTATGATTGGAATCTCCAGTCATGGCCTCTACCATGAAGAGCAGAATTTTGCAAATACAGAATAAGTGTAAAATATTTTCTAAAGAATTTTTTGCTGTGAGCTGAGCTTCTAGGCTGTGCTCTGTGACACAAAAAAAGTGGGGCATCTATAGAGCTTGGGTTAGAAAAGGAAAGATAAATTCAAAACATCATGATTGTGTGCAATTTATGAGAGGACATGAACAAAGAAAGAGGGAAGGGGACCTGACACGGTCGTGAAATATAAAGGAATAACTGGGTCGGTAGGGAGGTAGTTTGTGCTTCATGATTGCAGGATGAGGGAGAGGAAGAATGGAAAATACTGAAGTGGGGGCAGAGAGGTTGAGCATTGATGGGGATGGGTCTGCTGAACACAGACTAATTGTGAGTATCTGGGGTGATGCAAGAGAAGAACAGTGGGGGAAAAAAGAATTTGTAGTAAAAAATTAAGATGTTAATAATATATAGTGGCATGTTAGGGATTTGTGTTTCTACTGCTCTGTTATCCCTGCACATCTTTTGTGCTGGTTATCACCGGTTATTTATATGGCACTTGGGAGATGGAAATGGTCTTAAGTACCAAATATCTCACAAGCATCTACCGAGGCTGGCAGGTGTGAATGTCGATCATTAGCACAGAATAGCCCTCATCGCTAGCCTGTGTAAAATTAGCCTGTTTCTCAATTGATTGACTGAGCTTTATACACCCTATTTCCAGACTGCATAGCTCCATCTGAGGGTCTCAGTCTTATTCTTGGCTGCTGTTGTACATATTGTGGTTTATTGTGTGTCAAGTAGAAGAAAACTAACTTCATGTCTGGCAAGTGATGCTAACCCAGCAGGTCGTGCAATAATGATCATCACTTACTGAAGTGTTAAAAGGCAGGTTGTTTCTAGACAGATTAAACAGGGTTTTCAGCTGGGCATTATGAACCTTGGTACTTTCTATAAGACACCAGAAGGTACTAAATGTATGTGTCCTGTCCCAGCTTATGGGGAAGTGTAAGTTAAGTAATGATCAAAGAGAATAGCAGCATTTTGTCTTAGGAGGGAAGGATGGTTGCCAGTTGGCATGTTTGCTAATTTATGGATGTATAACTTAATCGTGGCCAAAGATTTTTGTACTTTTCTTTTTGTCCAATATCCTGTTGAAGCCCACCATGTTTGCTACAGCGTCCAATATGATTAATCATCATGTTGATGTCTGGATTGTACAAACAAGTCTTCTGCTCTGGGAACTAGGAGAGTTACCACTGGGCTTGAGCAAGCTTTCAGCCCTCCTCTTAATTTACTAAATACAATCCTTTCTGCACATCTGACTACAAAATGTTTGTCAGTTTTTCAGTTATGCCAACTAATTTCTAAACTTCATCTAACTTGCTAAAAATCTTTGAGAAACATGGGAAAACTGAAGTTAGGTGCCTAAAGTCTTGTAAAAATAGTGTATTTGTGCACTAGCAAATTTTGCATTTGTAAAGAGCTCTTCCACATAGTAGGCAAAGATTTGACCAGAGCTCTTGGCTAAGACTTGAGTTTAGACATATTTAAAAGAAAAATAATGTGCACGTTCTTATTAATGCAGGAAAATTAATTTTTGCAAGAACTTTTTTAGATTTGTGGTTGGTTCACAGCACTGAAAGCTTTTGCATTGGGGTTGGATGATTTGTTGCTATGTGGTTTATTTCAAACAAGAGCTAAGCTGGAAAATTCATTTGGTCTTTTTTTTTGTGTTATATGACTCCAACATTCTCTTTTGGTTTTATAATCAGGGTATGTATAAAAATCAATTCATTTTAGCAGTCATTTTCTGTCTTTAATATGTTTTGGAAATCAATGACTGATGGAAAGCATGGAGCTTTTCAGTGATGAGAATATTCTAGAACTACTCAGTTACTTCCTTCTGTGCAAGGTGCCTTAGGGCATTGCTGTCCTCAGATCATGCTTTGTGCACAGGCAAAGGCAATTTAGTGTGGTGTAATTTCAGCTGAAATTATTAGTAGTGTTAGAAGTAGAGACTTTCTTCTGTGACAAATAAATGTTACTTTTGAGTGCACTGTGTTTTTTCTCATTGAAGCTGAATATTGATTAGTATTCAAAGGTAAGAAGAACTAAGCATATTAGCTACTGATGTGCTCAGGACTTAGTTTGAGGATAGGAAATATTTTGTGTTTCCCTCATGGAAGAGAGTCAGGAAATAACCAGCTGGGCATTAGCAGAAATGGGTTTTTTTTGTTGTTATTGTGGGGGTATTTTTGTCACTGATTCACTCTGTCAGGAAACTATTTTTGAGAAACTACCTGTTTTAATGTTCAGTTTAATTTCAGTCAATGTGTCTTAGACTTTGCAGGAACTTCAAAAGTGATTATTCCATCTCAGGGTCTTTTCAGCCATGTCTGTAATTCCTAATGTATTTGTCAATTGCTCAAGACTTTTTTGGTATTTTTTTTTTTGCCATGAACAATATTTGTCTAATTTTCTTTTCTGTCTTTCTAATGAAAAGATCTCCAAGTAAGGTGCAGAGAAATTTGTATAGTCCAAGATAAAAAAAAAATTACTTCATGATGTGCTCCTGCTCTTCCATGGAAAGTTAGGTTTTAAACATGTGTCAGATTTCTTTAAAGCAGTAAGAAAAAGCAAATATTAACATGATCCGAATCTATCTTTGTACATGAAGAACATTTGACATTGTTCTGTACAAAAGATCAGACTTAATAAATGCCTAGTGACATATGAGGATAAAATTGGAAAACCTTAAGTGAAAAGATTAGTGGGGTGCACCAGAGGTAGAATTAAGGAAAAAAAAAATTATTCCTTTTATCTCTCTTTTTCTGTGTTGATTTTTTTTTTTTTTCTTGGTTGGCTGGTTTCAGTTGTGAAATGGGAGAGACTGCATTACAGTCTAACCTGAACTCTTGCCATGGAATGGGTCATTAGGCTGCCCAGAATGAATTTCTTCTTCCAAATCAGCAGTGATGACTGAGCTTCTGAGCTTTGGAATATATTAAAAAAACTCCTAAACCTTGAAAATTCCAGACTGAATCTGAAAATGTCTTCTCATACCTCTGCACAAATACCCATTGTGCTTCTCAGTGTATTTTATCAGTATTAATTATCTTCACCATTATAAATCTGTGCTTTCTTTCTAAACTGCATGTATTTGTCTCCCTTTTTTTCCCAATTAGATTTTGTTATACCTTTGAGAAGAATTCTAACAATAAATTCCTTCCCCCCATATAGTGGGCCATAGATTGTCATCCAGTGACACTTCAATCTTCTATTTGACAAACTAAATAGATTGACCTCTATAAATCTTTTATTAGTGGTGATGTTTTTCAATCTTGTGGTCATGCTTATGGTTCTCTCTTGAACCCATTTGTGAATGTCTTTGAAATGCTGACAGCAGAACTGGACACAGTGATTTAGGAGCAGTCACAGAGGCAATACAGCCTCCCTATTCCTTCTCAATATTTCCCAGATTATGTATAAGCCATTAACTATATTGTCCTGTGCAGCTGTGATCTCCTTATTGTTTGTCAAGCTAATTACTTCTAAGAATAAAATTGCATTCTGAATTTTGATCCTGGATGTGACCTTCCGTGTAGCACCCGAAAAACCTTGGATGTTGGAAGCTCTGACTAATTTGCCGGTTTTGTGTCTCCTCTCTCTGTTCTCCATGACATGATCAAATTCCAACAATTAAAGTCTTTTATTCATTCCCATAAACACATTGCAATTATATTGAGAGAGCACTGATTTTTTTTTAATATCCTTCCTAGAAACATACGATGATAATGTTCAACATCAGTAAAACAGGCAGCTCTTAATTTGCTGTGAATCAAAATTTTACTTGGTAGCCTTGAGACATATTGCAAAAATGTAATGTTTGTGTGGTAGTGGAAATAAAACATGCAGAGAAAAAAGGGATAGCTTAAGAAATTAAGGGCAGTAAAATGCAGCCAGATAACATGGATTTCAAGGGTCCCAAGAAACTTTTAGGCTCCTGTGCTCTGAAAAATTAATATAGTTTTTGTGAAAACACTTTATAGCTCTTTTATAAGGGAAATTGGTTTCTTTGCTATAGATCACTGTTCAGCTGAGACTTCATTAAAAAGCAGCTGAAGTGTCTTGAGGGTTCTAATATATTTTTCTTTTGTCCAAATTGCTGAGTGGTAAAGAAAGAAATAATTAATAAAATAAGGAAACAAAAAGTTTCTGATTTTCTTCTTTTTTTTTTAAGAGCTTGTTGAAAATTTTGAGGGCTTTTCCCATGGAAAAAAACAGGATGCATGAAAATGTTTTATTCTTTAAAGTACTTCCTGAGTTTTGGTTAAAATGTTTGGCGCTTTTTTTTTAATTGAAAAATGTGGTTCTCTGAAAAAGTTCGGATAGAAATGAAAAATTCCCCATCAATATTTTCAGTTTAAAAAAGGGATATTATAATGTTATTATAATGTATTGCATTTCTTTTTCTTTGGATTTTTTTTTTTTTGAAAAGCATGTCCTAGATTTAGATTAGTCTAGAAAGGATAGTAACATTCACCAGTTAGTTTTTCCTGTTTAATGTTTAACTGGTATATACTGCACATTTGTGTTTATATATTTGTGAATCTGTGTGCACACTGAACCCTCTGCTCACAGCAGTCTGTTACAAACACCTATGACAGAGGCTGATAATGCTGACTCTGTACTATGCAAAACATTCCATGCCATACAAATCAATAGTGCTCTATTACTGTAATAGCCTCAGGAACTCGGGGACAACAAAGATTTCCTAATGAAAACCCTAGGATTGCATCAGCTAGTGAGGCAATCCTCAGAGGCTGCAAATGAGTTGAGGGTTTATTTTGAAATAGTCATCTAAACTGGAGGTTTGGACATACTGGAACTTCACTAATTTCTATGAATGCTGTGGGGCTTCTGGAAGGGCAGGAAACCCTGCCTAATTGTGTAGGCAAGCAGAAAATAGAAAAGACAGATGTTGTACTGTCCTCCTCTTGTCTGAATCTGATTATCTCTTTTTTGACTTCAGCCATTTGATGAAGTGTGTCATAATTGTGTATTTTACAGAAATACATGCCCATGCAAGTAACTGGCTTAATATTACTTTTAGTCTTTATATGATTGAGATGTACTTCGACTAGCTGCTCAGGAAAAAAATTATAATTCAGTGTTAAAGAAATCATTCCAAGTGTTGGGGTGCACTACATTCTGTTAAGGATGATACGAAATAAGTGTGTCTCAATGCGTGCTGGTACTGCAGTCTCCTGTGGAATAAGCTCTGTAAAATGTAGAGATTACATACAGAAGTAGACCTTAAAAGCTAACAACTGACAAGATTTTCTCACCTGCTCACTCCCCCCCCCCCTCAAAAAACAACACCCCAAAACCACCCCTTAACCTAAGCACCAAAAAAAAAAGCCTAGGGACTTTAAAAAAATCTTCATTTAATAAACTTAGTCACTCTTTTGGGAAAAACTATGTTAATTCATTTTAATTTCCTTGATAATTCTTGAAACAAATGCTTGTCATGGGAGGTTGTGAAATATAGGGCTGTAAAACGTGACATCAATGAAAAATGAGGGTTTTTTTTTCCATTACTTTCACTGCATTACTGAATGTCAATCAGTCAAGAAGTGGTATCCTAATTAAGAACAGTGACACTTTAGGCTTTGCTCTTATTGACATAAACATTGTGTCTTAGCCAATTAACTATTTAATCTTGAAGGAGTTTGCAGGAAACTGCTTGTAAAATGGGTGAGTGCTGCTCTTTTCTATCCTCATGTGAAATAAGACATAAAACCCCTTGGGGTTGTTATCACTTGAGTGTAGTGGTTGCATTGCTACTGCGTATGTCTGGTTATATATTTAGCTAACTTAGCAAAGAGTAATCAGTGAGGTGAAGGAGATGAGTGCCCACATCTAACCACGCAGTAAGCCTTGTAAGCAAACACGAGACAGCATAGTTCTGCTGAAGCCCAGCAGTGACGTGACTGTAGGGAAAGGCTGAGTGTGTGCCGTGATCACCCAGCAGCAGAGAGGCTGCGGATCAACACCATGCTCTCAGGTAGGTCATCAGCCGTGCTGCTGACAATTTGGTCAGCATTATTTGCCATTGACAGGACTACAGAATCACTACATTTGGCAAAGTCCTGTAAGGTCAGAGCATGCAAACACAACTTAGTACTGCCAAGTTCACCACTGAATTGTGTCGCCAAATACTGCAGCTGTATGTCTCTTCAGGGATGGTGACTCCACTTCCCTGGACAGCCTCAATGTTATTCTTTTAGTGAGGGACCCAGAACTGGACACAGGATGCAAGGTGTGGCCCTACCAGTGCCGAGTACAAGGGGATGATCACAGCCCTGATCCTGCTGGCCACACTATTCCTCATACAGGCCAGGATGCCTTTGGCCTCCTTGGCCACCTAGGCACACACTGGCTTATGTTCAGCTGGCTGTTGACCAGCGCCCCGGGGTCCCTTTCCACTGGGTTTTTCAGACACTTATTTCCAAGCATGTAACATTTGCATAGGGCTGAAGGTCTTGAGATGTGATCTTAAAGATATTTTACAACCTAAATGATTTCATGATCATGGAAATTGCAAATTGCGCTAAGTACGGCAGTTTAGTCTTTTCAGAGCTCCTTTCAAGGGGTAATGCTGCATGGGACTCATTTCCTAGCTACAGGCAGGATCTAGAGCCTCTTGAATATGGGATAAAGAATGATTTATGGCAGTATTTAGGCACTGTGGGCGTTGCTGTATATAATATCAGATTGAGACTTTGCATATGCCAAGGTTGTTAGGAATGCCTGAGAATAGATATGTACATTTTCTTAAGAATACCTGAAAAGAGCAATGGTAGCACAGTCATAGGAATTCTTATATCTTCTACCTTCAAAATCATTTAGTGCTGCATAGATTTCCCATTTTTCTTGTAGCACCTCATTTATTCCTATTTATGAATGTTGAACCTCAAAATAAATCATCAGTGGCTCCCATAGATCAAGTGTTGTTTTGCTAGCTTTGAATCAGTGATTTAAAATTCACTGCTCAGAGGTCTGCAAATAAAACTTAAAATGAATCAATGAAAAAATTTTCTTAAAACGTTGATACTTTGCTAAAGTGATGTGGCTCGTTCTCAAATAGTGTCTGTAAAGGGATTGGTTCTCTTTTTTGTTAAAAAAGAAAAATGACAAAGTGCTTATTTCCCACAAGTGGTCTATTAAATCACCACAACTTTGCTACTGCATTGAAAAGTTTTATTTCCGTTATATTTCTGTGCTTGCAACATTCATGTACTGTAACAGAAGCGTGGTTATGATTTTCCTGCATGGAAGGTCAGCAGTGGAGAGGGAAAGAGGCAGCTACATATTGCTCATTAAATGAGAACAAAGGTTGGCCTTCAGTGAGTGCTCAAATATCGAATGACTGTTACACAGCCTCACAGAAAACCTCTTCCTTCCCAAGTGAAAAGCAGCCCCTTATCAGTTTGAATGTTTTGCTTGAATGAATGCCAGTGACAATTGCATGCTTTTGTTTCATTTATGTCTAAGGATTCATCTCAGTGCTCTAAATTGTCTTCTCAAATTACTCCAATACCACGCAAGATATTAAACACTCTCTAAAGTATTCTGGGCACTCTTGCAGAAAAGACTCAATCAGAGTGAGAAGCAACATAACATTTATCACAGCAGTCTGTTATTTGAGTCCAGACTTCATTTTGAGTTACCGATTGAGAACATTAATTTATCTTTTATATGACATGCATTTATTCATAACTCTGGATTTATGCAATTTACACATTCGTATGTTTTCATCATTTCTGCTAATAGCTTTTTCACAAACTACGCTGCAGTTGATGCAGTTGCCCAGGCTTGGTGGAACATTTTTACATTTTGGGACAGGACAGAGATTTCCTGTTCAGTGTCAGTGGACGTGCCATACAGCGGGGGCTTGTAAAGCATGATAGCCAGATATTCCTACCTTTAACCTGCTCCTATTCAATTCCACACAGTTTCCCTCCTCTGCATCACCCAGTCATTTTGTGTGGTTTATACAGCTTGTGTTTCCAACTCTTTGCCCAGCTTGCTCCCTGGTACACTGTCTCATGTCATTCAAAATTTTTTTTTTCACGCCAGTAAAAATAGCCTGTCTCCATTTTATTCCTCCCCCTCTGCCTTTTCTTTTTTAAGATTTTAGGAACTAGTTTAAAAATACTCAATTTAAAAGTGAAATTTCAAATAATGCCAATCTGTGCAACCTCAGATACAATGTAGTTAGTTCATTGAAGAAATTGAAGAGTAATGAATTTTTATATGGAGATTCAGTGTCTCCTTCAGTATTTTGATACTACTGAGCAGTTCAATATAGAAAATTCCAGAAAATACTTTTAAGGCATGTTGAATCAAACATATGGTAACCTAAAATATAAGGTGATGAGAAATCAGTAAGTAGCTCTCAGCGTTTCCTTGTCTTTCCAGCTATTTAGCCTAACATTGATATAAAAATAATCACACTGCACAGCTTGGTAGTGGATTGGTCATTTATTTTAATGCATTTGAAATAATTTTGTTTTATATGGTAACAGGACTTCTGAGTAAGTAAATATCTCTAGTGTAAAAAATAGCGGTTTCTGATATGAAAAATTAAGTGTGTAATTTTCTTTTGTTTATTTAGACAGAAAGAGACAGTAACCCTTTGAGAACAGAAAAGAAATGAAGAATTAAATTTTTTCTAGACCTGTTTAATGCTTGATTTAAGACAGCAGAGGGTGAGGGCAAAAGTCCCAAACCACACCACTAATGAACTGAGAATAAATGAGATAAAAATTACTGTATAGTAAAAAATGTTCAAATCTGAGTTGAAGCAGGGAAAGGATGAGGAATGTGGAATCCATAGCATTTCCCCCCAGGCCCAGACAAGTTGTAACAATTGAAATCCAGCACAAAAACATGTTTGAGAAAAGCATATTTTGAATTCAATTCTAGCTTAAAAAATAAATACAGTAGGGATGAACTGCAAGAAAGTGGTGGAATACTTCTCAGTTATAGAAGAAATATTCAATACCAGATATTTAAGAAAGTAGAAATGATTTCTTAACTGTACAATAAAGAATCTTTAGGATATTTCTTAAATAATTTCTTTTTGTCATTTCTGTATGGTAATTTTGCATTCTTTATGAATAGAATTAGGTATAGGTGTTTGTTTCATCTGGAGGATGGTAAAATCATGGCACGTAGTATTTTTCCTTATGCATCAGAGGCCTCACTGCATGTGTTGCTTACAAGACTTGCTCTCTCCTTGGCTTTGGATATGTTACTTTTCTATATACATTCCTTACATAAAAAATAAGTAAATAACTTGTAAGACAACGTACTGCAGAACCAGTAGGTAATTGTCATGTTTTAAATTCAAAATAGTTGAGATGCCAATAAAAAGAAGTTGAGGACAAAACTCCCAGCAGGGCCACTGATGCTTTTGGATGGCCAAAATCTCTCTGCAGTGTCTTCTTTTTGCATTAGGGGCAGTCTGTCTCTTCTTTTGTGCTGGAAGCAATGAATGAATTCCCTGCCTTGGGAACTTGTGGCAAAGCAGCTTCCAAGCAGGCCAATGCCGTGTCACATTTGATGGGCTGAATCAGCTTAGGCCCTGGACTGACAGGTGATTATGAGCAGTTCATGAGGGATTTAATTGGTGTGTGCAAAATGCAGCCTACAAGTTGAATATTACTTGGATATGCAGCAACTAATACCAGTAGCCAATGCTGTTACCCTTGTCTTTGTCATTATTTTTTTTCTGATTAATTTCTGATGAAATTGATTAAAGCACTCCCAGATTGAAGATATTTTTGCTGTGAAGTAAAGGGATAATAAAATTTGTCTTATACTTTTCAGGAAACAGTATCAGAACAAATGCATGGTTACCAGGAGGTCATCCCCACTCACCCCAAATCCAACATCATAGTTTTTGAATGTGTTTTTAGATTTTCTGTTATTCTGTGGAAACATCCTACCATGGTATGTAGCTTGCTTCTGTTCCCATTGAAATCAATTGCAAAATTGCCAGTGATTGATGGAAAAAGCCTGTGAAAAATGTTTCGAAAGCATAGTTTTCATTTCGGTAAATTCAATTTGTTGGCCAAAAATTAGATTTCTAATTGTTTGCTTCAATCATAGTTACAGAGAAACTGGCATCTCTTTATGTCAATTCCACTAGATTTATTCCTTCTAACATGCTCGAAAAAAATATCTAATGCCCAAATTTTAAGCCAAAATTGGAAGATAGACTCTTAGCAATATAGAAAGAGTCCAATTTCAATGTTCAAGAACAATAAGAGCGAGCTCCGTGCTAACTCTTGCTAATTTACTTTTTTTACTGTTGTTGTACATATATATATATTTTGTTTGTTTACCTGGCATGATTTCTCAAATATTCCAGTTGTCTTTTTTTGACTTTTAACCCTAAACTGCACTGTTTCTTAATTAGAAATTCCTATATATATGTAATAGTAGTTTAGTATTGAAGCTATTTTTGCAGTAAAATAGGGCAAGAAGAAACGTTTGCTTCTTCTAGTGTGAAGGGGCCTGGTTTAGTATTTTTGGCATTTTTGTTTTGGTCACAAGTCTGTGTGGTTTGAACAAGTTGTTGGTTAGGTTCAGCTCTTAGTGCTTGGGGAGTTTAAGAGAACCACTGTGGAGCTTGGCTCAGGTGTAAGCCATTACTTTTGTTTTTAATACCTTTCAAAAGAAAAAGTCCATACTTGACAGAATCCCAGACTTGGCAGCTATTTACAGAACTGGTTTCCTTCTGTACTGCTTGTTAGCATTGTGGTTGCTTCTTACAACAGCAGCTACTGCTTCCCAAGAGCCTTCAGAACACACTTGAAGTGCCACACAGGCGTCCTTTTGTGCTATTACTAAATATAATTTTTTTCCACATGAGTCAACTGAGTGAAGATCAGATGTTTTAAAAAGGGTTTGATTTTCATTTGCCCGAAGGCTACTCTGCTAAAAAAAATTCAGTGACCTCATAGCTGAAAGTGACTACAGATTTCCTAATAAATAACTCAAGTGCTCTGCACAGGTCTGTGAACTAGGATTATATTTGTGTTGTGATTTTTGTAATTTCAGTTTTGATTTAAATGAAAATTTCATAGACCTTGAGATATCCCTGTTGGTACACCTCTTTGACTAAAGTTTCCCTGATGCATTTGTAGGGTATGAAAATGCTGTTAGACCAGGCCAGCAGTCCCTGGTATGCTAGGATAGAAGGAAAAGCCTCTCTTTAGGTTCATCTTCATTATGTTTTTTCTCTGAAGTTCTGAAACAAATGTGCTGTGCAGCTTGTTTCTTTCTTCCTGCAACATTTTGTCTTGTAGCTGACTTTGGCAGCTACAGCCTAACCCCTCTTCTTAGGCTTCTTCTAGCAGGAGCTTGTCATCCTGAAAAGAATACAGAATTCTCCAGAGAATATGGGCAGCTTTTGTTGTTGACCAGCCATGTCCTCCCTCTCATGTCACTGGGATGCTGTGCGGACTGTGTGGGTAATATGTGGGATTTGTGATTCTATGGGAGACTCCTTGATGGAGATTGAAAGTCATTCATAAGATATGGATGATAATCATACTTGCAAAAGTACTGATACCTAATTAAGTGAATTCATTCCACTTTCTCTTAGTACAGCAAGCAGAAAAGGTGTGTGTTTTAAGTCATCACAGATCTTGGCTCCAGTAGGAGCATGTTTCTTAGGGTGCAGTATTCAGAAGCTGCTGGCAGAATGTAAATAATTATTTAGCTGCCTCTGTGTGAGTATCTGGGCTCAGGATGGTATTCTTGCACGGATATCTATTGTATCTGGAGAAGCTGCATTCAATATGGCATCATTTCTTGAGTGTGCAGTCATGTCTGAGTGTTAATGTATTTTTATCCTGATCTGATTTAACATGATGGAGGACAGCACCTTTCTCCACACCCATCTGCATCTAGCTGTGCTGTGCTGACCCTTGATGTGCTGTCATCACAGTGAATGGGGAAGGGCACTGTTTCAAAATTAGGAGGGCAGTGGAGAGGATATGTCATCTGCCTGAAGCTAACATCTCATTCAGAGAATAATTTTATCCAAGGTTAATGGAAGATCAGATGCTGTATCAGTCAGCTGAAGCAAGATCTTGGTGATCTGTTAAACGTGGTGAAGCTTGACTCCATTCCTGGACTGTCATGATGTACTTGCAGCATTTTGATGGGGTTTGACAGGTAGTGGTTGACTATTTACTAACAGATATCCTCTGTGCTGCTCTAAGTATCTATTTTTCTGTTTATGGGTGGAAATGAAAGGTTTGAGTGGAGAGAAGCAAGTGAGAGAAATTTTCTGGTATTTGTAAAGCAGTGATGTATCTAGCAGTGGCTGAGTAAACAGTAAAGGGAATGCTCCCTGCCCTGGGGTGGGTGAGCCCTGGCCAGTAGCCAGATGCTCCCCAGCCACTCACTCCCCCTGCCTCAGTAAAGCCTTTGATACTGCAGGTGAGGGCACCACCTTTGAGAAAGGGACCTATTTTTTAAACACTTGAAGAGTCCTTAATCTAACTGCAGGGTTCTTATGAGGTGCTGATTAAAACGGGGTGTTCAGTGGTATCTGTGCTCTAAGGGGAGTCCTGATATGTTGTTGTTGATAATGTTGTGATACTGTGCAGGGTAATACCCCATTATCAAAGACTTGTAAACTTTGCCTGAGAATTGTTGCACATTGCTTAAACCTTTCCTCAGGGTTTTTTGAAATAATGTATTACTCTTTTCATATTCTGTGAGAAGGCAGAACAACGCATTTGTGTTTGTACTGGGTAGTTGTTGGGAAGGGGAGTAAAAGACTGGGAGATGTGCTGGATTAAATGGTCAACAGATTGCTTTGCTGCAGAGCTACTTTGGAGCGAGGGTATGGTCATTCACTCTTTCTCTCACATTTTTCTTTATTATGGTGCAGTTCAGCTGAGACTGGCTTCCTCTTTGGCTGTCCATAAACTGTGAAACAGAAGGATGCAGAAGACTATCCCTGTCCTTTTTGTACATGAGTGATAAGAGCACAAGATCATTAATACAAGTTTGCTGCAGAGATGAGTTCAGAGGAGAAGAGTATATCTCCAGCTCACAAAACATCCACTCCATCACATAGAAGTGCCTCCTCCTCATCATCATCTCAGAGAGACAGGAGGCAGGTAAGGAAATGCTCTAGTTGTTGTACCATCTGGTGGGATGAGACTTTCATTCCTGTCATGTGGCTGTTCTTGCTAGCTCTAGATTTGCTTGCTTGTAGCATTGTATGATAGCACTATAGCCAAAAACTGTTGAGTTCTTGAATTTACTTCTTCCATTTTTTAAAGTGGTTTGAAAAAGATTTAAAAGCAACATGAGCACCATGTACAGCACTGGAAGAGGAAGTATTATGGTCACATGGACAAGTTGGAAACACGCTTTGAAGTCTTTTGGGAAGTGGTTTCTTTGGCAGCATGAACCTACTGTTTCATAAACTTGTTTTGTGTCATCTATCAATATCTCTTTTTGTAAATCTAACAACAGAGATGCACCATCACTTTAGAAGGTGGTAATTCAGTTTAAATATAATCTTGTTCATCCTTTATGTAAACACCTAACATTTTAAATATTGTTTGTTTTACTACAAATTAACACTGGTTGTACTACCTCAGAGAGTACTAGTCTGGTTATGGTAGACTTCCATTATTAAGAGACTCTTGTTTATGTGGGTGTAACACATCTTTTTTCCAGGATCTGTTTCAGATTAAGACTGTATTAATTCCCCTCAAAACAGCTTGAGCATTCCTGTGGGGTTTTTTCAGGGCTGGCTCTACAGTCTGGCCACAACATCAGTGGGAGCACTTCAGAAAGTATCAGAGCTATTCACTAGATTTCATACATGTTCTTACATGTATATTTCATAAATGAAAAGGTTGATACTGAAAAATTGGTTAGAACAGAAACATATTTTGAAACTTGATCCATGGAAAAGAGGCAAATAATTTTAAAAAATGAAAATAATTTGATGTACTATGCATTTACTTGAACGGCTTAGGAATATTTTCTCAGCTACTTGTTTGGCAACTCTGATACTATTTTCTCAGCTGCTGCTGAGGAAGTGTTTTCCCTTACCTCTTTTGAAAATTTTGAAACCTGAGAATTTTTAATGAAAACTGTAAAATTTACAGCTTTGAATGTAAATAGTCTTACCACAAGGTGAGGCTATTTAAAAATGTTAAATTTTTACATTTAAAATGTTAAATCAAAAGAAGAATTCTGATGTATGCTTAATAACAGGAAATGCGTATGTAATTTTTTTAATAATTTCCATTGCTTAAGTAAGTCCAAAAAGTGTTTTCTCACAGGTGATAAATATTTTCCCTTTCATAGTATACAGGATTTTGGATAGCTGTATTCAATTAATTAAGTTTTGGTTAGGATATAACTTCTTATTTTTTTCATTAGTTCCATCTGAAACAAGAGTTTTGACATAATTTGTTTAAAGCATGACTGTATTTTATCTCCCACATTTAAACCCAAAGAAGGCAAATGCAAGACTCTCAGGAGCTGCTGGTCTTAGCTAAGAGCAAATTCTCTGAATTTTCTTTGTAATTAGGTAATTTGGCATAACCATTCATCTAGGAATAAAAAAAAAATTACCTCTTGGGAATACATTTTACCATAAATCTGATGGCTACCATATCTGTTACCATAGCAACAGTACAGAGCAAGGTATACCTGTCATCATAATGAAATGGATGCTTAACTTTAGGTCCATATTTGATCGTGGAAACGTGAAGCATGATTTTAAAATAATGCTATAAAGGTTGATGATGTGATGCATCCAGAGGATCCCATAAAGTGTGATGATGCTTAATGATGTACTTAGGGATGTAAATGGAAGGGCTACTCTGAGGTGTTTGCTTTCTTGCCTTAGTGCTTTCAGTGTTAAAGGCAGGAGAATGAAAGGGTGAGCAATTTCTTCTGCAGAAAGAAACTGAACTGCAGCGTGCAACGCAGCATGAAGTGCAGTGGTGCTACACCCAGGGAAAGGAGCATGCACATTTCCTCTCTGCATGGAGACACATTAAAATATCCATTTCATCCTACCAGCCACTGTAACAACTGCATTTTTAATTTATTTCTTTGCTTGTGATATTATTTGTATGTTTTGGTTTTCACGGGCTTTTGCCCAAACACAATGATAGCTAGGGGTTAGGGGATTTTGGTTCAGGGACTGTTGGATTTTACTTTGAAAAGTCTTTAAAATTGTGTCTTACTGCCTCCTTGAACTCTTCAGAGCACCTAGTAGAAAAGCACCCTTCCTAAATTGGTAGTATAAATGAATATGGAAATTGGTATGACTGGATGAAGTGCCAATGTAGCGTTTATTGTCATATGTGAGGATAACACTGGATATTTCTAGATGGTTAATGATTGAAGCAGTCTCATAATTCTTGTCAGAGTCATACCAGCAATTATGATACTGTTTCCCAATAATTTATGGTGCAGGAGGCTGAATGAGTGTGAACATGACTATGAGAAATCATTTCAGGGAGAGTGGAAAATGTCGTGCTGTATATGATGCTGGTATTTTAATGTAGTTTTTTAATTCGTATAATATACATCACCTAAGAGATGATTAGCAGTCAGCAAAAGCTTTGACATTGCCAATTTTCGGGCTCCATGAATAAGTAATAGATAAATGGACTAATGAAGCCAGTAATAACTAAGAAACTGATTTCAGATTTTTGTCATTCATTTTCATTACAACTGTGTTTAATTTGGATGGTTAGACAGTAGAAGGCCCAGAAATGACCTGTTTTGTTTAGCCCCTGCGTTGAATAGGGTGGCATGGCAGTTGTGATACCCTCAATAAGGAATACTTCAGAGGGGAGCAGCAGCAGACTTTCCTGCTGTGGAACTGTTGCAGAGCACGAAACCTGTCACTTCCACTGTCAAGATGAGTCTTCGTACAAAAGGTAGCATAAAAAGTGCAATTTTGATAGCCTTTTTTGTGGACCATGCTGACAAGGGAGATGCCTGTTTTTCATCCCTTATGAAACTCTGAAAAGGCTAGCTATATACTGCTGCACAGCAAAATGGAGGAAAACTAACAACTCTTAGAAGCACAGCTGAATATAATAAAATTGTATGTTATATATTCATTTTCATGCGTGTAAATTCTTTATGAATATTCTGTATTTTATTTATTGACTAAGTATGCAACTCATAAGGCAGACTGTAATACATTATATATTCTCTGCAGTATGTGAGTAGTAGTATTGTGCTGAGAAGAAAGAAGTAAATACATCATAGGGTTAATAATGGGCAGTTTGGCAAATTGGAGCCTGACCTCAGGCTGCTAAAGTGAGGGAGTGATACAGAAGGAGAGTAATCGTATTGAAACTGTGAACAAAGGGGACCACCACCTGAAAGCTAGCTAATACATGATATGAAAATGGATGTAGCAACGTCGTCTGTATTAAGTGTGAGGATTTCTCTTGTAATGTCTAAATTTTCTTTTTGGTCTTGTATGAGGGAGAGACAATCAGCTGCTCTCTCACTCTTTTTGTGTTTTTGTTTATCAGTTTGCATTTTCAACAAATCCTTGGTTTTTTTCCTACACAGCAATCTCAAAAGAAGGAAAGCTTTTAGTCCTATAGCATTTAGCCTTATGTTGTCACCTTTCTACCAGGAGAGATTTCATATTTCAAACTATTATTATCTTTTAGCTATTTGTAAAGAGTGAGAAGTGGGGGCTTTGAAGGAAGAGGAGAAAAGATTTTCCAGAGCAGCAGTCTGCTTTTCAGATTTTAGTATGGCTTGTTGTTTGTTTTGGGTTGGATTTTTTCCCGTCTGTACAAGCAGTATTGACTTATAGAAGGGGTGTACACAAGGGATTCACAAAGGACTGAGTTTGGGCTGAAGATGTTTACACGGCCATGAAGTTTAGAAGCAGAGCACGATTCCAAGGCTCTGATCTTGCCTAAAGGTCTGCACTGGAAAATGCCTATTTAGCTTTTTAGAACCACTGTATTTAGTCGAAGCAGTCTCCTGAAAGTGCTATTTCCTGTGGTGGGTATCACGATTTTGTCGATGCTTTGACAGTGCTGCGCATGCAGGATGGTGATGTGATATAACCTAATATATTCCATGAGGAAGAGACGTCTGAGCACATTTGTGTACCTTTTTTATTCTGAAGGTGGGTAGCAGCCTACATGCTTGCTCACGGCTGTCACCCTGATGTGACATCTGGGAAAAATATTCTTGTTAGTTACCTGTAAATTTCACTTGTTTCTGTCTCTCTGTGACTTAAAAAGTAAGAAAGGCAAGGATGGACAGTTGTCCATAATACAGACCTGAGAACATGCAGCCTTACTCCTAGCTTTGCTTTGTAGCAAAGCATAGACTTTTAGAAGTCTTTTTTACTTTGCAGTTGTTTGTGAGAATTATTTAATAACAACTATTAACCTCTCTGAGAGTTTCAAACTAAGGAGGCTACTAAATGCCAAGTACTGTTGTTACAGTGATGTAATTCTCTTTTGCTCTCTTTCCTAATTAACTTTCTTCACATAAAATTATTGAAGCAGGATTAGAGAAGGAAGTGTTGAGCACTTCAAAAGCAGCAACTCACTGGAGCAAGCAAATGTTCTGAAGGAGCCAAAGAATGAAATGGCAAAATAGTTAACAAAAACATGCAATTATTCTTTAAATTGATTAGTTGCTGCTACTCTTCATTTTTTTTCCTTGTGCCTTTGACAGAGTGCAAAAACATTCCTTAGGTTTGGAAGGTAGTGGGTCTTACTTCAGTGTCTGATAAAATGTCTGAAGCTATGTAACTTTTAAAGCTGTAGAATACTCACATGAATTTTACATTAGGTCATTGCCATAGTGCTTGTTTTAAATGAAATAATAAATCTCAGATCTGTTAGATTTTTATCACTCAAATGGATAACTTGACACAATCAGAAGGTGTTTAAACTTACAAAGTGAAGCTCTCTGGACTACAGGTTTGTCCAGGGGTGGGATAGGAGCCCCTTCAAGTGATACTTGGAGGGAATAGGTACAGATTGATCCCAAGGGTGAGGCAGACCCCCAAGTACTGATGCTGATGGGGGCACTGAAAGTGTGAGACATTCTCCACTGGGAATCCTTGTGGGCAGAGCTGCTGGCATACACTGGCAACAGCACGTGCCCAGGATCCCAGTGCCCCTGGATGCATCAGGCTGGCTGTGTGTGTGAAGCCAGCCTGCAGGCACACAGCAGATGTCCTTCATGGTGTGCCTGTACTTCTGCCTAGAATTTACCTGAGAGAGGATAGACAGCAAACAGAAGACATGCATCTGTCCATGTGCACAGGATGGGCCTCCCCAGTCCATATTTCGAGATACTTGGATCATGACTGCTCCTGCCCTTTGTAATATCTTCACTGGTTTAGAGGCAAGATCCAGAGCTCAGTCCTGGAGATTAATAGATGGAGATGCTGTCTCTTCCAAAGAAAGACTAGGTCTTAAAGCTTTGAAGAAATAAAATGGTCTGGAGCAGTCAAGGAGAGACAGTGATAGTATTTATGGCAGGCTGTCCCAGGGGGCTGTGTGGGCATGTTCTCTGAGCTTTGTAAACATTGCTATCTCAGTTATCCTACCTCTAGGAGTGCTTTACAGGTTGCATGGAGAGTGCTGAAGTTCAGATGTGGGCTGTGAAGAAAGATTTATTTTTTAAAAAATATGTCAGTTTGATGAGAAACGGTGCCTGTATCTATCTTCTATTACAAAACCAGGGAAATTGCTCTTATAAAAGCTTGATTACCCATGTAAATTATGACAGATAATTTAAGGTGTCGTTTTCAGAACATGGTCACTTTTGCATTCCTCTTGTCTCATTTTTTTCCCTTGATGCATTCATGTCCCACATAAGCATGTCTCGTCCTTGGGGATATAAACTCAAAGTGCAACACACACACAAATTTAGAAGGAAGAAGTGCAACTCTGCTGAAGTGCCATTGCGGATTTCTGGGAAACAAATGGGGGAGAAGAAAGAGAAGCATGATTACATTTTCATTTCCTCAGTGGAGAAGAAATGCACAAAAGTGAAGAGGGAGGGTGATGGCAGGTATGATATGGAGGCTTCTGTTTTCCAGACTTTCATGTGTGGTTGGGATTATCCACATTCAAAATACACAAATGTATTAGACAGAGTAACTGTGTGCCTTAGTAATGCTATTTGCTGTTCCAACATCACTTTTGTCCTGTTTTTGTTAAATATTCTAGTGTGGAACTGAAAATGATGTGATTACATAAATACTTTTTTTCCCCCTAGTAGAATAATATTCATGTAAAAAAATCTGATAAAAAATTTTTCAACCCTCTCTTTTTCCTATCTCCTTTATTTTTATACTGTGTATATTGAAGTTTAAAGGATATTGAGAAAGGCTAAGTAGGTAGTTTACAGAAAGAAGTGAAAGAGGGTCACAGGAAGAAAGGTCTCTCTTCTGAACCTATGCACTTTTTTAAGGAAGGTCCAGCTTTTTCATTTATTGTGTTAACATTGACTCCCTTTCAAGGAAGACTTTGCTATTCAAGGTACTTTTTGACAAATTCTGAAGACAAATAAGCTCTTGCTCCAATGAAGATCTTCTTGGGGGGAATCATTAGCACAACTGGATAAAGCAGAAGAGCTATCTATCATTGTAACAGCAACCTTCCTTTTGCCAGAGCAATGGTTTGGAACAACTACCAAGTCACAGCCTGAGTGTCAATGACAATCTTCTCTCTTTGCACCTATCTTAAGATAGTGCAAACAGATAAATTTACAGTGTCTGACAGAGAGAATTCGGATTTTAAAGTTCCTTTGTCAGTCAGCTGGTAGCTGAGATTGCTGGAAACAGCTATGGAGCAGTGCCAGAAGAAAAGACTGAGGATAAGAATAGGACCATGACTGCTTTATGAAAACTAAAAAATTGTGCTAAAAGATAGAAAGAAGAAATATATTGATGAGGTATCGTTGTTTTGCTTTGCCCTCACTCTTCTCTCACAATTATATTCAAGAATCTTTCTTCCAGCATTAACAGGAGGAAAGCCAGAGCGGGCTGAGAGGTAGCTGAAGATAAAAGCAACTTTCAAGGTTATAACCTTGAAAATAATACAACCTTTGCAAATAATATTGCAGATTAACTTGGCATGGATCACAGCTTGTTTAGAAGGTAGTAAAAATTGTCAGTATATGCAGTCAAATCTGTGTCTACCTCTCTACTACTTCTGCTGTGTTTCAGATAACTGGAAAATAGTGTATTTTTTGTTGCGAGAAAGTGATTAAATATTGCGCTTCATACTAAATGGAATTCAAATAAGAACACAGTTTTGCTAGGTTGCAAAAAGAATTCCAGTGAATAGCAAATAATAAAAGATGTACTAGTTAGTACTTTGGGTTGAAAAAGAACAGTACAAAAAACCCAGACAGGAAAGCTCTATTTTGAATTGTCATAGGACAGTGTATTCCTGGGCACCATGGTTATGGGTGTTGAAGACTGCTAGAATGCTATGAACAACCAAAATGATCCACCAGATCTTTTTCATTAATTGTTAACCACATTTTGTGCACATTTCTGAACTACAGAGAGTCTGTGTCCAATGTAAGTGATGAAATCCTCACCAGCTTGTCTTTTTCTTGGAAATTAATAAACTATAAATTATAGAAAAGTCTTTGCATTAAATATAATTAATTCCATTAAGTAAATAAGCAGCAAAGCAGAAGGGAGAGGCATGAGTGTCAGATTTGTCATTCATTGGATTTTCTGTCTCTGCTTACTCAAAATCTCTTTTCTTTTCTTGCCTTTCCTGTGAAAACAGTTGAATGTCTTTTGTTTTAATTGGAAGTCAGATTCAGTAAACAAAAGTTAGGGTCTTCAGCCTCTGGTCTGATAGAGACCAACCCTGCCAGTGAAATAGGAATCAGAGGAAAAACAATGGTAAACCTGAGAGTTGAGATAAGAACAGTTTAATAATATAATAGTGATTGTAAGGGAAAGAAAGAACAAGAAAGAGAGAGAAAGAAAACCCAAGAAAGGCATGTGATGCCCAATACAATGGCTCACCACCTGCCAGCCAAGGCCCAGCCCATCCCCCAGCAGTTATCAGCCTCTCGTGTCCAACTCCCCCAGTTTATTCACTATGTTTGACATTCTATGGTATGGAATATCCCAAGGACCAGTTCAGGTCACCTGCCCTGGCTATGGCCCTGCCACGTCCTCATGCACCTCCTCACTGGCAGAGTACAAGACTGAAAAGTCCCTGATTTAGGGTAAGAACTACTCAGCAACAGCCAAAACATCACTGTGCCTTCAACACTCTTCTCATACTAAATCCAAAACACAGCACTAGAACAGCTGCTCGGAAGAAAATGAACTCTGTCCTAGCCAAAACCAGGACAATGAGGTGCATGAGTCATTGAACTCCAAAGTAAGGAAAGAAATTGGCAAGATACATGGAAGGATATTTTAAAATATGTTTTCCATTCTTGCCTTCCAGAGAAGCTGAGAATATGATGCAACATCATAATGCTATTTTATTTTCTCCATCAATTTCCTTCTCCCACATGTCTTAGGGGAAAAAAGGAAAAAAAAATCAGGGTGGAACAAGCATTTGTGTTCCCCATATGTTGGCTTGCTAGGGCTATTTTGAGGCAAATGTGTGCCACATATGTAATATATGTTGTAGATAATCATAAAGAGGAAGGAAGGATTGTAGTTAGGATGAAGATTTTGCAATAGAATTACACAGTAATTTGAGTTAAACTTATAATTCTGTTGAATTAGTTTTCAAGAGCATGCAGTACTGGCATTCTCCTCCAAGAGAAACCAGCTATAGCACATGGGTAATCCTGAAATATGAGGGGAGTCTGGGATGCAGCAATGCAGACGTTGATTTTGTCTGTCTGTATTTTTGGGATGAGAGGAATAAGAGTACCAGGTTGATTGATATGCTTAGTTTAATGGATTGTTATTCATTTTCTGGTCTGATTATAAATAAACCCCAGAAGCTATATTGATATGCCTTTTTCTTCCTTCTTATCAGCCTTTTTATTTTTTACTGCTTCCTTTACCAACTCTGTTTTTCATGTTAAAATACAAAAAAAGCCTTGATAATAATTTAAAGATCTATATAATTTTCATTTCTTTTATTCCAAATGCCTAAATTCTTGCACTGTAAAATTAGCTGCTTTTCAAAATGTCAAGCAATTGTGTGATTTCTAGCTGTAATTTTGCAGAAAAATAACATGCATTACTGAAAAACATTTTGCACCAAGTAATGTCTCTTAATATTATGCTAGAGATGTGTCACAAATCTAAAGAAATGATTTTGTGTCAGTGTAATGGTGGTCATGAGAAAAGAGAATTGAAAAGCAAACATATATAGACAATGAGCCAACACTGCTGGAAGTAAGGGATGTAAAGAACACAATTTTATTTGAAAGGTCTTAATTTTCTAATTTTCAAACAAATAGTTGAATAAGTCAGCATTCATTAAAATGCTGCTGGCTAATAATGTATTTCTCAACTGAAGTGGAACTGTAATGACTGAAGGCTAATTAAAAAAAAAAAAAAAAGGCGCAAAACCTTCCTGACTAAATATCTTGTAATTGAAAATGTCACTGGAAATCTGGCAAGCTAAGGGCTGTTGGGCTACTCCTCTCTAAATATTGTACAAAATGAAATTGCAGTTATGTAACAACAAACTGCACCAGCTGCTACATATGAGACCTTCAGAACATCTGTGTCAGGCATTGCTCCATCTCAGGATGGATGGATTCCTGCCTGCCAGACAAACCTGGCAAGAAAGCTGGGAATCATCCTGATTATGCTAATTGAGAGACATTTTAATCTTCCTTGAAGGAACAGATTTTGGTTCTTTTGTATATTGTTAAAATGTGATACTGTGTATAAGTAGCATTTCCTTTATTTGGTGAGAAAGGTTATCATTATCATAAGGAACTTGGTGATTCTCAGCTCAAATTAGTTTATTAAATTATTTGATATGTAACACAGACACTTGTGCTACATACATACAATTTTTTTTTGTCATCTGATGAGTAAAATACACTGGGCTATATAAGTAGATTGGACTTTGTTTACTAAAGCAGAAGTTTTTAAGACATAAATGACAAAGCTTTTTGCTGGTTGGCCCTGGAATAACATAATACTGCTGCTTTTCCACATTCTTCACTGTAAAATTTAATTAAAAGGATCTGAAAATAAATACTGGTTATTGTTGCATGGTGGCAGGGATGCTTATTACTCTTTACTGACAACAGAGACACTCCCCATATTTTCCTATTCTCATTCACAGTTGCAACTTGAAAGAGAGCAGTGAAGATCTGTGTGTTGCTCTGCAGCAAGATGTGGTCTGTGTTATATATATGCATTTAAATGAATAGCTGTGTTTATTTTCATTTAGTTTGGTTATGGTCCTTATATACTTAATAATTTGTATAAACAATAGTATTTACACTGCTGTTTTTATGTGGTTTGTATTCCCTGATTGTTTCTGCTGTCACTGGTACCTGGGTAATTTCTTCAGTCAATGTAAAGAAGCTTAATTGTGAACAAAACTTAATTGGCATTTTCAGTTGAGAAAAACATGCTTCTCAGAGGGTAATTGCAATTTCAAGTTTGTCATTATGCTGCATGTCCTGGAAATGAAGCAGTTTTATATTTTGCCAAAGAGATACTAATGACATGTTTTTTTAGAATTCTTACCAAATAGTAGTATGAGATGCAGCAAAATTTCATCAGAGAATGAAATGCAGATCCACACATAAAGGTTGTGGTAATTTTCTCTTGTATCATAAATGCTTCTTCTTTTATAATAGGAGTGAAACATTTCTGTAAAATGGAAAGAAGACATGTTTAGATGTTGCTTAAGAATAGCAATTTTTTCAGGACTAGTTGTGACAGTATTTATTTCATTTTTATTAGAATTCTTTGAAGATATAATATTTTATAGTATTGTCATATGTAAAAAACATCTGCAGTGGTTTAAGATCCTGGTATTCAATGAATGATCCCCAGCAAACCCATCAGCTGAGAGTGACTGATCTTGTTAATACCTGTAATCTATTTAAAAGCATTGTGTAGTGAGTTACTTTATCTCGGTTGAGAAGCCAATAGCAAAATGCTAAGGTGTGATAATGAATATTTTAGAGGCAGTAATATCTTACGTGAAGAAGTGAATGTAGGGCAGTGCTGACTGCACAGTATATGCACTCGGTGTCTTGTATATTAACAGAAAACATGATAGGTCTGGTTAGGAGTACTTTGAATCTGTGTAGGTAAGAACTGCATTACTTGTCTTTCCTGTTTTGTTTTTAGTTCACCATCATTTCTAGGTTAAACAGAGTAATTAATTAAAAACCCAGTAATAAAGAAAGAGAAGTATATTGCCTCTGAAGGCAATCTCTTTGCACATTTAAGTCATGAATGGGTAGTATTTTGTCTGTTTTGAGCCGTGATGTTGTCTTTAATTATTTTTTAGAGTGTTCATATTTTGGAGCGAAAGGCTTCTTCAGGAAGCACAGACCCTTCGTTAAGCAAGCAGTTCCTTGAAAGTGATCATCTCTCTCTATCCAAGGTAAGCAAAAGCCTGGGATGCAATCTGTGTAGTGAGTTTCCCTCTAGAGTTACAGAGTAGTTTGACTATCCCTTCAGGGACAGTGTTGTGTTTTGTAAGATTCTACTATTGACTATATTGTGAGTCTGCTCTGGAGCTTATTGTTCCAAAACTGGAACGAGGGTGGAGGAAGAGCCAGTAATCTTTAATAGACGTTATATTGTCAAAATTCAGGTGTTTTGTTTTTTCTTTTCACATGGATGGCCTAGGAACAAATTTTACTATCTCAAAGTATGGGGCTAGAAGGGGCTTTGATGGCCTTGTGTGTCCAGCTGAGGCTGTTGTATGATTCTATGACTTTGAGAAATTTTCCAGTCCAATCCTCTTACTAAGCAAGAGCAGATCATATCCAAGTCTAAAATTGCTACTAATAAATATTAGTTTAAAAAATATGTCCTAATAACATCCCTTGTGGGTAGTTTGAAATTTAAAAGCTTTTGCTGACACTTTCTTTCCTGAGGCAGAGAAAAAGATGGAACTGCAGGGGTGACACCATCCCCATGAGAGGTGGAGTTGTGTGTGTGGTGTTTTGAAATCAACTTCTTTCTGGGTTAATTCCTCAGTTTTGGAATAAGTGATTCTAAACAAGTCTAATTCCACATAAAGAAAGCTTCATTTTAAGATACTTCATATCCAAAAGTAAGATTGTTACTGACAAAGTGTGGATGCTGTGATGGAATATTTGATGGAAAAGAAAAGTCTGAAATTTTAATGCCTGTAATTTCTGAAACAGACCTGGTAAAACAGTTTCAAAGGGAAATATTCTGTTCATCCAGGGAAAATGAAATGGTTTATTCTCTTTTATTTGGAAAATAAATATTTTGCAGTCAAAAGTTGAGAAAGAAGTTGGTAGGGGTTCCTTTAATCCCCATACATGGGGCATGTGCAGACCCAGGGACTGAAGGCTGTGATTGTGTTCCCCCAGTCATGCTGCTGTGCACAGGGCTGCTTCTCATGAAATACCTATGGAATCACTGAAGTCCTGAAGTGCTGGTGCTGTACTTGACAATTGTCCTTTGAGGAGGACTCTACAAGCGAATCAATTTCACTGTTTTTTCCCCATTTTTGTCTCTCCTTCATAATGGCCCTCGTATTGGGCATAGCTCAACACTCCAAAACTGTGGGATGAGGCACAGTTAGGATTTTTAGGGGGTTTTAAGAACAGTTTGTAGCACTGATGCAGCCGGGGACAAGTATCCACACTGCACTGAATAATTGCTCATTTTATCCCTCTGTACCTGGCCTTTTGTTTAAATGAAAAGCTATATGAGATTGTGTGATTTCCAGTTGAGAAGTAATCAATACTGATGTTATCTAGTAGATAAAAGACTTATGCCTGCAGCTGATCATCTAAAGGAGAAATCAATATGGTGAAGCATCTGTTGGCAGAGATGCAGAGACTCTCTGCTTGCCCCAGGGGACTTGGAGTTTAATTTGTCCCTCTCAAGTGCCAAGTGCTTCCTTGTAAGAAAAAATAATACATAGGTGCTTACCTTTATAGAATGGAAATAGATTATTGAAGCAAAACATGGATAAGTAGAAAAAGGTGGATTAAGAGTATGGCATTTGCAGACAATGGGATAGTTAGTTTATGTTTATTCAGGGGAAAATAAGCTGAATAAGCTTTTCTATTAAAATTTACTGCAGTATGTATTATTTGGAATAGAGCTTTTCACCATTCTCAAAATACCAAGACCTTATTGAAAATAGTAGTTTTGAAATTTGCTGTTACTTTTGCAACTATATTTTCATAATAGTAATATTGATGTTATCAGGGCTGTGTAATTTATTTGGAGGTGTTATGAAAGACTAACAGTGCTTGGCTTTGAACAGTTCTTTAGGAAATGTGAAGATAAACAAGTTTTTTTTTTCCCTTTAAATGTTGGATGCTACATGACCTCCTTCCTTTCTTGATAACTTTTCATAACGTTGCTGGGAGTTATGACAGATCAACTGAGAAAATGCAAGTTTACAGCTTTGTAAGATATAATTAGTAAGACATTAGTATGGCTTCCTCATAGTCTGAGGAAGCTGGCAATAAGAGATTTTTAAACTGATGCAGAATTCCTTTGATTACAGTAGTGGCAAGAGTATAGAAATATAGGCATGACTCCATCTTGTTCTCTTCAAAAATATTGTTCTTTACCTGTTCACTGTGTTACATTGTAAATCTGGCTTGAGCTGCACCAGTCACCATGCAAAAGAAGTGGTGTGTACCAGAAATATGCTTTAATTGGCTCTGTGAAAACCATACAACTGGTTCTATCTCAAGTGATACTGTTCCTGTGTTTTTCTCTAGAGAGAAAATTAGTTAGCTTTCCTATAAATTTCTCATAATACAGTGAAAATTAATGCAGGAAAATAAAAAAAAAAAAAAAAAAATCCTTCTGCAGTTTTCTGAAGGCTCAATTAGCCAGTGAAGCTGTGTCATAAAATGCCTTTGAAGATTATCACTAGCTGCACTCAAAATCAACAATAAAGCAACCTCTTCTGCTAGGTTTTGTGATTTGGAGGAAAAACTGGGACATCCAGAACCAATGTAGCTTGTACTTTAAAGATCAGAAAATGTAAATTTCTTCATGATTAAGAAATAGCACAAGGGGCACTCTTACTATACACATTACCTGGTAAGGGTTAGACTTCCAAAGATGTTTGTATTTAGTAGTTTTAAATGAGATACAGCTAGACATATTATAATGACCATGTGATTTGGTACCTATATAGGTTGATTTAAAAGCCTGGCTCCTACTCATTATCTTGCATTGAAGAATTTATGCCACTTGTAAGTGCAATTTTTCACCATGTGTGTGCACAGTTAATTAATCAATGTTTCTTCGTGCTTTTTCACCAGGAACCTGACAGCTGGGAAATCATAGAGGGTCTGAAAATAGGCCAGACCAATGTCCAGAAGCCAGACAAACATGAAGGTTTCATGCTGAAGAAGAGAAAATGGCCATTAAAAGGTTGGCACAAGGTAAATGTCTCATAAACCAGTCAGAATGTTATTACCTTATTTTATGAGTTGGGAATTTTTTTGTCTAGACGAAATTAGGATGTCAAATAAATACCCACGATTTTGGTGTATGACTTTTTCTTCCACCTGTGTATAGAATTAGTTTGCAGACACAGTTCATGGCTCTCAAATCACAGTGCCCACTGCCTAAGGCTATATTCAAAATCCAGATGGAATTTGTAAATGCTGCAGATGCCTTGGGTTTTAAGAGGTTTGATCAGTACCCGTTTTTTTCTTTCCAGTCTAACATTGCATTGAGTTTACATTGAAGTTACACAGCAGAGGAGAGCTGAGGGACTTTTTTCCATGTATCCAAGGTGTTTGTGTAGGAGAGCATTCCCCTTCAGGTCTGCTGACAGCAGACTTGTTCAGCTTTGTCCCTGAATTTTTTTGTCTTCTTGACTGGAATCTTCATTGTGGGCATACAATGGCACTATGCATTTTTGCCCTAATATATCTCTATTTAAAAAAACCCCAAAACTCAACCCCAAATCTCCTGATTCTGTTTAGTTAATTTGGACACATATCTCTATTCATGATTCTGCCTTTTGTTAGCCTTAAAACTGGTTTTCATAAACCCTTTTATCTCTATTTAATACCACAATACTTGCATTTCCTACCCCTTACTTTTTAGCAACAAGATGTGTGGTATTGATGCTCACTCATATTTTTATACCTGAGGGTACTTACAGCAGGATAATTTTCTGGGAGGGGTTGATTTTTACTACAAAAGGTAGTGAAATAAGTTGCTATACATGGTGTTTTTTCTGGGAAAGGACTAACTTTGGGTTTTTTCTTGCTAAACACTGTGGTACTTAGGTCTGAGTCCAAATGCAGTCCATCCTGGTATAAATTACAGCTTCTTTCCTGATTTCTCTCTTCTTTCTGGATGTTGTACTATGTTATACATGTGCCTACCACCCTTTTTTTCCTGCAGGCTTATCTACATTCGATGTTTTGGCTTTGTTTTACTTAACTAGAGTTTGTTGTTTCAGAATTTAGTCTAGACAAATTAATGGATTTCAAACTGACGTAGCTGAAACATGAAAAAGCATACCAATTCCCCACCCCCAACAAATCAATCTGACCCTCCAAAAAAATCAGTGAGTTATATAAGTATTTCTGGAATAAACCACTGCTCCCACACCTTTAAAATATATTGTATTAATGTGTTGCTATTTGGCCAAGTGTCTGTTTTGGTAAGGAACTAATTTATACGCAAGCAAAAGGAGTCCAACTTCCACAGTTCTGTAAAGGTGATTACTGATGATCTGGGTGAATTTAGAGCAGTTACCTGTGCAGATAATTTTTAATGTGATTAAGATCTGCACATTTTAGCATCCCATCCTCCTCTGCCTTACATTTCACCTTGGGAACTATGCTGAACTTAGATTTTGAAACTTTGGGCTTGTTAATAAGTTTTTTTCCAATGCCAGCCTGGATATCTTGGACTATCCATAACAATACTTTGTGCTGAGAGTCCAGTGAGGAACTTCAGAGACAGTAATTGCAGCATGTGCTGTGTAGTGTTCTGCTAGAAAAGCCGTATATGGCATCTTTTGTCTATGGAGCATTGCATGTCATATTCTAACAGTCCCAAATGTGCTTTAGTACCATACCAGGTGTAGTGTGTGCAACTTGGTGAATTTATCATTCTCTGAAGTGCAGTGTGCTTGGAATGAAATGATGATGAAAGATAATTTTCTTTTGTGTATGCAGCTTAGAGAGAGAGCAATATGACATGAATATCATGTTCTTATGAAGTCCATTAGTGGCCATACCTACCTAAAAAAAATAAACCCCAAAGTGTTCCTGTTGTTTTGACATCTTATTCAAGAAGCTGTATCTCCAGCTGTGCTGGTTTCAGCTGGGGTAGAAAAAAAGCACTGTTTTCCTGCCTTGTGTGAGATATTGGTACCATCTCTTGTGTGACTGACATAATTTCTAGAACTTTGGGGGGATTTTCTGCTAACTACTGACCCTGCTCATACAGTTAATTTAACAGGTTTACCTAAGGAAAGCATCGTCCTTCCTTTCTATGTCACAACAGCTTGGAGAAACAAGCAGAATATTTTGCTGTGTTCTGGGTTTTTAACATAGATTAATGCTTTAAGTTACACTCTAAAAATAGGAATTAGTTGCTATTACTTTGCATGTTTTTAAAGTTAGCGATGATAAACACAAGTTAGTGAATCTCATTTCAGGTCCAGTTTCCAGCTAGGCTTTATCTTTGTGCTGTGTGTCAAAGTCAGCATTAACTTGACTGCAAAGAAGCTTGAGTGATCTGGTACAGACAAGCTAGGGAAGCTTTAATGGAGGGAGAAATACAGTGTGAATAGGGGATTCTGCTCTCATTTCTAAGTTGGAGCTGCTCAGCAAAATAAAGTGTAGCAATAGCAGAGGCATCATCAGGTTAGGCCAGTCCTGGCAACCATGTCAGGATACAGTGGCTCACCCTGTATCACTGACACCTAAAACATCAGCCCTCCCACGACCTGGGAATGTTTATGGGAACGCTGCAATATTTGATCTGTACTAATATCTGTGTTACCTAGATTAAGACTAGAAAAGGTGTCTTCAGCATGAACTGCAGTCTCATCTTTACTTCACTGAGTAGAGGTTTGCCACAAGGCACAAAGTTTTGGATGGTAGACCATGGTCTCTCAGATGGTCTTCCTTCTGAGATGTAGGTCTTCCACTAGGAAAAAATTCTCAGTTTCTGGATTGGGAAAGTAGGTTGTTAATTTGAAATATGACCAGATTCTGAGGGAAGAAAAACAGGAAGAAAACAAAGAAGCAGATATAATTCTCTTGTCCTACAGTCTCTTTCTTAGAGAGTTTATTACGTGGCCTGGAAAACTGGAAAAAAAAATACCCTTCATTATCAAAGTTTATGATAAACCTAGAACATAAGGTTGAAAAAAGAGAATCTAGGTTTTTTTGTTTAGAAGATAATTGTCAAAAAACAAGCAAGAAAACTATTTAATATTGTATTTATCCTCTTCTTCCAACCTCCAAACATTTCTTAATTGTTACAGGGTAAGCCTTTTCCAGACAGATTGTTGTACACAGTTTAAATTGCACTTGCTCATTAAGAAAGAATGTTGATTTTTTTTTTCTTATAATTTCAGAGGTTTTTTGTCCTGGATAATGGAATGTTGAAATATTCAAAGTCACCAATCGATGTAAGTAGAGCTGAAGACTATTTTAAAACTTTTAATTAAGTTCAGCCTGCTCATACTCACTGTAGGCATGTTTATGACAGTACACACATGAAAGCTGTTGATGGAGTTAAAGATAAATCATATGGAATTTTGGTTATGTCTTTAAGAATTCTGCCTTTTTTAATTCTATGGAAATGTAAGTTCAATTACTTAAAGCAGTTTCTTGAATGAAGCTGCTTGAGAGATTAACCTGACCATGTATTTTTTCTTTTCCCTTTTTTTTGTCAGTCAAAGCTGATTATTCTGAGATATTTGGATAGGACAAAGAATTTGTAACAATGTACTCTAGAGATGTAAAAGGTAGCAGTAAATTAGTTAGATTTGATACCAACAACTGTCAAGTCGTAGCAGCAGGGTGTTAAGTACTGTCTAATTTTCTCTGCTTCTCATTTTCCTGTACCTGTGTGCTGGTGTGAACCACTTAACACACCTAAACTTTGGAGATGGCTTTGTACCAAGCATTTCTTGTGAGATACTTTTCTCTGACTATAAATATAATAGTGGTTAAGTGGTTAGTTCGAGTGCAGCTTTTGTTTTTTAATATGGCTTTATGTTAAAATGTTTATAAAATGGGAAACCATTTTAGTGCCAGATAGTTTTCTCTAAAATATATGGAAAAAGTGCATGATACTTCTAAAGTTTTACCCTGGTGTTTTGATTTTAGATACAGAAAGGAAAGGTCCATGGGAGCATTGATGTTGGTTTATCAGTCATGTCTATAAAAAAAAAGGCTCGTAGGATAGATCTTGACACAGAAGAACACATCTATCACCTAAAGGTAAAAAGTACAAGTACATATTTTTTTCCATCCTTGGTAGAAATAAATAACATTATAAAAGATTGTGCAGAAAAGTAGTATCTTGAATGCTTTCTTGATAATAAATTTTTTGCAGGTGAAATCGCAGGATTCATTTGACGCCTGGGTTTCAAAGCTGCGGCACCACCGGTTGTACCGCCAGAATGAGATTGTGAGATCTCCGAGGGATGCCAGCTTTCACATATTCCCCTCAGCATCTACTACAGAGTCTTCTCCAGCTGCCAATGTGTCAGATGGAAAGGTGTGTAGAGTTCTTTGGTTGAAAACTCATGGCTTGCCCGTGGGCAGTTTCAGTGGGCTCTTGTATTGCCAATAAGACAGGAGCTTCTACTCTGGGAACTGATGGCCAGCGAAAAGTGAGTGTGTGCAGCTGAAATCAGCTGAAATACTGTCTAATTAGCCTTACTTCATTAATGGGCTGCCATAGAGATCTTGCAAAGTATTCACCACCCATACAATCTGCACCAGCCTTTGTCATCAGATGTAAGTCTGTCTCTTTGCTGATTTTTCTTCCTCTTGAACAGCAGCTTTCCTAATTGGTACTGAGCACAGTCCACTTGTGGGGTTCTTGGCTTGATTCTTCAACACACTATTCAGAAAAATCTGTGTCTTTGGGAACCATGCTGACAAATTACAGAGGTCACTGAAAACACAATGCATATTTTGCTTTCTATTCTGAAGTAGTATGTTCATTACACTGACAAGGCAACACAGCAACACTAAATTTAAGCATTTCATTCTGCTTTAGGTGCAACAAAATAACTACCCCTGGCAGCCTCCTATACCTTGCAGTAACAGCCTTCCTGTCACCTGCACTACTGGTCAGAGTAAAGTAGCAGCCTGGTTGCAGGACTCTGAAGAGATGGACAGATGTGCAGAAGGTTAGACTTTATCTTTTCATGCCTTGTTCTTTCAGCAAAACTTCTTGTTGATAAGAGTCAAGTCAGTAAAATGGTTAAGTTACATCTTCACATGAACGTGTAGTAGCTCTTCAGGTAATTACATACTTGTGGTAGGAGCTTTGCAGTCTATGTGTTTTGGGGTGTTGCTTTTAAAATTTATCCTAATCTGTAGTACAGAGGTATTTTAATGGATGTCATTGTTCAAATATGATCACTTTTGAGGTCCAGACTTGTTGCTGACTCCTATAGAAATAAAAAGTGTTTAACACCTCTGAAAATAAAACTTTTACTTGGATACCTTACTACAAGGAGTTTGGACATTTAACTTTATAGTGCAATTAAGTGCTAACAATGGACACCATGGCAAAAAAAAAAAAAAGTCTGAATTGAAGCACCTAATGTATTTTTATTTTATATCTGTTAGATCTTGCTCATTGTCAGTCTAACCTTGTGGAACTCAGTAAACTTCTTCAAAATTTAGAAATACTACAGAGAACTCAGTCAGCACCAAATTTCACAGACATGCAGGTAAGTATGCTTGAACATAAATCATTACACTGAAATATTTTTTCTTTTTTTTAGGGGAAATATAGAGGTGTTGTCTGTTAACTCAGAATGTTTTTCTGAAATAATAGTAAATTTTGGATGAAAAGTTTCTCTTATATGTTTATTTTAATCTTGTGTAATACTGTTTCTGTTTCTTGTGTAAACAAATACTTAAGATGTATTTAGTATTTGAGTTAAATAAGACAAATCAAATTATTAAGTATTTGCAAAATAAAACTTAAGACTGTTACAATAGAACATATGTTGCATTTAAGGAATTTTTGTTGCATTGAGTAAGATAACATTTTAAGTTTTTTAAGGATTGGAGACCCAAAGAGCCTCAAAGACAAAGTTGCATGCTCTAGAAAAGGGGACATAGTACAATGGTCCCAAGTTTTGGACTGTTTCCCAGTTCAGGGTGAGTTTTCCTCTTAACAGAAAGCAGTGGCATATCCTAAATGATAAATACTTCTTTCCATTTTCACTGAATCCTCTTGTCTTTGCAAATATCTGAGTAGTACTACAGTGAGAATCCATGAGAATTTCAGGATCTGGTCCTAAATGTTATGCACCCATGAAAATAAGGGTACTGGTAGTTTTGCTAAAGGAGCTATGCACCAAGTGTTTATAAAAGTGTATGGATGGCTATAGCTGATCCCTGCTCCAGTTTCAGGCCCCAGCAGCAGCATTCTTCTCCTTGCTTTCTGATTTGTACATGTCTAATGCTACAATTCTTTACTAACTTGCTGCAATGTTTGTGTTGCTTGTGTCAACTTAATAGCACTTTGTCGCTTTTAACTATTTGTGTAATGTAGGCTAACTGTGTAGATATTTCAAAGAAAGACAAGCGGGTCACGAGACGATGGAGAACAAAAAGTGTCAGCAAAGATGCAAAAATTCAACTTCAGGTACTGAATGCACTATGTTTTATTTTTCACTGCAGAATTTAGATTAAATTCTAAGCATGAAATATTATATTAGCTGAAAGTAGGAAGTCAATGTGCTGTCTTTTATGTTTCTGATGAAGTAAATTAAATCTCTGTTGTTCAAAACCTAGACAAGATAGTGAGAAAAGTACTGATTTTATTATCATTCAAATGAAAACATTGCCATCTAGGGAAAGGAGTGGGATCTGAATATCAATCAATTAAGGGGTACAAAACTCAATATACATGCACCATGTGGAGATACTGCTATTCCATATCAAAGTTGCAAAGAAGGGCAGTTGAACAAGAAACATGAAGTTAAAAGCAGAATGAAATACTGAACACATCAGTTGTCTTTGTCAAGATCTATACTTGGAATATTAGCAGTTATAAGTATTTTCACAAGCCTTCTGTTATGGAAAAGGCCAATATGGGAACAAATCAAATAACCAAAAAATAAATTATGTGAAGCAAGAATTTACTCCATCTTTCCCTAGAACTGAAAGGTAAAAGCACAGAAAGAAGCATAATGTGCATGTATTGCTGCATTGTGTTTTGTTGGAAGCAGTTGTGTGTTCTGAGGTCTGACCCAAAAGCTGATCTTTTTTAAAACTAAGCAACTGATAGTGAAGACTATTCAACTGGCTTTGGAAGCTAGCAATCACCTCCGTGTTGTCTGCTACTGAGTAAACGAATGTCAGCAACTTCTAATCCATTCAAATACTTTGAATTTTGTACAAATTTTAAAAGCTTTTAATGTGTCCCCAATAGGTGCATTAAGGAATTTTCATTTAAGATTAATATTCTTAAGGAAGGAGGAAGTTATAGTTGCATCAGCTTTCTCATTGCAGCTCTTGTAGTTGATTTTTCTTTCTACCTATTATACTTTGATATAGAACAATGAAGCATCTGTTTGGATTAAAAAGGTTTATTAACAAAGGACTTTTTGTGATTGATGTCATGTCCTATTATCTGCAAATGAAGGATCACAGCTTTATCCTGGTGCTGAATAACACAGGGAAATTAAAATATCATGAAAATGCATGCAAGTACTTGGTGCCTATGAAGAGTCAGTCACCATTGCATGTTCTTCTTTCATGCCACAATAATCTCAGAGAAGTCCTATCCACAAAAACGATGAAAGAAGTTAATCTTTGATGATTTATGGTTGGCCAGAGTGAATAATGAGCTGTTCCTGTGTTATCTACACTTTGCTGAAGTGTCACTGGCCCGGGCTTCCATCAGAAGCACCTGACTCTCAAACTGTTGTTTATGGTTTGGCAGGAGTGTGCCTCAGCTCCTGAAATTTTCAAATAGGATTGCAGGTTCCTCTGAGAGGGTGTGTGTGCATGGCACTGCTCTATGTGGGTCTGTCACTTCTGGGTTGATAATGAACTCTGCCTAACTTGGGTCAGCATTAATTCCTGGAAAGCTTCATGCTGCAAATATCAAGCTTATTTTGTTATAGCAAAGTATTAAATTATTGTTGACTGATTTATAAACTAATTTGCAGTGAAACAGAGACAATAAAATTGTTCTAAATTGTATGGAAGACAAAGAATACTTGATGGCTACTCCATTATCTTGCCTAATTTGATAGACTCAGTTTATTCTTCCAAGGGCTGTCCTGTCCCCTGAATTCTAAAGCTGTGATCTGTAGGAAGAGGGCCTCACTGACTCACTGTGTTATTCCTAATTTGTTTAGGTTGCCAGTAAAATGTGGATTTCCTCTAATGCCTACATGCCCTTTAAGCTAATTAACATTTTGTTCTTCTGTTAGACATTCTTCTACTTCATTGGCCTTCCTTATTGCTCATTTTTTCAAGACTGCTTTGAGTCTTTCTGAACTGTTTATCAGGATATCCCCTACTGAGAATCATTTTGTCTGATTTGTGATCATTGTTTTCATGGTGCTTACACATAATTTGCTATTGAATGGTTGACATTTGGTACTAATAAAATTTCTTTTATACTATTACTTTCCTCATACCTCCATACCTCTTGTTAGTTTTAGGGGATAATACTAATATTAACAATCTAACTTTAAGCTAGTTTCACTCTTAATTCCATTTAGAGTACTTAATTTCAGAATGAGCAGGTTTTAACTAAATCAAACACCTTTCTGATGGTACGGTGTTGAGAGCATCCTGAGGAGCATAAAACTAGGGAGCTTTATATAAAGGTGTGTGTTCTGTGAGTGATGGGGAATGAGGCTGTGATTTCTGCTGGCTCAGTATCCACTGCATCTGAGACAAGGAGGGAATTCTCCCATCCAGATTTTGTATTGCACTTGTTACCATTTTTTTGTTTGTAAAATAGCTTTTCTTGTATTCCTGATAACACATTCTGCAGTATGAATGCTAGGTGTGTAATCTATTTTAAACATACTTTTTCTTGTATGTAAAGCTGCTTGATTTGTTTCCCAGAAATTTCTGTTTACCACTTAAATATACCAGTTTTGTGTGCAGTTGACTTTGCTCACTTTGCTCGTAACTAAAGTGGGGTTACTCCCCAAAGTAAAACTGATCATGGCACGTGTCTGTACATTTGCAGGTTTGGGTGTTTACTATTGCTAAGTTGTTTAGAATTAAGAGCTGAATTTATGAGCCTTTACTCAAGAGTAATACATGAGTTGCTTCTCTAAAGAAAGATTGCTTTTGTGAAGTAGGTTAATTTTGTTTTTAAAAAGCCTGTTTAAATTTATATGAAAATGGCCTGCAACAAGAGGTTAGTTGACCTGTATTAATTCATTTTACAAGTTATACTTTTCTGCAAAAACTGAGTTGTTGGTTTTGGTTTTCTTATTTATTTCCCTTTGGGTAAAAGGCTAAGTTATCATTCTCATGACAGCCTAAAGATCTTCAACTGAAGAAAAAAAAGCATTATTGCAAACTAATAAAGAACCAGGGATATTTTGGTTCAAAACATCAAAATCTCAAAAGTTGTAAAGTTCCAAGACTTCCCAGGGCAAATAGTTTAATAGAGAACTGTATAGTATGGGGTAACCTGAAAAATCATCTTGCTCTACAGAAGCTTTCAGCTCAGAACTGAAACCAGACCCAGACTAGCTTACCATATTTTCCCTTAAGTATTTCTTTTTATGGTAACTCAGATTTATGACCTCTCTTTCTATCATGTTGAGGAGAGTGTGTGGTTCTGCAAAGCTCACTATTCCCATTTTAATAATGCATACCTCCATTCATAATCTTTTATATATATATATGTATGTATTTGTGCATATCTCTCTCTGTACATAGGTTTGTCCCTATTATTAGATAAGAATATCCTTCCATACTCTTATTCACAGGATAGACATATTTCTGTAGAGCACAAAGAGCTTTACATTATGCCTGTGATCTGGTCTCTGCTTTAACAGAGTTTGTTCTCAGTGTTTCAGAGGTTATGTACATGTTATTTTAATGTGAGGATCATATAAAATATTGCACCGTAAGTCTTTTGCTGTGTTTGTTAGACAATGCTTCCAGTTATCAGTGGCATTGCCACTAATCAGCCAGAGAGTGAAGTGTTTGGCCATTCTCCACTGTAGCAACCCTACTGGGAATGTCACAGAAGCAAGACAGTTGAGCTAATAATTGAAATACAATATCCTGTTCTTCAGTATGGTGCCCATGTATCCAATCTGTACATTGTTACTTGTATGGAGATCAGGCTGTTTGCAGAAAAATAAAAATGTATATAGATCTAAAAATACTGAAGTGGCTGTAGGTGAAGATATAGGGGAAGAAAAATGTAAAGGAATTGAGATTTGTTTTCTAAAAGCAGAAAGGTGTAGTTCCTAGTCTTCCAAAATCTTAAAATGGCTTCAAAATTTTGATTAAAGATTAAATAGATTGACTTTATGATAGGTGTTGAGCTCCTCTGCATTAGACAGTTACTTGCTTGACTTTAATGTACGATGACAAATTTTCTTACAAGTAAAATAAATGTAAAATTAAGGAGGATGAGGTCACAAGTCAGGCATGCAGAAAAGGAAGCAGTTGTTGAAATATTTAGTTTTTGTTTGTGCCCCTTTATTTGAGCTTTTGCCTTGGTTTGGAAGCCAAGCCTTCAATAATGGGAAAAGCAGGTGGAACTCAGAAAAGTGATTTATGGAGAAAATATTCAATAGGCTTAAGGATGGATGTGGAAATGCCAGAGCTATGTACAGGAATGTTCACATAAGAAAACTCACTAGATAACATAGACACTGAAAAGTTGTACCATTGAGACACAGGCATCTTCAGTGACAACAGTTTATGCACTTTCACTATTGCACAGTGATCTCTTTCATAATTCATCTTCTAGATGGTCAAGTGACTGCAGAGTTTGATTTTTGTTTTATTTTCTGGCATGCTGTAGCATCCTTTCTGTTCTCTTACTCCATTATTGCCTTATGACTCTGAATAGCAATGCTAACAGATTTTTTTTTTTGGTAGTCTTAGTGAGTGCACTGCAGTCCAGCTCATCTGGAGATAATTTTCATGAAGTATCCAGCTTTTTATGTTTCTGGCATGCACAGCTGAAAACACATGATATGTCCTCAACACGTGTAGGCCATAAGAGTTAACAAAATTGAAACCCACTTAAAGACTCTCCCTCTCCCTTTTCTGATCACCTTTCATCTTCCTGTGTCCCATCACCCCTTTCCTTCTCTTTTTCTACTTCCTTCTTTTCTTGCATTCACTGTCAGGAAGGGCCGGCACCGAAGGGCCAGTTCAGCACAACACGACGCCGGCAGAGACTGGCAGCTGCAGTGGCTACAACAGTGAGTGGATTTAAAACTCAAGGGATAGCTCTAAAGATGGGAAGCTGTGTAAATTGATTGTGTAATAAGCTTATGAAAATGTTTCTTGCACTTTTTGGAGGTGTCCCTGCTACCCACTTTCAGCTGAGTTTCTTAGAAGTGGTCAGGCCCAATATAAAAGCATTCCATAAATGTGGGTCTGAGCTTGTTTACATGGTATGTATCCCTCCTCCTTTATGCAAGTGCAAGTGACAGACTCAGGCCCTGCACTGAATATGTCTTTGACATACTATAGAAAATAGAAAAACATACCAACTTCTGTTAAAAGATGTTGTGACAGTTATAGCAAGACAACAGAACTAAGGAGATTTGTTACAAATAACCATGGAATTAACAAAACTTTCTGGTATTTTTATAAGTAGTATAAGGTTAGCCTTTTTGTTTGAGGCACTTTCTGTTTACATTCCATAATCCCAAAAAGTCATATTACTACCTCAGTGTCTGTATGTAGTTTTGCTAATTTTCTAAGTCTTTGTCAAAAAATGTGGAGCTATGAAATCTGCACTGGGGCTGGCAATTAGTTGTGGGAAGTCCTGTTTGTGAAGTTGAATTACCATCAAAAGGATATCTTCAGCTACTGCTTTATCAAGAAAATACTCATTAGGAAGGCCCAATATAGACATTTGTACTAATCCATCAACTGATAAGTACAACAGTGAGATAGGGAAGGCTGTGCAGCCAAAGATTGAAGTGAGCTTTAAATGCATACTCCTTATCTAGCCCAAGCAGTGAATTTCTTCACCAGGCTGAAGTGTTCCAGGGTCTGCTGTTACAGGCTGGAGCTGAAATCCCCTAGATCAGACATCGTTTCTGCTTAAGCCTAACTATCTTGAGCTCCTGCTACCTGAGCCACAAACTCAGTTATTGCTATGCTCTTTCAAAAAGTATGAGACATATCAGTGTTTCTCCAGCTTCCAGATTAACTCATCTAAATTTATTCCTCCGTAATTGGTTGATGCCGAATGCTATGCTCCATAACTGATTTGCTGCTTTGTCTCCGTCGGTCTGCCTGCCTAGCACAGAAATTTACCCAATTCCCAGTTTATTCCGTTTGCTCAGGGCTCAGCAGTGTTGGTGGGAGGCTCCAACCAGAAGGTTCAGCAGCAGTTAAACAGCTTTGGTGAGGGTTTTACTCCTTACCTAGGGAGTGCTTCAGTGGGCAAATGCAGCTGAACTGGGATTGGAAGGCAGTAAGGGTACAGCGAATTGCTGAGTGGTTACCTGCAGCTGAAGTGAGGACCTGTTGAGGGAGGTCTTGGAAGAGTTGGAAAAAATTCAGGAGGAAGAAAAACTAGAGGCACCAAAATGACTCTGTGGCTGTGGCAGTGTTCATGGCCATGGCCTGTTCTTCCTGGCTGATGCACAAAATGGTTGTTTCTCCCTGTCAGTGGAGCTCTGTGCATAGACTGAGGAATACAGAATTGTATCAGCTAATTGCACAGCACAAAGAGGTTTTCCTTACACCCCCCTTGACCAGGAACAGTCTGTTCCTACATGAACACGTAGTTCTGAAGAAGGTGATGGATGAGTGGGTATAATGCCTCTGGTGTAGAGCAGGAACTTGGGACAAGGTTCATCTGAGGTTATGTCTGTATGGAGAAAACTAGAGTGATACATCAAGAAGCTAAGTAGTTTTTCAAAAACCTTCAGAACAACAACAATAAAAAAACAATCAAAAAGAGAATAGGTAGTAAAGTCAGGATCAAGTCACCATTAATGTAGACAGCACATCGATGAAAGGAAAAAAGGGGAAGAGAAGTATATTGGCAGTTTCTTGTATTGTTGCCTATTCAAGAGAATGAAAATGGCTGTTTAATGTGGTTTTTCTCATCTGTTATGGAAAGTAGCTTGGAAACTTTTCTAAAAAAAGCACATGAGGAGAGTTCATGTCATTCAACAACTCAGTATTTTTGGTTCTTGTATTTAAAGCAGTCAGCAAGGCTACTTGTCTGTCATGTGAATGTATATTTCTTGCAAGTAGTGTGACGTGTTTGTAGAACATGTAAATTCTGGTTCTAGTGCATAACTGAAAATACTATTTTTTCAATAAGCTCACTGCAGAAACATTTCTTTTCAGCCTGGACAGCTGAGGTTTGAGGCAGAAATGATGGATCTAAAGCAGATCTCTTCAGCTTAATTGATCACAGAGTGAGACAGAGCCCCCTGCAGCCTGTGTGCAGCTCTGCCAGTCCATGCAGGTCCGGGGAACCTCCCCCATCGCCAGAGGCATGTGGGGCTGAGGGGACTCTCCCTCAAGCTTTGGCATGAAAGCTGGTATCAGCTTCTTTCCTGCCTTCTGGATGGTCTGCAGGGTTGGGTATGTGCTCCACACACACAGGTACAGTGTAGATACCTACTCTGTCCTCCTGGAGCCACCTGGAGCAGTTGAACCTTTGTGGTGCTCCCACAAAGTTCTGAAAACATGCTCTCCCATTTAAGAAGGGGAAGGGTTTTGGAAAGGAAATTTGAAATTAACCTACATGTAGCCACAGTAGTCTGTTAACCTGTTTTTGCTGGGCTCTTGAGAGTGGCATTCAGGTACTTGTGAAGAAGATAAAGGGTTAAATAGCCAGTATGAATAGAAGGAATTTATTCTACATCTTCTGTTAATGAATTCTTCTTTATATAAGGCTAAACGAGGTCCAGTAAAAAAATACCTACTTTGTTGATATCCTGGAAATTGAAATACGTGAGAGCAGGAATAAAGCTTATATTAGATAGGTGCCATAGATTTATTATTTAATGTGCTATATGTATCTGGAAATCGAGAAAGAACAGAGTGGAAAATTTATTTCACAGAGTACGCTCATTAGTGGGATGATTAATAGATCCAAGAGGATTTTGAGGGTTTCATTGGAGAATCAGAACCTAAATCTAAAATGTATATTGATGTCTGCTTTTGCAAGAAGGAATTGATAAATCTGTTCCCTGATCTAATCAAATAACAAGGTACCAAGTTCAACCACTGATGGCAGTATAGAACTAATCTGTTGATAAAAATTCTTAGTAATATGACTTTTTATGTTATCTGCTGCTTTTTATCATGCCTTGGAAGAGAGATTTGGTATTTTGGCCCCATTTTTCATATCTGAATAATTACATTGGGCTGCAGTGTAAGCATCCTTGATTTACACATTTGGTCAATCTAATGAAATTAATTAGATTTAGTATGCTAAACAGTGCTTGATATGTTAAACAGTGCTTAATATTTAAGTAACAAAATGTAGTTCTGCATGCCTTTCTGTTGCATTTACATTTGAAAATTGTGTTCTTGGCCTGATTTTCACATAAATATGTGTAAATGGTGACATGAAAGAAAAGTGCAGCATACGCTCACACATGCTTCACATATATAGCAGTGGTAGCCTTATAGTGCATATGTAGCATATAGGTAACTGCTATACAGGATACGTGTATATTTAACTTAGAAAGACTTGCATGTACTTTTTTTTATTACTGTACCTGAAAAGTAGTGGAGAAGGAGAAGTGGAAAGATAATAAACTAAATTCTTTGCTCCATCTTACTAAACTGTATCTCTGCATTTATTTATGGTTCATGTATTATAACTGAAAATCAGGTAGAGTTTTGATTTTATTTTGTTGTTGTAGTTAAAAAGAAAATAGAAAGACTGTATACTTCTTCTCTCTTAATAGTTGCCTGTACAGTGAGTTTCAACTGAAGATTTGTGTGTAGTTTTGAAAAACTTCAATGATATATTTGATAATATTATATCCTGTTTCTAGATCTGTGGAGGAACTTGCATACTTCAAATGTTGGTATTGCAACAACAGTCTCATCTACAATTATTCCCAAATGTCCAAATATAAAGTAGCATGTCTCATGTTCAATTTTCCATTATTCTTCTAAGCATTAGAACAGAAATCATCCATTTTTTGTAAATGTTAGAATTTAAATACTCCATCATTAGCTGTTAGCTGTGTATTTAGGCCTTATGGTTTCTGCTTCAGTGAAAAAATTTCAAGCTAAGTCTACATCAGCTGTGTTGATATTTTGGAGAGTAAGCAGTTACATGTTCACTCTTACCATGTTCTTCGCATTGTGAACTAAGTCTTTTCAGAAGAAATTTGTATTTTGCTTCAAGAGAGTCAGAAGTTTGGTTACACCTTATACACCATTTCTTCTCTGTTTCTCACTGTAGGTCCCTTTCAGTGCTACGATGTCACCCGTCCGACTGCATTCATCCAACCCCAACCTCTGTGCAGACATCGAGTTTCAGGCTCCCCCAAGCCATGTAACAGACCCTCTGGAATGCTCTACTGAGTACATGAAGCTTCAGGAAGAGTTCTGCTTGATGGCACAAAAAGGTAGCTTGGGATGCCAAGCCTTTCCTATAATGTGCTTCTCTGTTGTTTCTTTATTGCCTTCACTTAGTTATGACCAGGGCTTTCATCTGCATTACATGATACTGTACGAGAGTTTTTAGCTGTTCAGGTGGCTTACATAAAGGCAACATGCATTATCTTTCTTATCTTTTCCAATCATGCCATAAATATAGAGATGGGTAAAGTCTGAAATTGCTTTTCAAGTATTCTGAACTACTTTTTGCATTCTGTAAGTAACTGAATTTGCAAACTTTTTTTTTCCTCAGCAAAATGCATTGTTTCTCCCCAAGATGATTCAGAATGTAACTACTACACATAATGCTATGAATTAATTTTTCTGCAATAATTTCTGTCTGTGGAATCAATGGAAAAAGAGCTTATTACAGGAATGTACTTTAAAAATGCAATTTTATTGCCATTAGGTGAATGGTTCTACAAACTGAAAAATACCATTTAAAAAAAAGTTTTGTTATCAGTTTGCTGTTGCATAACAAGCATAGGAAAAAAAAAGTGAGACTGACATCTTAAAAAAATTCAAAAACCTCTTTAAAGACCAAGTAATCCTCTTTATTAGTATGATATTAAGTCCTAGCAGAACTGATGTTTCTGTTACTCTGAGAAGTACAAATACAAACCAGAAAGAAAATAATACACATTGGACACAGTTTTTCCAAAAATGCACCTTTCCTTATGTTCAGCACCAAGAATATGCTCAGATATGTGTGAACATACAGTGTGCACACTACAGTTGCAAGCTGTAAGTGTGTGTGCTTAATTTGGCATGGATTACTTGAAGTTCAGGCCCTTGTTTCAAATGTCCATAACTGTGGGATGGAAGTCTCACTCTCTGTCTTTATTGCTGAAGTATTATAATAGATGTCAATGTGATTTCTGTAGCCAAGAAAACACCTGTTTTATTTTTTTCTTTTTGCTTAGTGCATTCTCTTTTGAAGTCTGCCTTTAACAGCATAGCTATAGAGAAGGAGAAGCTTAAGCAGATTGTTTCAGAGCAGGATCTTACAGGCCACAATGCTCAAATAGCTCATCTCAGACAGTCCCTCTCTCAGGTATGTTCTTGATCTGATTTCAAGCACATCTAGCTTGCCCAATGCACTATTTCTTTTGTATTTTGGCCATATCCTGAAGTAGAAGGAGCCAATAAAAAGCCAAGTTCTCAATCAGAACTACAGCATATTCTGTTATGGTGTAGCTCTGACCTCAGTGCATGTGGAGGTGAAGGATATAATTTGTATACGCATGTATCTGTTACGGTTTTCCAAAGCAAAGGAAAAAGGATCAAATGTTTTTATAAAAATGCTAAATGTCTTTCTTGGAGCACAGCCAGGGAAATATTCTTGTTTTTGTAATTAAGTTTTAAATTTTGACTGTATATTGTCAGATTTGTTTTATATGTCTATGTCTCTGAATGCAAAAGGAATCCTGGGTTGCAGTATAGTCATGGGTAAATAGGATTTCCAGATACACACCTGTTACTCTCCAGCATCTCTTCCACTTAAGCTAAAGGAAAAATTGTAATTTGTTTTAGTGAGGAAGAAGAAATAAGCAACAATAAGTCCTCAGGTTGCAAAATAATTCAGTTTTTTTAATTCATTGTCAAGGAAGCATAAAAGTGTTTGCTGGATTGGTGTGGAGGACTGCATCTGCAAGAATTATGAGTGGAGGTTTAAAGACAAAACTTCCTATAGATACAGATGCATATCATATTATGCAGATTGATTTCTGTGCATTGTGATAAAAAAGGATTGGGGTCAAGAGATAAGGGTAAACATTTCTGGTTATTGACACAAATTTATCTAACCACTGTGGGTATTTATTAGCAACTTGCATTAAATAGAGAGTCATGCTTTCTTCTTGGTCCTGGCCTCCAACATTAGTTTAAAAGTCACTGTCACATGTTAGTTCACTGTCTCAGTGAAGAGTAAGTGGAAAATTGACTGTGACTCAGTCTGTCCAATCTCATGACCAGGTTTGAGCTGTTGAAGAAGCTACTGTCAGGCTGCTGTTAGTCATTACCCTCCCTTTCTGAGGGATGTCAATCATGAACGTGCCCAGACCATTTCAGAGCAAAGCAAAATTGGGTAATTTAAACTGTTTGGTGACAGTTTAAGCTTACCTATTTTCCTTTGGTCTTTCTTTGTTTCAGTACATTCATGCATCTGCACTAGGGAGAGACAGAAGAAGGTTCTTACTCCATTGTAACAATCCTTTTCTACTAAAACAATATATCTCTCTGTTCTTTTCTATAATCCTCAGTGCTGGGAATATATTAAGGTTAGGTCAGCCATGTTCTAGGTATGTAGCATATTATACTTTTGGATTTCAGAATCTGGCACACAAGTCTTACCAAATAAAGATTATATATTTACATATATATATATATGCACTCAAATTTATAATCTAGATTGGACTTTAAAATAGGAAAAACAATCAGCATATACCAGACACCAGTTGAACTCTGTTGGTATTTGTGACACTGTAGTGGGTCAGCAGTTTGAAATAAGTACAAAGGCAAGTCTGTAAAATTGATCTGGGTGGGCAGACAGTGGTACTAGCAGTTATGTTGATTTTACTGGAAGTGAAGCAATCTCTGTTTAAAGCCTCTGAGTGCTGATAACTTTGACTTAGAAGGGGCTGTATAGTTGTAAACCAAGAATTGCCTCTTCAGGCATTTTGTGGGTAGTTCGCATTTATTGTTCTGCAGTTTCACTCTTTCTTGCTGCATTCGCTCCCCATTTCCATAATGTACATAACCCACCAGTACACCTACCAAAGAGCTCTCTGAAGAACTGAGGTAGCATGCCAGTGCTACATTGTGATAGAGCATCTGTCCCTGCTGTCTCCTGAAGGCAAAGTAACCAAAGATGAGATCATGTTAGAGAGGATCTCAAAATAGGTATCTCCCTATGAATGGAAGAAAGGAGGTTCTGTGATTTTTTTTTTTAGGAAATTGCTGGAAAGAAGTTTTTCTTCTTTTTTTTTTTCTTTTTTTTTTCCTTTTTTTTTTAATGTTTTTACATTTTAATTTTAAATGAAATGTGCAATTTTTATTTTAAGGCTCTCAACCAGAATGCTGAACTAAGGAGTCGCTTGAACAGAATACATTCAGAATCTGTTATTTGTGATCAGGTTGTCAGTGTAAATATTATCCCTAGTCCTGATGAGGTAAGACTTTGGCCTTTAATGGATTTAGAGTACAAACAAACCTTGCTAATTCTCACTAAATAGCTGTAACACATCTGACAAATTATTGATTTTTTCAGATTGGCAAACTTCCGATCATAGAAAAAGTCAGGTTATATTTCCTTACATACAATAAAACTTTAGTCGTTTGTTTTCCATATGTCAGACATGAAAGAACTCAGCTTGGTCTCTTTAGAGGAACAGAGAAGGACTCCAGTTTTGGAATATTAATTGCTGGCTGTGGGAATTAGTGAGGTTTTACTCTATTTCAATGTATCACACAGTAGCTAACCAATTCTGCATATTAGTTTCTTGCCTAATCAACAGAACAATTTAGTATTTAGTATTTAATGGCCTGATTTTGCAAGTGCCTAAAGGGCCTCATGTTTCGTATCTTGTCTGGTACTGTTAAAATCAAAAGATTCAGTCTGTGAACCAAGCACTGTACTAATATATACCTAGTCTTTCTTGTCTTGCTTTCCTTAGTTAACAGATTCATGAACATATGTATCATTAACAGTGAGTGTCCCATGTGACAAATCTGAATTTGTGGACTGTAATATATTACAATTATTATGGTCATTTTGGCAACCATTCCGCTTGCATTTTACAAAAATGTTTCTCATTTGTCATTTGCACTATTTTTTTCTATGCCTATGCCATTTCAATTAACACAGCCTTGTCTCCTAATTATTTCTTCCAACAAGCAAGAAAGATAAAATTGTTTTGTTTATTTGCCTTTTGAAAACACCCAAACAATTTTTCCAAGAATCCAGCATATTGGAGGCTAGCAAAAGAATATAGAAGTAAAGTGGTGCCACAGCACAGCAATCTGCAGTGAAGTTCTAGGCAATGGCCATCTCTTCTGTTCTGTATGTTTTGTTGGTTAGCTGTTGCTTTTTCATTTGTTCATCATTGTCTTGGTAGAAGTGTGCCTGACTGAAAAAGTTTTTCAAAGAAGTTTCCCAATCTCCCATTCACTTATCTTGCTTGTTATATATCTATATCTATATCTATATCTATATCTATATATCTATAATCTTGCAGCATGTAGATAATGCTTGTGGGAGGGTCTTTTTTAGGTAGGAGCACATATATTTTTTCAAGTCCCTCTAGTTTACAGGAAACCACAAAATTGTAATCACTTCCTGTAAAGATTATGGTAAAATGAACTTCTGTTTTCATTCTAATTCATCAAGCATCATAATCCTCCAAAATCTTTTAAATCCAAATGGAAAAGGAATGTGTTTTGACCTCTTGCCTTGTTTATGCTTTTTTGAGATGTTTTGTAAGTGCATTTTGAGGTAACTGTACAGAATAATTCTACAGGATTAAGATGTCAACAAAACCATATGCAGGAGCTCCAGAATAAGATTAATGAGGATTGTGCTGCAATCTGAAGAGTTAACCATGTTTAGAAGGGCTTCAGTAGTTCCATCTGTATTATCTCCCAGGAACAATGTATAAATTAAGGGATTAAGTCAGAAACCTGTGTCCCTCCACAGCAACGGATCCTGTGGAAAAATGGTACAGGGAGAGAATCTTAATTTTTCTTAATGTGATAGCTTGCAGGGTAACACTGAAATCTGGTGTTCCTCCCGTTGCTAGCAGGAAGAGGAGGGTTTGTTTGACTTTTAGTGTGCTGCACTACTGACGTGCACATAGCACCATTTGGAATCCTTGACTTTGCTGTTACATTTCTTTATAATAAACTGTAGAGTGTTCATTCCCTTTAGTAGTATTGAGCCAGTGTTAATGGCATAATTCAAATGAGATTCTGAGTATAAACATATAATAAAGGCCCATAAAAATATATATTATAGCTATCCTCCTAAATATTCTAATATTTCAAACATTGTTACTTAACTGGTTCACGCGGTCATTTATTTGGAAAGTAACTTATAACTGCCTGACCTTATAGACCTTTGTAGTTAAATTAAGTTGTATCAAAGCTAGCTCCCAGTGATATAATTTGTTATTAACAGATGTGATTTCATCTAAAATTCATGGTTGAACTTGTCTGACACAGCCCAGCTATTGTCCACAAAATAATTTCTCTGCATAGAGAACTAGACCTGCAATTTCATGCTGCTAAAACTTGGCAGTAGATGCTGCACAGACCTCAAGTGAATCTTACATGGATCTCATTGTTCCAAATGCACTTCATTTTGTAATCCTCAGTCTCATCTGTTAGGTACACACAAAGTCCTACTGAAATCATGTCTTTCTGTGCTTTTATTTTGCATAGAAAACTTATTCGGGTGATTTATCCATTCTACGCATATTTCTTTAATATTAGAAATAATACTTTTACTATTCTGTGCTTTATTTACAGGCGGGTGAACAAATTCATGTCAGTTTGCCACTGTCTCAGCAAGTTTCTAATGAAAGCAGGCTTTCTATGTCTGAATCAGTTTCAGAATTCTTTGATGCACAGGAAGTGCTTCTATCTGCGAGCTCGTCAGAAAACGAGGTAGGCTATGACACCATGTGGTAGCTGTGCTCTGGACAGAGTTAGGTAGTGCTACCACTAGTGAATCCTTTTTAGTAATGCTACTTAGAATAAAAAGGTATCAGAATGTATGAAGTGTAGATAAACAAACCTGAGACTGCCACAGAAAGAGGTGTAGGAGTTCCCTGAAGTGTAAAACTGAGTTGAAAGTTAGTTGTGTCAGTAATTTATGTTCAGTACATGTCTTTTCTAGGCTATAGCAGCTCCACCTAAGGATGACATAGACAGTTACATCTGACTGTGCAGTCAATTAAATTTAGATTTTAAAATATTCTTTTAAAAAGTCTTCTACTATATATGTATATAAAGTTATTCTCTGTATTGAGAGAAATAGACAAAAAAGTAATATTTCTGGAAAAAACAGTTGTGTAAAACAATTCTTAAAAGTAGTCCTTTTACCTGATGAGATTCTTGTTTTGCAAAATGAAGTTTATATAATTTGTTTGCTGAAACGTAAGTTGCATTTTATTGTTTGGTTCTTTATAAAAAGCACAAATCTGTCTTCTCACCTTCCATCCCTAGAGCATTATGTTATCAATTTTTTCTTCATCCCTGATCTTACTTGAAGCCACCTTTTGCAGATCTCATGTCTGTATTTGGATAATAAGGAATTCAGAAATGTGAGGACAACGTAGCATTTGTTTTGACACTTTTAGTGCATTTGCACTATGGACTGATTGAAACCTCCAGTAGATTTAGTTAATAGTTCTAATTGGATGCAGATTATTTCTTTGGATATTTGTGACTCAGTTAACTATTTTTGTCTATTTTGGTAGTATATTTTATATGTATGTGAGTTAACGGATATTTTATTTATGTTTTAGGCTTCTGATGATGAATCTTATATCAGTGATGTGAGTGACAATATATCTGAGGACAACACCAGTGTTGCAGACAACATTTCTCGGCAAAGTATACTGTGTTTCAAACTTTGGGAAATTACGTTGGTTATGTTCATGTACCAGAATTACTGCATGTCAGTACAAGACCAACTCAGCTGAAAACAGTGAAGTTGGGCTTGCTTGTTCTGGCAGTGATTTGGTTGAATGGAGAACTCTGTTCTTCTTAGTCTGGTGCTTTCTCATGATAATATTTTTTTCTTTTCCCAGTTCTTAATGGTGAGCTAACAGGAGGCGCATTCAGAAATGGACGGAGAACTTGTCTCCCAGCTCCCAGCCCTGACACCAGTAACATCAATCTGTGGAATATTTTGAGAAATAACATTGGCAAAGATCTTTCCAAAGTATCCATGCCAGTTGAGCTAAATGAACCTCTGAATACCCTGCAACATCTTTGTGAAGAGCTGGAATACAGTGAACTCTTGGACAAGGCTGCTGAAACAGATGATCCTTATGAACGCATGGTAATAAATTTAGTGTAGCACTTCTGTCTGTATTAAAAAGGGAGATGTTGAGTGGGGTCTATGCAGGGTCTTCTCTTTCTCCTCATCACAGACAACAGACCTCCCTGGTGGGTCAGAAGAGTGTTGTGAACAGTTACAGGTGGTAGGTTTTATCTGAACAAGGCTGAGGGACTTTTCTTGACCTCAATCCAAGTCCTTCAGTTGTAACTCATTTAAGATTGATCTCGCGCGCTGTGACTGTAGATGTAGGCATTGGCAGTTTCTAACCCTGCAGCATCCTTTCCTGGCTTTCAGTGATCAAGTCCAGCAGCCTTCAAGAGTTAATCAAGTCTGTGGCTGGCTTATGATCAATATAGGTGTGAATAAGATGTCCTCCTAGCCAGTTTCTAATAGAGAAGTTTCAAAACATCAAAACAAACTTTGCCTGGGCAGCCTGTCTTTGGCTCCCCTGTAAGTATGTTTTGGGTTTTTAACTGACAGCCAGCAGCCTGTGCTCAGCTCTCAAAGTGCTTTGTTCTGTCATGTCTCCTTTTCCTCAGAAGACACAGGGAAAGGCTGTAAGGGAAAGTTGGCAGTGGTGTTGCTGAACATATCTGCTGTTCCCTGGTATGGGTTGGCAGCACTCAGGATAACTAGGAGAAGAGAGGTTGCCCTTGGCTGTCATCCAAGAGCACACTCAAGTCCCTGAACTGCTGTGTTCACAAGGCCTGCAGGAGACTGCAGAGTCCTAAACACTGAAGAAGTTGAACCTGTCTTGCAAAATTATTAATTATTAATCATCGCATTCTGTTTTCTTACAAGATGCAGGAGATGATCCTAGTGGGTCCCTTCCAACTCAGAATATTCTGTGATTCTATCCCTCATTAAAGGAGGGAGATTCTGTAAGGAGTGGGTGGGATTGTAATGAGTAAAGTGGGCTGATTGCCGTGTTTGTTGAAAAGTTTGGAAGCTCAGTATCGAAGTAATAAGGAGAATTCAAGAAGGAAAAGCCATGGTGCAACTGAAAGCTTCCTTGGAAACATGGATTCAATCCCCTTCTCTGCTACAGATGTCTACTGCAGTACTTGGGAATACAAGCCAAACTTTTAAAAAGCACCTTAAAAATGCAAACTGCACACCTGAGCTGAGGGATGTGGGACTACTTGGAAAAGAGGTGAATACCCAAAGCTTGTGGCAGCAATGCTGTGAATATGTTGCTGCTTGTTCACTATTCTCTGAAAGATCAGGACTTTGCTATCTTCAACAAACATCCAAAAGCAGTGGAAACCTTTTTACTTCACATTGCTCTATATGTCATAAGGATAGTAAGCTCCTTAATTTCTCTGCAGTGTCTTATAATTAAATTGAAAAGGAATTTGAAATTAATCTGAAAGCAGTTTTAGAAGAATGAAGGTTTTTACTGTTGAAGAAAATCCTGTGAAAACAGTGTTAGTGTTGTTGCTGCATTTCTGAATAGTATAAAATGAATGGAGCACCTATTGCACAGTGGGAACAAAACAAAGCATATAAAATCTCACATGAATGCTGTGTCCTCACTAGCAGGAAGAGAGGGGAACCTAGATAAGGTTTGCCCCACTGGTAGCATATTGCCAATAGCCAATTCCTTTTTATCCCTGTATTTTTTTTCTGAAGTTTTGTTTGACTGTTTTCTGACTGGCTGATGTGATTTTTTTAAAGTCTGCAAATGGGACCTGTAAACTAAATTATCATGGCATGTCACTTAATTTATTACTCTCAGTTAAGCCTGGCTTAGAGATTATTAAATTGTGGTTGTGAATATAGACAAGGGGGCTGTTAAGGCTGCACATGTGTGGAGGATCTGGAGATAACTCTGTGTTAAGGGCATCCTAAGTGAGAGCTGTTTATTTTTGCACTAAATAAAATAGTTCCCATAGGAAAATGGTATGTGATCTTGTAATTAGAAGTTGTCACATAATATTTATTCACAGGAAGAAGGACTAGAGCTGGGCCTGTTTAGGTCACTAATGGTAAGCCTGGTCAAAGGCAGACAAACTGTGTCATGTCATGGGCAGATTGTTATTTTAAGGGACTGTTGAAAGACTGAATGAGCGCATAAAGAAAAAGAAATTGTATCAACAGAAGAAGTAAAGTCTGTACTGGTTCTGGCTGGGATGCATGGCTTCATTCACTCTTAGGCATGCTTCATTAATCCAGTTTTCTCTCTGAGCAGAGTGAGCTGTGTGGTCCCACACAGTGGTGGCACATACACAAGAATGCCTGTTCTCACGTTCTGGTCTGTATTTTCACAGGTTCTCATAGCTGCCTTTGCAGCATCAGGCTATGCCTCTACATACTTTAGAGCAGGAAGCAAGCCATTTAACCCAGTGCTTGGTGAGACTTACGAATGTATTAGAGAAGACAAAGGATTTCGATTTTTCTCAGAGCAGGTAAAGGTTGTTTCTAGATAGACACTCCTATTTAGATTTTATTTTTGGTTCTTCATTTTATAGAATGATCCCATTTTTTCTTTCTAGTTAGAATGGTTTACTTTCTTTGGAGTAAATAAATATTGTTAATATGAGTGGAATTCATTAAATGCTAGAAGGAATAAATTTTTATAGTAACCATGAGAAACTGTTTTAAGTACGGTGTTTTAAGTACAACTACTTAAATTGTATCTGTTTTCATAGCTATGTGGGCTAGTTAGTATTTTCATTTTGCAATAACAATTGTACTGTCTTAGGAATGAAAATTAAATGTTTTTAACTCAACCAAACTGTTTTTCAGGTTAGCCACCATCCTCCCATTTCAGCATGTCACTGTGAATCGAAAAACTTTGTGTTTTGGCAAGGTATACTTTTTAATTCTAAAGCCTAACTTCTTTTTTATTGTCAAGTAAAAACTTTGTACAAGCTGAGTCTTGCATTTGGAACTTACTCAGAATTTCTATACTTATTATTTTGAAGTGACATATTATAAACTGATGATCTGATTTATTGTACTCCCAAATTCTCATTCTTAAGAGTGAGCAGACATGTTACAACTTCCCCTGTCACTTGCAGCCTGTTTATACTCTTCTGTTTATAAGGTTTTTACCAATAAAATTATTATTTCTTACAAACACAAGCAGTTCTTTTTACAGTTGAAAAAATAACTCTTTCTTTCCTTGTATTTACTGGCATGTGCCTTTAATTTGTATTGAATATTTGCTCGAGACATTTGACAATCATGCAGCACAGAGGCAATTCTTAATTAAACTTGCATTTAGTTTTTCTGACCTAATGTAATTTTCTAGTATTTTTTCCTTTACTATTTTCATGGCAGATTCATACTATCTACTGCCCTCTTTTGAATTGGATAGTCTAACACAGATATCTTGTGCCACACAGGGCACTGCAAGGGGGAGACCGTGGCCATTTCAGTTTTTTAAATATTTCACTATTATATTCAGATATCAGGTGGAAAAACAAATTCTGGGGGAAATCAATGGAAATTCTGCCAGTTGGAACCTTGAATGTGACTCTTCCAAAGTAAGCTACTGTCTGCTTTCCTATTGTTTCAGTCTTTGGTGCACTCTAGTCTGTGCTGCCTTGTGCATGGGTTGGGGGAAGTGTATGCAGACATCACGTGGGTTGTACTGGTGAGAGTTGGTGCCGAGCTCTAATCTCTCCTTAGTGTGCAGGTGCAGTTACTGGAGCTTTTTGGAGCCTGAAGATGCATTTTTGTGCTTGGAAAAGTGATGTAGAGAATGGGATAGAAATGTTTCAGGAGAGAGAACAAGTCTGCAATGCAGGACTGTCAGCAGCTGGTGCTGTTCTAAGGCTCTCAATGCTGCTGAGTGTTCCCTCAGAACAACCAGACCATGAAATGTCTTTTTTTCAAAAAGTGGATAAACCCAAATATGTTCTTCAGATGTTGGCAGAGTAGTGAGAAGCAGTAGCTTCACCCACCAGTAAAACTAGTTGCAGCTTGTAAATCCTAAGAATATGCAAGGAGTGGATACTTTAAACATCTTCTGTTTTTGCAGTGGTGTTCTTGCTCCTGTACCTTGCAGCCAGCCTTTCTTTCTGCCTCTAACAGCGTAGCATCACTCCACCTCTTTATCCGTCTCATGAAGTTGATGTAAATGCACTCTGGAGCAGCTTTGTCTTCTGTCTTCATGCTTTCCCCTAAGCTCTGAAGGAGAATGTGCTTTGCACAATTTAAATCCCTGGTTTTATTCTCTTATTTGACATTAGAGATGCTCTGACTGAATAGTTGTTAGGGAGGGAAAGGAATAATATGCCAGTGTGCTCCTGGCTTCCTACTCCCTTTCCATATTTATTTTGTTCTATTTGTGATTTAATTACATGTTCTGCTTATAGCCTCAATTCACCCTTATGTTGATCTGTGGGTCACTGTCCTGCCCCTAAAGGAATTGTGGCCGAAGCACTTTATGCTCTGAGGACAGTGAATATGCCATGCAGGGCTTCAGTGGTTCATAATGTGTTTATTTGTTGTTTGTAGCACCTTTCTGTAGTTTCGTGCACTGGAGCTTAGGTGAGCTTCTCTAAGGAGGATTAGTAATGTACCCACATGCAGGACTTTGTCATCTGTGCAGATGATTTTGGGAAATATGGTTTGTTTTTACAATAAAGGAGCCATGTTTTACTTTTTTGTCACAAACGATCATGATTAATATATGTTACCAACTACTTTTTAATCTGTTCTTAGGTATGGAGATTACTATGTCTGGAACAAAGTCACTACTTGCATACATAATATTCTTAGTGGAAGGAGATGGATAGAACACTACGGAGAGATAACTATCAGAAACACAAAAAGCAGTGTTTGTATTTGTAAACTCACTTTTGTCAAGGTAACATATGGATGCTAATATATCTTATATTTGTATAACTGCGTAATTTATGGATACATCAAGCTGTTTCTACACTATTCCCAAAATCCACATTCCAGTTCTTTTATTTATCAGTACTTATAAAATATAAATTGTCAAATGAGAAGGGTATGTCAAGTATGATATGATTCTGTTTCACTGAACATTTGATATCAGAGCGTTCTGTTGCTGTGTAGCTGTGTGCTGTACTGGTTTTTGATTTAAAATGAAATGTCAATTTTTTTTTGTTATATTACCACAAGGAAAACACAAAGTCACTATACACTACCATACCATTTTGCTCCTCCCTTTAGTAGAATTTGTTGGTCAATAATTTATCTCTTTAGATTACATAGTGCTGCTTTAATTCATAGTATTTTAATAGTATTTTACATAATGCTGCTTTAATTCATAGTATTTTAATATCCAGGCAAGGACCATATATAAAAATAGTATTTTCCCTAAAAATAAGTTTGTCTTCATATTGCAACAATAGTTGTTGATACCATTGCAATGTTAGCAATGGGGTGTCAACATGAATCTGAAATTTGTGTTCTGATGGGTGATCTGAGAATGGGAAGCTGGCTCTTGGATGAATGTGTAAGAGCTAAATGGGTCTAAGAAAAACATAACAGAGAAGAGAAGCAGAAAAGAAACGATTAACAAGTAATACTGACTGAATGTCTTCCCTTCTGTAGTGTTCAACCCATTGAAGGATTGCCATACAAGTACAGGTATATTCAGTACTTCTTCATGTAGGAAGAGGAGTGTTAGCTGGCTCTGACTGGCAAAGGGTCATTTTTGCAGAATTATGTGGGATTTGGGTTAATGAATGACAATCTAGTTTCCAGATGTGCAGATAATTAAAATACTTTAATGTCAAAACCACATAGCAAATTATGCAGATTTTCTCCTATATTAAATCAGTTAGTGTTAGGACCATATGATTTTCAAATTTTGATATTCTTAGTTCCAGGTGAGCTGTTCCAACACAGAATTTGGACAGTCAGCATCACATGCCGAGATTCATTCATTCTGTGCATTGACAGAACGGGTTGTTGGAAAAGAAATGTGAGCTAGTAATTCTTGATTAAACTTGCAGGTGAACTACTGGAATTCAAATGTAAATGAGGTCCAGGGTGTTGTGATAGATCAAGAAGGGAAGGTAGTTCACCGCCTTTTTGGAAAGTGGCACGAAGGCCTCTATTGTGGAGTTGCACCTTCAGCCAAATGCATATGGAGGCCAGGTAAGAGGCTTTTACTAAACTCTGGAAGGTGTAGAAGAGTAAGCCTAAACTATGTGAAGCTGTTTTGCCCTTCATTTTAAATACACAAAATGCTACTGAGAAATTAAAATTCCCAGCTAGACAAACAAATTTACATGACTTTATAATAATGGTAAATGGAAATGTTCTTACAGGGCATAATCTTTTACATCTCAGCCTGACTCCTGGTCAAATGTGCTGAGGTCTTGGGGTCAACAGAAGAATAAGAAAAAAACTGGGTATCTGGGCTGGCCTGTCTGCCTTCTTACAGAGAGCAGGGTAACTTGTTTGTATTCAACAAATAGAGGTTCAGTTTGTTGTCCTAATGCTTTATTAGCCTAAAGGATTGGTCTTCAGAGACAGAAAACACCTGGGACTTTCAGGATCTGATTTCAGCTTCCTGCTTACTTACAGGCCTGAGGTTGAATTAGTAATTCTTTGCACCTGTATCTTTCATATGTGCATTATCCAGGAATTACTGTTCTTAGAATTTTGAATTTTTTTGAACTTTGTATTTTTGCTGTTTTGAACCCTACTTTGTACCCTGCTCTCTGCAATATCTGTTCTGACTCCTCATTGTACTGAATCAGTCTGTGAGTGTGTGTTAAGTTCCAAAATGAACTCTAATTATCAGTTAAGGATAGTTTTTAGACAGACACTTGATAAGCCCACTTTCTGGGAAACAGGAAACTGTTTTTAACTTCAAAATCTTGAAAACATTAGCTTTTTATTTAAAATAGAAGGAAGAGCATAAAAGTTTTGAATCTGTTAACATGCAGTTGCAATCTCTGCAGGATAAGCAGTTGAAATTAATATTTAGTGAATTTAGTTTCACCTAGAAAATAGCTTTTGATGCTTTTTAATTGTTAGAGTTAAATATGTTAATTATTTTTCTGTTAAAAGTTTAGCAGTAAAGGAATCTCTTGCATATTTAGAGTACTGGCTTAAAAAGCTTTTTTCTTTCTCTTATGTATTCAGGCTCCATGCCAACCAATTATGAGCGTTATTATGGCTTCACAAGGTTTGCCATTGAACTCAATGAATTAGATCCTTTACTGAAAGATCTTCTTCCTGCAACAGATGCACGATTCAGGCCAGATCAAAGGCAAGAATGCTTATTTATACACTTAATACTTGGTGGGTCCAAGGCTGAGCTTGTCTGAGTCTTGAATTTTGTCTGTATTTTCACTGCAGTCTGAATTAAGCTTTGGAGGATTCTGCTAGTAGAGAAGATAGTCTGTATTGCACTCAAATTTCTGCTTAACACAGCTGAGGAAAATTAGAAAGCTTCTTTCTGATGCAATAGAGCTATAGTGCAACCTTGGGGCAGATTCCTCATAAAAAACCTGAAAAACAGGCTCTGAAATGTCATGCACTTTTGCTATGAATGGAAGCAACACTAATTCCCTTCAAATTCTCTGTTCATAGTTCTTCAGTGTTTGTGATATGCTGAAGTTACTGAACAAAGTGTGTGCCTTAGGCTATAGGTCAGGTACTCATAGCGTGGGAGTCGCATCAGCCTGGATCTGAAAGTACAACACCATCAGCACACTTGGCTCCTGCTTGTCTTTTGTGATGATTGGTGCTGGAAAATCCCTTGGACCAGACACTGTGTGATTGCTTTAGGGCCTGCCTTTATTCCTACAGGCTTCTGGAGGAAGGAAACATAGAAGCAGCAGCATCTGAGAAACAAAGAATAGAGGAACTCCAGAGAGCTCGGAGGCGGTACATGGAAGAAAATGGCATTGAATATGTACCCAAATTTTTTAAGTGAGTCTATTCATTTGAGTAGTAAGTCTCTGGTTTTTATACTGTAACTGGATGAAATACTAGAATTACCACCAACGCTGATTATCCTGGGTTACCAATGGCTGATAATCATAAAAGTGTGGAAAGTTGCAGTTTTAAGAAAGTTAATTAGATACCTGATACCTGCTTCTTTGAAGCAATTTTTACACAGTTAAGCTTCATAATTGAATGATCATTTTCTCATAATGGGCCTCAGCTGTACAAGCCTTCCTACTGAAGTTGAATTACAAGTATAATATTAGGATCTAAGATTTAACTAGGGGCTTTTTTTAAGTCATTGCATAGACAAGTACTACCGTGTGGCCTGAGCAACCACATCATACATATGTATATATCTATAACATGTATATATAAATGCATATGTATACACTAAATATGTACTTATTTTTTAATGGAGGTCGTTATTAGTTGGCTGTTTTTTAATAAGCATTCTTCTGAAACAAGGAATAGTCATGCCAGGTAGGCTCATGTTTAGCGTGGGGAATCAAAAGTGAAAAGACTGAACATGCTTGATGCAGTTGTACCATAATATAGGCAAAATACAGACAAGACAAAAAACCAAATGATCAAAGGTTTACATTCTGCAAACTATATCTATTGGAAAATCCTCTTCACATAATCAGAATCTGTAGTGGCCGAAGGGGTTTTATGTGGCTCTAAGACCTGCTCACACAGATCAGACAACGCATTTTCAGTCTTGGCTGTTTTCTCTGTCTTCCACTTTTGATACAGGTAGAGATTGATTTTGCCTTTAAATTCCCGACCTGTGTTTTTTAGATATATGAATTTAATTTTAATATTGGGTTAGATCAGAGAGGTGTAAAATTTGATTTTATATTGCATAAGAGCAGTATCTATGGTTAAAACTTATTTTGTCTCTTTATCTCTCTTTTTTTATCCCCCTTTGTACAGAAAAGTTATTGATGCTAATCAAAGAGAAGCCTGGGTTACCAATGAAACCTACTGGGAGCTGCGAAAGGATCCTGGCTTTAGTAAAGCAGACATTCCTGTACTCTGGTAAACTGAGAATGTAGACCTAGTAAACATATCACTCTGAAGAAAAAAAATAACTATGCACAATATGTTTCTTATAGCGAAGCGTGGTTTGTGGGTCTACGGATAAACCATATCATACGCATTTATATTCATCTTTATAATGGACTTCTGAAAGTGCATTAGACCAGGCCCCTGACCACTTCTGGATCTTTCTAATTTTGCAGCAGCCATTAAAACTCAAAAAAAAAAGAAAAAAAAAGGAAACAGAAACCTTTTAAAGTTTCATATGCTGAAAATTCAGAAATAAAGAAGCAGATGAGTTATCCAAAGTCACTCGGAAGAGGTGGTAAATGCAAAACTGCAACCGGTGCTTTAAACAGACATTAAGAGTAAGACAATTTAAATTAAAAAAAAAAAAAAAAAAAGGAAGAAAAAGAGAAAAAAATCCATTTTGTTTCAACTATTTTTGTTAAAAACTCTTGGGTCACAACACTGTCATTTCTGGCTTCAGGTTAGTCCTTTGGTGTGATGTGCTTGGACTGGCCTTTGTCAAAAAGATATGCTTTTCTGGAAGCTGTTCCCATTCATATGCCATTGTTCATGCCTTAACAAAATATGAAGATGTACAGTAAGTAATTTAAAAATATCTATGCTTAGGCTTGTGTGAAGGGCAGATTTTTAAAGCTCTAGAATTTTATCACTGTATAAATACTGGAAGACCTGCATTATTTGAAATCAAAAGATAAGCAAACATCTAACTGTATTTCAGAGGTATGAGATCTACTGTACATGCTTTAGCTTTGGGATGCTGACTGTATAATCAGACTGAAAAGAAACTGCTGGCTGGTTAATTTCAATTTTGGTAAATGCATATGAATTCCTAGGCAGAAAGTTCATATTCTAAATGACCGATGCTGAAATGCAGTCATCATTTTTAGTACTGGCTGGACATTGACCTCACAGTGAATCTCATTTTCCCATAACTGGTTATACAATTAGAAATCCCTGGAGCTTTGCAACAGTGTTAAAAGCACAGAAAGATTTCATGCGACGGTTTCTGGCTACTCTGCAGAAGCTGGATAGTACTGTAGATGCAACGTTTTCTGCCACACACACTGTTTATTTTCCTGGCTCTATTTTTTCCCCATCCACTTTTCTTATCTAAATTTATGTTTGAGAGTATGGCAGAGGCTCCCATATGCTGTGGCTAACAACTTCTACTTGTGTTGCCAAAATAGCTTTTGTGCAAAATTATACTTTAAATTTTTTCATAAAGTGGTTCTATATTTTTTGATTAAAAACAAAATCTCTTATGTGTTGCTAAGCCTCAGTTAATATAAGTGGGAGAAGACTTGGCACTTTCTGTTTGAAAATCTCTGAAACATAAAACAGTAGGAGGGCAGATTTTAATAAAAGAAAAAACAGTAATTTTATTAGGTAAAAACTACATTCCATATGGTATGATCTAGTCTTCCATTTATGCATGTTATACATCTCGCCACTGATATAGCTTAGATTTCATGCATAGGCTCTGTATTCCTTTGTGCCCATATATGACATACAATTTTTCTGTTTGAGATTGGTTCCAGTACTGAGACCAAAAATAGAATTACTAGATAGGTATGTGATCTGCCAGCAGAGCTGCTCACTGCATTAGCACACATCCCCAGCTCTCAGCCTGCTTCTTCCTTTTTCAGAGTGAGGTCCCTATATTAATATTAGTTTAGTTCTCCCTGTTGATTGTATGGCAAAGTAAGTAGCAGGGCAACTGGCTACTAATCAGTTCCAGTTTTGTCACACAGTTCTGTTGTCAGAAAGAACTATAAAAAAACACAGAAAATATTAAGTAGATTTTTTTATGAATTGTGAATGCTCATGAATTTCTTATAAAAATTTGGTATAAAAGTCCCTGTGTAGATAATTGGGATTTCTTCCAAAGAAAATTTTAAGTTATTCAAGGAATGTTATCTTTTTCTTTCCTAGTTTAACCTAGTCTGATTTATTCTTATTTTAGTTCTGTAATTGTTATTATAAGAAAATGAAAAAAGTTGGTTTTTAAATAATATTTGGTTAACATAATCCTACTTGCTTTAATGACATTACACTAGGAATCAAATTGGCCCATTGTGTGTAAAATAGCAGTTAATTATTCTGTGTCATTTTCTTTAAAACCAACTCTATTAAACATTTGTCCATCTTTTGCTCCAGTCTTGGTATTCAGTTCATTGTGATATTAGGAAGTATTATGTGTGTATGACTTCAAGTGCATTTGAGGGACAGAACTGCATGTCCTCAAATCTTTAATTTAAATACAGGAAGGTCTTTAGTTTTACAGTGTTCTCCTAGTGCTCTGTGAATGCTATTATTTGCAATGCGAAACTGAAACTTGATGGACACTGAAAATACTATCTCTGAATTGTTTTTTGACACTCAATTGTTTATTTGACACTCATTGAAAGAAAAAGAATACTAACATTTTTAAAATTTAGAAAATCTGTGATATGCTAAATCTTTCTATTAAAAAGGCACTTTCTAAGCCTAGTGGATGTTAAATTAGTTAATTAGTAAATAGAGAAGACAAAAAATGATGCAACACAAGATATTTGCAATCTATATCAGAAATGATAAAGTTCAAGCAGATGTACGATAAAGCAGTTCCTTGTAGTGCAGAATTCTCTGTGTTTTGTGCAAAATCTGATATTGCATTTGTCCTTTAACATTGGGTGACATCATGGCATATTTTGTGCTGTTTCTAAAGAGGATAGGTCTGAAGGCTTCTACCCAAATTATAACTTTTAGTCAGCCTGTGACATTTCACAGCATTGAGTCAGAGGGGATAGTGTGTTCCACACCCCCTTCCCATGTAGTGCAGAATGGAATATTCCGTGCTGTAAAGAGAGTGCACAACTGGCTGTTTTGCAGCCTGGCACCTTTTGTAAATGCCTGCTGGTTTTGGCAGGGCTGCTGCTCAGGCACCCCTTTCCCAGCATGTGGGATTTTTCTGCTCCGGGAGCAGACCTTTTCACTTCCATTGAACCTTGTGAAGTGTTTCCTGGCCCAGTCCTCAAGCTGAGCAGTGTCCTTCTGGTTGAAGCTTTGCATTTGGTGTGCCATCTCATCCTCCTAATTTGATGTCATCTCTGAACTAGTTATCATGTAGTCTTATGTCCTTGCCCAGGTCACTGGGGAGATGTTGAAACACAGCCACAGAACTGGCCCCTGCAGGGCTGTCCTCAGTGCTGGCTGCCAGCAGGGCATTAACCATTGATCACTGAGTGTCCTGCAAGCCTGGGATTCAAGCAGTTTCCAGCCCAACTCACTCCGTTCATCCAGGCAGTATTTCCTTTTGGAAGGCATGAAAAATACTATCCAACTCAGTAGATTTAATTGCTCTGTGCTTGGTAGGTGTTGAAAATTAGTGTAAATCAATTGACCTGTAAAACTTTTTATGCAGTTTAAGAAGTTCTTTCACTTCAAAGACATACACTTTTGTCCTGTGTTTTCTCAAAACACTTATTTCTGTATAAAAATGCACAGTTCTTATGCTTTAGTTTCACAATAATGAGCTGTACTTTCTATTAATACTTTAAAAGGGTACCTTAATTTCCTTGTTCTGGTAATTCAGATATGATAGGATAATAGTAGCTATTTTCATCAAATTCAATGTCTTGCAAAGACTTAAATAGCTTCATGCTTATTTTAGATCAGTATTATCAAGATGGCAGATTTTTTGGCATATTAGAAATTTTTATCTCACAGGAAAAGACAATTTGAATATGAGTTGATTTTCATGAAGTGTCACTGTGATTAAAAAGTCATCTAGGCACCCATTTTAATTTTAGACACATGTAAGCTGCATGAAATAAACGTTTTTGTATTTGGCTTTAAAAGTGAAATTCCCACTATAATAGTCTTTTCATCATGCAAATAATGTTATCCTTCTTTTTTCTCATTTTGAACTTCTAACTCTGAATTAGCCTGCATGGCAGCCGTGGGTTTTATGTGAGTAGCACATGCCAGGCATGTGTCAAGTACTGCAGTATGTATACATGGCACAGTGTTGAAGGATATAATCCTTCATTCCCTATTGAGCACTGTCAGTGCTTTATGGCAACAAATTTTACAAACCTTGAGGCACGCTAGGAGCCAGTGCTGGTCCTGCCCCCATGGGCACCTGGCGAGCACCTTGCATCTGGGCCATGTCCTCTGTTTCCCATGGAGGGAATGGGATTTTCTCACCTCTCACCGGTGGAGGACAACTGCAGTCTTACACTTACAGCTTCTCCTCAAAAGTGCCCTGGAGGAGAGGAGAGGTTTCGTTTGCAACTGCACAATAACCAAGAGAGCTGACAACACCACTTCACTGTTTTGCAAAACTTGCTTTCACTAGCAAAGGTCTATTAGTACAGGAAAGGTTTGTGTGGTCTCCTAGTTTTACAGGATTTTAGACATTGGTGCAACAATAAACAGTAGCTATTTTACATGCATTGGCTGCAGCTGTAATCTGAGGAATGAACATTTTTAGATGTCATTAGTAATACTGGAGGTGCATAATGAAAGCAAAGGAGAGTCTGTCAGATTAAATCCAGATTAAATTAAAGTGTATTTGTATTCATACGCTAAAACGATAGGAGGGGTTAAACTAGAGAGTTTCGCCCACCTGGGGAATAAGATTAATGTTGATAAAAGTGTATCAGAAGCACTGGAATGGCCTCACTGGTAACCTTGTGTTATACACAGACCCATGAGAAAGCTAAGGAAATTTGCTATGTCATAACCACTTACCTTGGCAGCTACTGGAGCTGAAAAACACTACCTTGTTTTTTTTTCTGTCTGTCATTAAGAAACAGTCATCAAAACTGTGTGAAACTTGAATTTACGCTTCAGTGCTTATATTGATAAATTCGAGGTATATTTAGTATAAAAAGTAGTATAATTTTCTACTTTACCATTCCTAGTTCCCTATATGGTAATTCTGATACCAGTCAGCATTTTCATGAAGAAAGGGGTTTTTTTTTCTTCTTTTTTTTTTTTTTTAACAGAAGAATCTAGACTGTGGTAATAAAGGTGTAATTATTCATGGGGAGAGTATCTCTATAAGCTCCATTAGAACAGTGACTGGCACCCAGGTGAATGCTGCAAATCTGAGTAAGGTCAGAGAAATGGCTTATTTACAGCAATTTATCTTATTTTTGTATTATATATCGTAAGGACTCTACTTACAAAAGCAAATACATTATTTACTCTTTAAACTAGGGTATGTAAAACACCTTTATTCATTGGCTTTAGTGTAAACTATATATTTCTTTCACTAAACTTTAAAGTATCTTTATAAAAGGATTTTTGTACAGTTTCTTAGAAGTTTAGAAAGTAATATTGTATTTAATATACCAGCCTCCTCCTTTGTCAAATTTTGTGGCATTATAAACTCATCATCTTTCTTTTTTTTAATTGCTTTCCCTGCAGTCTTTGTCAAACCTCATAAAAGAAAGGTGAGGGAGAGACAACAATGCAGAATGGTGAAACTAGTCACAGAAGCTCTGCCAGTGTGAGATGTATAAAAAACAAAGATTTCAAACTTGTAGGAATGAAAATCCAGCAGAGCTGCTGGATCCGTTTCAGGCTGGTTCTTTTAATGCCATTTTTCTTTCCACTGATCCATGACAGCATGAAAAAGGGGAAGATTGGAGACATTGGCTCAGAATTAATGCTGAAGGTAAAGGGAAGTTTTTACTACTTTTATAAATAAAAAATTACTGAAGCCAGCATTTGGCTGAAGGTGTCTTGGTAACATGGACAAAGAGAGTTACATTGTCTGAATATATAATCAGCAGTGTGTAATACATTCTTTCTGACCTATGGATAATTCACTAAAGTATGGTAAAGCTATTTATTGGTACTCCTGGAGCAATGATTCAGCTGTCTCCTGTGAAACACTAAAGTGTATTTTCATATTGACTGCTACGTTTAGTGGTCTGCAATAATGAAAGAAGATATTTTATGCTAGTGTGTAATGTTGCTGGCCCAGAACATTAGGCATGCAAAATGGGAAGAGGTGAGGAAATTCCTTCAAATACTCAGAAGTGGGTAACTTCTCTGAGATTCAAAATGATGTGCTATACGAGTGCAGCACCCAGTGGCAAATATTCCACCAGAACTATTCTTCACTGAGGTACTTGGCTTCTGGTGCTGGTCAGTGTAGCTGCACATGCAACCTCTTGTTCTGAAATTGCATCTCTTTTTAGGATTGTGCTTGTGTCCCAAGGGTTGGTTTGTCATGTCCACCAAGAATAACCAGTGCTTGAGTCAGGACTGCAAACTCAGACTTCTTGTCTAGTAGTCCTATGCTGAATATTCTCTCTTTCTTTGTTAAATTCACCTGGACAAGGATTATTATAGTAACATTAACATAGTGAATACAAGGTTAATCCTCAGTATTTTCCAGGTAAAGGAAAGTTTAAGATCTCTTCATTAACTATGTGGAAGAAATACAGATGAGATCTTCTATTATCCTTGGTTTTTGCTTAATATTTTATAAAATATTTTAAGACTGGATCACAATAAATATATTAAAATTAATTTATCACCTGTCTTAAAGTTACATTCCAATTTGATGTTAGAAAAGAAGTTTATTTAATTGTTTTATAAAGTGCTACTGGTATTTAGGGGTTAAGATACAGTATAACAAATTCAGATCACAATAAATTTTATTTTCTGCTGAATCTCACAGAAGACCTAGCTGAGCAGAAAAATAAGTGCTGATGAATGTATTTTGTTGTGCAGTCACAAATGCAAAATGACAACTTCTACCTTAGTAACCTTTGTCTCTAATTAGAAAAGACACTGTTCTTGTTCCTTTTTAATAATTTCTAGACTACTTATTTTCAAACATTTTTTCCACACTAAGAATTAATCACATGAAGCTTGAGTTTTAAAAAGTAAACCGTGTTAGGAATTCTGCAGACATGAAGAACGGTGTTCATGTCACACTAAATTTCCACTTCACCGGGTGGACCACTAAAATTTCACCCCAGTGTGCTTTTCCAGTGGGATTCTTCTTTGTATATGGATTTGTGTCTATGTTATTTACTGTAAAATAAGAAATCAAGCTGCCAGCATCTGATGTCTGAAATATTTTTCTCCCCCAGAATTGCCTAGCAAGTTACCTGTTCTTTATCTGCTACTGCTAGATTGTCTGAAGTGGATACTTTCATTTAGCGCATGAAAAGCCATCATAAAATTAAACTACTGTGGTATCAAGGAAGATTATTATAGCAGTTCTGTGCTAGGATATGATGTAAATTTTATTTGTTGCAGTCAGTAACAAGACCCTTCTCTGGGTCTCTATCTACTTTTCATTGTGTTATTAACTGGTGTTTTATGATTTCTCAGTATTTCAACAGCAAAGAATTCTGTATATTCTCTCACTTTTGCACAAAGCTCATATAAATTGGGAATAATGTCACACTTTTTTTGGTGTGATTAGGTGCCATGTGCACATGTATGAAATGTAGTAAATGTTAGTATTTTTACCTTGCTCAGATTATGAGAATGCCATTAGAAGAGCGAGGTTTAGATTAGTTGTCATTTTTATACTGCCTTACTGAGCTTGTTTGCTTTTAACAACCTTTCAGGTGGTAGATTGCCCTGTGGCAATTCTTTAGCAGGCCAAAATGTCAGAACCTAAAGAGCTAAAAGAGCATTCTTTGCTGATTGCCCGTATACCTGGGCTAGTTCTGAAAATACCCCAACCATATCTGCTGATTCCTTCTGCACATCTTTGGGTAGCTTACTTATAAAAGGAGATCCTCAGGGTCTTTCTCTGTTGATTCTGTAGGGGTACACTGCAACATCTTTCCACTGTGATTATGCTATTATGTCAGCTACAAAGGCAAGCAGAAACTTGCTTGTGGTTTTGAAGATTAATTTAAAGGTAAAAAGTTGCTTTTTAGAAGCGTAACATGTAGAGCCAGTGCTGCTTTTGAGTGCTGGGTATATTGTGCCTGTTTTAAAGGGAAATAACAGACTGTAATAAGAAAGGGTCTGAGTTCTTAGATGCACCAGATAAATTTTTTTCTGTTGTTTGAAAGCAATAGAAAAAAATGCATTTAAGGGAAAGAAAGACAGTGAGAAGTATTTATGTACCCAGCTACCCAAATGTTGCATTGTTTTTTGAGTACTTTAATATTAAACTTCACATGCAGGACTCACAGTTTTATACTCAAAAGTTTGCTGTGGACTTCCATAATGAGATGAAGAAGAATAGGATACTGGAAAAAATATCAGTGCCATAATTTCTAAGTAACTCTAAATAATAGAAAATTGATTTGCAGATATTTGTAGTGAAAATTACATAAGGTACTTACAGTATCACAATTTTTAAAGCGTAAATTTGGTCCTTCATGGTATGCTCAGTAATCTAACATTAAAAAAATTGTTAATTGTTCTTGATTGATTTCCTGCAAATGCATTCATCTGTGCTTGACTATTCACAAGTTTAGGATGTCTTCATTATGTTTCTTCTTTACATCTTATTAATTCTGATTCCAAATATGGGCTGATTATGCCTGTAAAAGCAGTTTTATTGCTTATGGTTAGTAAACATCATCAGCTGAGGAGCAATACAGAAAGGATGCAATTTGCGTATTCCAAATCTATAGAATTCTATTTCACTGCAAGAGTTTTTTCAGCAATACACATCAGAATTTTTTCCTACTCCATCTGCTTGGACTCTGACATTGCACAGGCATCAATGCATACTTAGCATTAACATTGCAAACAGTTCTCATTTAAATCAGTTTAAAAGATGTAGATGTTTAAGTTCAGATAAAAATGCTGAACAGCGACATTCCTAAGAAAACAATGTACCAGTTTATCTGCTTACCCCAGTCTTTGTAGCACTTGATTTCTAATTCCTACATGCTTAAACAAATTAGCACCTATGCAGAGGCTGAGCTGCTGTTGGTACTCCATTCTGTGTTGAACCCAGTGAGCTTCCAGGTGAGTGGATGATCCAGCTGCCCAAGTCTATTTCAGCTTAGGCCTAATGTGCAGTCAAGCCTAGGTATTCAACTAGTAGCCTTTAAGCTTAATTTTGAACATGTGCACCATGTTGTGGAAGATAAATTCTGTGAAATACAGTTGGTTTGACTGCTTGCCACTCTGAGCAATATATTCAACTTTCCTTTGTCTCTCTTGCATTTTGGAACCTTATTCTGGAGCTTGTAGTTTTTAAAAACAAGTTAACTTCATGTCTCTGCAAAGCTCAATTAGGTATGACATTTGGAATAAAGAACAGTACATTAAAACAATTACAACTCATCATATTATGTCTCATTCTGGCAAGCTTAATTGTAAGAGTATTTGCAATCCCTGTTCCTGTTTCCCTGTACTTTCCCCGGGATGGTGCTAGCCCAGAGCTGAGGGTTGCTAGTACTGTATGCCAGTCAAAAAAAGGAGTCTAACCTTTCTGATTTGTGGAGAAGGGGGTGGCTGACTGAGAGCACGCTCTTAATCTCAGCCCAGAAAAGGATGAATGTGAGAAAGTGCCTCTCTCTGTCTAGGCTTTAGCACATACATAGAATTGCTTTTTTTGGTGTGTTGAGTTCTCTGGCTACTTCTGAGATTAAACCTAGCCAGAAAAGGTCAGTAATAAAACAGTTTTAAGTTTCTGTGTAATGCAGCTGCAACACTTATTCTGTGTCTTTGCACTTGTAATTTGGTTTTGAACATACTGTTGTAGTAATCCAGAGAGCAGATGAGGCCTCACACTGACTACCTCTCATGCAATAAAACTCAAGCTCATTCAGTAGTTAATGTTGATTAAAGTTGAGCATCCTTTGGCCACATGATTCAGGGAGGTGGTAGTGGGGGACGTAGTAAACAAGAAATAGTAATTAAGACTTTATTCCAGTGATGTATGTGGTATACGTGATACCCATAATACCAACTCCAACTGAAGGAGGTCCTACAGCTTCTGGTAGGAAATAAAAAGTGAATTTGGCTATGCTATAGTTTTTGTTGTGCTCTAAAATGTAACAAAAGATGTCATCTGTTTCCTTCAGGCTAAGTCAGATTTACCAGGATATTGTGTCCAAAACATACACACAATTCTAATTTTTGAGGAAACATGATGCTCTTTTACCTGTTGCAATGTAATTGGATAATGCATGTACAAATGACTTGTGTAGCCTGCCAATGAATGTTGCTAATGCCTTACCAAAAAAAAAAAAAAAAAGATAAAGCATATTTTTTGTATTTTTTTTTCCTCGGAGGCAAATCCAAACAATGCTAGATTTGGGAAACTGTTTACTGAAAAGCATTTTCTAATAGATCTCTGAAGAAGTGCAATTGTATAATTACTATTGTTCAGTGCATACAGTACATTGTCTCCATCACTCTGTACACTGCTGCTATTAGTGCTTGTTCTAATAAATCTCAATGTACACTGTTTAAACTGCTGTCATCTGTGTTCTGATTTATTAATATAAGAAACGCTTGAGGTAATGGTTCTTGAATAAACTATTTGTAACTAGATGAATTGATTATAAATCATGAAGTTCTTAATATATATTTTACAGATTGATTTTGAAGAGGTGGGTGATAGTAGCAGCAAAAGCACTGAAACAGTGGTTTTGTAAAAGCATCATTCTGTTCCTTTCTAACCTTTTTCCACTGCAGGAATATTTTTATAAAACTTTTACTGTGTGATTCTCTATGCAGTTCCTTTAAATCTGTCAGGAGCTACCAACTGTAGTCTCAAAGAAGGTAATTTTCTTTTTTGGCAGTTCCTAGTTATATCTTCATACTACAGCTGAAAAGAGCCTTTTTCTTTTCTTTTTTTTCTTTTTTTTTTTTCCCACTTCAGCTTGTTCTTTGTGATTAAAGGGAGCTTGCAGTATGCTTCTCAAGTTTTGAGAGAGGGTGTAGAAAAAAATTGTTCCTGATGTTCTCTAATAGATTTGAAAAAAGTGGAAATGAAAGAAAAAAATTACTTGACACCCATCCTGTCTGGCCTCTTGGAAAAATAACAGTATGTGGGATTTTGGGATTTTTCCATTATGTGTTCTTGTCAGCTGTTCAGCCCTTAAAATGAAAGCATAATAAAAAATAAAAATTTGGTTGGGCAAAGAAATTACAGATTTTGTTATTTCTTGGCATTGTTAAAAGAACAAGTGTTCAAACAGTCTGGAATGCTGCCTGAGTGGAAGCAGTTACAAAGGAAGGGAAAAGCCTTTTTTCATGAATGGCAGTGCTTTCTGTCTCATGTTGGAGTACACATCTTGTCCAAGGATGCTCTGAGGGAGGGGCACACTGGGAGCATATTCCCTGGTAGACCATTCCCCGAGTGAAACTCGGCTCTGCTTTCACATTTGTCCTGTAGAGATCTGTCCTTGTCATGCTTTGGATGACTGTGACTCAGCCGAATTACTGTGCATGAGTGAAATGGGTAAAGCTCTATGGCGTAACTTAATTGATTAAAAAAAAAAACAAACACAGCAAATCTTTGGGAATAGAGTGCAAGAGGCCTGTGAGGCAGCATGAGCAATCTGATAACTAATTTAGCGTCAAAACTATTGCTTTAAGTATGAGAGTAAATTACATATTTAGATTTAATCTAAGCAAGAGACTGATGATTCTTCTTCGTAACCACAAACATGTGGGCGCTGTGGTGTGGTGAAGTGAGACAGTGTGGGAAGCTTTTGACAGGATTTCATCCTGACTCAGCTAAAGAAGTTGCCCACAGAAAGCTGCTCCAAGTTTCACTGCTGGTACAAAAATCTGTTCAGATACATAACGTTTTTGCACTGCCAACATATCAAGCTGCATGGTTTTTCAAGTCCTCCTGAGGTACTCTGTTTTGATTGAGTGATGAGTCTAGTTTTACTCAAGGTCAGTCAATGAAATGTCTTATACTTAGACTGTGATTTTTATTTATGAGAGCTATGTCTAACACTTAACTTAGAATAAATGAAGAGACAGGTTGGGTTGTATATCCCATATCTATATCCCAAGTGCATATTAATAATGGTATATTAAAAAAATTCAGGAAAAAAAGTGGACATAAATACACGTTACAGACATGGATCTGTTGTGAAGATATTTTTTGCCTGTGATGAGACTACATTTGATTATGTTTGTAATTACAAGGATAAGTTCCAAAGCAAAACCAAATATGTAGTTGCTTTTCTCGCTGATGAGTGTCTGGCTACATTTCCTTCAGTAAAGAAAAGAAACTAGTTACTAGCTCAAATTTCATTACTATCCTAGGTTTCTTGAGCAGGTTTTTTGACAAGTCAGTGGAGGATAAAACTATAATTAAACATTCCCAAAAGGTTACACTTGTTGGACTGCAGGTGCACTACAAGTTCTGGTAAGGATGTTGGGTTATTTCTTTCAATTAATAAATTTTATTGTGTCAATTATAAGTCCCTCTTTAAGTAGGTTATTTTTGAGGGCTTTGCATTACATTTAGCAGCCAAAGAAATTGAAGAAACAGCACAAGAGCATGTCCATTCTTCAGTTCTAGTTCAAGAGCTGACTTCACTTAAATGATGATCAGCTGACCTACAATAACAGTATTAGGCTACTTTTTATGTTTGGTGACAAGAATTTTTTTATGTTACCTGTTTGTTAAAATGTTTAGTATCTGGAAACTGCTCAAGTGTATTACTTTATGCCTAAATGTGTGAAAAGAATGAATTATGGAACTAGATGACATTCTTGTAGCGTGAAAAGGAACAGTCTGAATAAACATAGAGGTGATTATGAAAGAGGATGCTGAATTCTTGGTTGCCCTACAAAGACTGGTTTAATTTTGTCTGTTTATAAATACTCTGTATCCAAAGATCTGAGAGTACTTTATAATAATAATAATCAGTTCTTGCAGTATCCTTCCCTGAGAAATGATACAGTAGCATGACCACATACAGTAGGTTTCACAGACAGAGGTTAATTGCCCACTATCACAGAACAGCTGGTGTCAACACCAAAAATAAAAGCAGTCCTGCTGCTCAGTTTAAAACATAAGGAGAAGAATCAAGGAACAAGATATGTCTGTGACTGAAGGAAGTTTTATATAGATGTAACTGTACCAGCACCCATCAGACAGCTTAGCATGGACCATGAGAGTTATAACATTGTAGACAAATCCTTTGTTTTGTAATTTTTCTGCAGATACGGTGGCATAGCTCTACTCTGCATCCTTGTACATGTGGATGGGCAAGCCCACAAAGCTGTCCTCTCACACAGACACATCCACTGACAGATGTTGGATAAAAAGGATTTGGCCATTTGGGCAGCATCCTTCAAAGGAAAGGAAGCATTAAACCTACCTTAGATCACACTGGCTTGTTTTTTTCCAGATTTGTCTTTACGAGCTAATAATGCTACACGATGAAAGTAGCTTTGTTGCATGCTGTAATGTTTATGTAACAAATGAAAGCTGGAAGATGAAGGGAGAAAAGAAACCTTAAGTGTTAACTGACTGGATAAACTGAGCTGGTGTTGGAAAGATTAAACTCAAAATTTGCACGATATTATGCTGGTAATTGGTTTCATATCTTCTTAGTGAGCAAAAAGATGCTGTCAGTTGCCCAACTGAGAGCTGAAAGATGTGCCTGCTGTTCACAGGTGGTAAGTGTAAATGCAAACATACTACCTTAGCAAATCCCTGGGGGACTACTTTTGCATTTCTTTTTAGTAAAGGCTTTACAGCTAACACATCCATCTGTCCATTAAAAATATTGCCATTAATGCCGGTGCAATAACAGAGAAGCAAAATCTGGGATAGTTCCTACACTCTAAAGATGGACACATGAAACATAGATTAAGTAATCTGCATGTCCATGAACAAAGGTCTGGAACTTGAAAGGTATGTCTGTGGAAGAGCATATAAAACAATCAACAGAATTTGTACTCCTTACTTGCTTTTGTGTTTCCCTTTATCATCAACATGGCTGTAGTGACAAGGCCGTGAACTGGTACAAAAGAGCCAACTGTGCAACACGTACCCTTTTCCTCAGGTCAATAGATGTTGCTTGTCTAAAGGTGAAAGAAGGGTGATGTCAGCCAAAAGACATGGAGAAGCCAGTTGGACTTCACATCGTGTAGCCTTTCTGTGAGTACAGTGCAGCTTTAAATATTTTGATTGCTGGGCAAGTGTCGCTGTAACAACTCCTGGCAGGAGATCTCCCTTCTATGTGTGTAGCACAAGCTGGGGATTCGTGTTACCAGTGTCATCACAGTCTGTTCTGTGGCAGAGAATAGAAGGAGAATCCAATAGTTGAGCTGTATACCTAAGGAATGTTATACAGGAATCATAGTGATAGCAGGTGTGTGTATCTCTCTTTCAAATGGGCTATTAAAAGTGACCTTGAAAATAATTTAGAACACCCCTAATGATAATTTTTAGATATCTGTATAGAAAAGAGTGACACTGTTTCCTACACTTGTAATTTTTTTTTTCAAATTAATTCTAATTTGTAAAGTAACTGTTCACATACAAAAGTTCCATATAACTAAAACATAGAGGTCCAATAAAAAACATGCCTCTAGGAGCTTCTCATTGAATTTTTCTCCTGATTCTACAAATAGCAGTGTAATATTCAAAAGGATCCGGCTCCACAGTAGTAAAACATACTTTAAATGTGGGGAACTTAAAATATTTTAGGGTTCTGCAAAAAAATTAAAATATACCATATCTAACTCTATTGTTCCCCTATACTGCATAGCATTTAGGAACTGATTTAAAGTTTTCACTGCATTTGAACTATATAATAAAGAAATCCAAAGTGGAAGTATCTATGTTGAAGCTAAGTCTGCTGGAAACATACTTGCTTTAACTTACTTTCCTTCCCACAGTGGTCTCTAAATGCCATAGGGCTTTGTGAGCAGCAGTCACTGCAAGCAATGAGTGCCAGGTGACCCCAGTACCCCCAGTATCCCAGCAAAGTGCTAGACCAGGAGTTGAGCATGACAGGGGTGCTGACTTCAGATTCAGGAGCACTGAAGTTATGTAAGTCATGGTGTTAAACCGGCCCGTTTTCCTCATGTATGACAATCTCTACACCAGTGCCGCCTCAAAAGAATCAAAAAAGATTCTCCCACTCAGCTTGTTATAAAAAACCCGAAAGTGTATATGTAATAAAGACCATATCTTGTACCATAAAATGTTATTTTTGTTACCTCCTGAAATATAACAGTATCTATATTGCACAGATCCTGTCTTTCCAGGGAAATACTCATGCCATATGCTGAAAAGTTATGGAATTTCATAAGTAATTTTTTCAGCATTTTATTTTGCTGATTTTTATATGTCAAATTCTTGCACTTGTTCTTTTGCAGAGATCTGTAGGTAAATGTAATACGGTTCAAAAGCATTTGAAGTGTACATGATACCAAGAGATCTGACAACTGATGGCATCTTTTTGTACATTAAGAAGTTAAACAAATTACCAGCATAATTTGGTGGCTTTGTGGGTTTAATCCTTTCAAGTGAAACATCAACCAAGTTTAGTCAGTTAACACTTAAGATTTTTCTTCTCCCTTCAACTGACCGCTTAATCATGCTAATCTTATGATATGGTTGACTGTGACAAGAAATAAAATCAGATCAGTTCAAGTAGATTACAGATGGTTTAAGATTTCTGGATTGAAAATAATGAAATAATTCCACATTTTCAGTTCCTTGGACAAATCTCTAGTTTGCACCACCTTAGATCAGCTTATAAAGGCCTCTTCAGGCACCCTGTAATTACAGGTGACCAACATTCCTGCAAGGGATAATGTAGGATAACTATCTAACATTGAACCAAAAAGCATTATGGAATTATCTAATAACCACAAAAACCTTCTGCATCCTCCACCGTTATGCAGATGGCAGGACTGTCCTCTAGATTTTACTCATAAAAAATCTCCATGTTCATATCAATATGATGTAGGAGAAAAAACCACAGTATTTAAGCATAAAAATTCTCAACTATACATAGTTAATACGTGCTCTGGTACTACATGACTAAGACCCACTCTGAAAAAAACAGAACTCATCTTGCATAGGAAATAAACTATCTTACTCTTCCCCCCAGGGGAAGTTAATCAGGCTGGAAAAGTCCTTTTGCTCTTCTGTGGAGGGTTGTGCATGGGAAGGCAGAGGGGATGCCTTGTCAGTGCCCTTACCGGGCTCTGTGCCGAGGGGAGTGGAACATTTCAGCCCAGATCCTACCCAGGAATAGCCTTGAACCCAAATGTGTGCAAGGACTTTCATCTGCATGGCAGGGCAAGATTTTTTTAATCCAGTGATGACTCAGGCATAACTTATGCACTTGGAAATTAAATGTTTTTCATTTATTGGTTGCCCAAAATGGGAGTATGCCAGGGTTGTGGAAATGCTGGAAGTTCCTAAGTACATTTGTGTGCCAAGTACAAAGTTGCCTAGTGCTGGAGGAGCAGGGAAATACCTTAAGTTTCTTCACTCAGATGTGCAGAATTAGTGACTGTTTTCAGAACATGGCAGTGTTACTGTGCTTGGACTTCTCTGATCTGTGGCATGAGGACAACACAAACATCTGCTGAAACATTTATGGTGGATTATAGGATATTAGAGTAACTGGAATAGCACGTAAACATATCAAATGAAACTATTCATTATCAAAATTAGAGCTAGATCAGATTGAGTATGATCTATGACTACATACTGAGTAAAAAAAATACAACTACATGTTGAATTAACAGTGCCAGCAGATCGTAATAATCTGTAGGAAAAACAGTATCCTGTCAAACACGTAACATATACACAGGATTAATCTAAATCAAGAATTGGTGGGGAATTTAATTTAAGAATTCCCTTAGCTTTTCCTTCTCTTTAAAACCTTTTCAATTCTGTTAATGTGTTTTGATTGAGCAAATATGTACAGGGTTTTTCTGATAGTGTAATATGAATTACAACCGGAATTATTTGCAGCCTTTCACATGCTTTCAATTCAAAGTCTGTATATGACATGACTCGATTTTTCAGCACCCTCTAGAGTAAGCAGAAAGATCCAGCAGGCTTTCCTTTCATCTTAACTGAGGTAATGCCCTCCTCTTTTTGCCATTTTGTTGGACTTCCTGATCCTCTGATCCTTTAAAAATATATGGAAGTATTGACACATGATAAATTATTAAATAAGTATTCATATTATAAAAACAGTCCTTTAAATATTTTCGCATGAAAACCTTACTTCAGAAAAAAAAGCCAATCAAACCAGTTGTTACCTGGCAACTGGGCATGGTATTCCTACTAAAGTGTAGCTTTACATGCCCGTGGCTGGTGCTTTAGCTACTGTAACTGCAGAGGGAGTCTAGAAGAAGTGCTACAAGGCTGAGCCAGTTCTATGTTCATCAATCTTGCAAGAAAATCAAGTCATTGTTCACATGACGGTGGGTCAGCTCCTGCTGACTCTCTTACAGATCCTTCACATTGCTCTCTAATGTCTCTGTCATTTTTTTTAAAAATTTTCTGTCTTTTTATGCTGGTGCTTTATATCTTGGATCCTTGAGTTGCTCCTCATTCCTCTATCCATAATCTCACTTCTTTCTGAAATTTTACTTCTATTATTTTGCATAATTGTCTCAATTTAATGAGTCTTTCAGTAGTTTGAGATAAATACACGCATCTCAAGCCTAGCCCTTGGGTCACAGACAGCTAAATCCACAGGAGCTTAATAACAAATGGTGGAAGCCCACTGCTGTTCCCCCCTGCCCCCAGCCATCTCTGATCTCAGACTTCAGCCCAGCACGGTGCTCAGTCCCCAGCTGAGCTCTCCCAGGTAGGTTATGCCGGTGCTGTGAAAGGCAACACCGTCTCACAGAGCTACCAGTGTTCATCAAAGTGTAATTGCAGTGGCCTCCCAGAGCACCTCTTAGCTGCTTTGTTGGGTATTGCTAAAACACCCCAATTCAGCTGCGGCCAGGATCCAACGCACAGCAGTACACCAATAACTCCTGGAGGGAAGCTAAGGTTTATGGAAGTTAGTTTTCTGTTTCCATGACAGTAAATTTTGGCTTCAAACAGTAGCATTAAACTGCCAAGAAAAGGGCACTATTTCCCTCTCAGTTTACACTGGTAATTCATTATTCATCATGCAGAATTAGAGAACTTTAATGAAGGTCTCTGAGAGAAGTATAAAGCAATACACCGTTGAAGTTTGGTGGCTAAGATGCTGTTGATTCTTTCCAAATGAAATATAACTCAGTCTAAGAAAAAGCAGTTTGATTTTTTTTTTTAAAGCATATTAATTTGTTTCTAAGAACAATATAAAAAGAATTGATCATGGGCTTGATGTTTGGAAGCTGCACTTGATACAGAGCTTTTTATTACTATAATTACTAATGTCATAATATGTTTGCTGCTGCAACCAAAAACTTTGTTAAACAGGTTGGTGATGGAGGAAGATTAGTTCCAGTGCCCAGCCTCAGTGAAGCTGACAGATACCAACCTCTGAGCCTTGTGATTAAAAAAAGAAAATGTTCACTTTCAAAAAAATCTAAATTTGCTTCAACACCTTTCACATTAAAAGACATTCTTCAAGGGGAGAAAGAAATTTCTGCAGGTAAGATTTTTATCATTCTTCAATGTGAAAAATGCATGTTTTCTAGTAAATACATAGTAGGCATAGTTTAAACTGTGCAGTAGTAGATGTTTCCTTTGTAAATGGGTAATAAAGTTTTTTTTGCTTAGTTATGTAATAAATACTTAAGAAAAAAGTACAAATCAAAATGGTAAGAAAAAAGGAAAAAAGGACTTTCTGGGAAAAAGATTACAAAAAGAAAGTAATTTATTCTAAAAAGCCTTGGTATTTTCTGAACTAGTATTAAACTAATTCAGTTAAGACTTGCTTTTTCACAACCCACAAATTCCTGATGGATGTATTGATGTATGTTGATTAATTGCTAGATAAAATTTGTTTGGAAATGTACCCCTTTCTCTGTATACTCACTTTTAAGCATGTAAGAGCAGCCTCAGTTCTGCAGCTATTCCATGGTGGAAGTCCCTAGTGCTTAACTGGGCTCTGCACAGGCAGAAGCATTTGACAACAGCCATTGCATCTGACTGATTTAATTGGATTTAATAGGATTTTTATAGGACTTTTTCCATGTTTGCAATCTCTTTGGTGTAGTTAAAGAGCTTAACTCTTTTAAAATAATTGCCTTTGCTATGCAATAACATAAATGTTGAGGAGATTCTATGAGAATTAGGAGGTGCAAAATTGAGCTATACTGCCTATATCTTCCTGCACATTCCTTTGAAAAGTGTGTAATTCATGTCTGCATGCTGTTTTCTCAAAAGTTTCATTGATTTTTTTTTGAAAACATGTCAATTTTGACAAAAGTATTTTGATATTAATTGCACAACAAATGCATCAGTTAAAAACTCTACTAAGACAAACTAGTATGAGCACAAGAAGACAGAAATCCCACTTGATCCCACAAGAGGGGATTTCAGGACACAAGCATGATAAGGAAAATTTTAATCCTGTTTAACACTCAGGAGAAGTCAGCTGGCTTGTCCTGAATGAAAAAAGAATTTAAAATCTCATTAAAAAGTCTGAAAAAAAGGTTGAAAAATCTCATTAAAAAGCCTCACAAAACCTTACTAGTCTTTTCTGTAAAGGTTAAATGTCATGTGCAGATGGTATTGTCCTTTAACACAAGCAAAGGGGTTTGTAATTGAATTTCCTTTTTTATGTGACAAAGACAAGTGTTTGCAATCCTTTTAGAATTATGAAAAATATCTGAAACTTTTTCTTTGTTAAAAATAAATACAAGCAGGATTCGTACTAGGTGACTTCATAATGTCGTTTTATCCTAAAAGCTTCAAAGTATTAAAAACCAAAAAAGGAGTAAACCCCAGATTCTTAGGTTTATTTGGAAATTGAATCCCTTTATTCATTTTATTTATTTCATTTAATTCAATGAGTTCTAGTATTTTTTCTGTTAGCGTAATGGAAATGCATTTAATATTATGAAGACATTTTTATAGAGATGCTTTGGTATATACCTTTTGATTGTACAATTAAATGCAAACTTTCAAGCAAGTCAGAATTAATCTGTTGTTTTCCTTCAAAATAAACTAACATAGTCCCTGGAATTAATAGGCATCTATGGAAAGTGTGGTAAGTTTTTCTAAATGTGACATGTCAGGTAAAAGACAGAGTTAATATTACTGGCACACCCATGTCTCATTCATGCATTGCAAAATTCAAGAAAAATTAGGGTATTTGTATGGCATCTAGACAAAATTCAGAATTCCCTAATATTTTTTACACAGTGGCTTTCATTTTATTCCTAGTTTTATTATGTCTGTGTGACTGAGTCATTTTGGATTTCAGAGCCTCTGTCATTAAAGCCAGAACACACTGTATGTGTAGTTTATATGTATCAACATCATAGTTACAGGTAGAAGTACTTGGGGAGAATACTGATAAACACAGGAATTTGAAAATAGTTCTAATCAAACCCAGGAGCATGGGCACAACTCTACCAGAGAGAGTAGCACAGAAACCCCCTGACACCTGTGTGATCTCTCCATCAATCAGCAGTAACATCAATAAACAAGTGCTCAGTGAAGCTCTGAATTTCACATCAAAATGGTTAAGCACAGTAGGAATGGTACCATTTATTCTGGCTATGGGAAAATACTGTTGTTTGGACTTTTCATCACACAAAGGTTATCTTCTTTTACTCAGGTGTCTCGTCTTACCAGTTGCTCAACTACGAAGACAAATCAGATGTTTCACTTAATGGTAAAAGAGGAAATCAGATAATGAACGATGTTGGTTTTGATGTTGCTGGATCAGATTCCATTGCCTTTAAAGCTTCATTTGGCATAGTGACCAAACACGAAGTTGAAGTACCAACATTACTTAAAGAACTTATGACAAGGTTGTATTCTGTGTTTTGATTTCTGTTTCCATAATTATATTACATACTGTTAGGCTGAAAGTCTGACGTGGTTAGGTTTTGATTATATTAAGTCAATCAGTAGCAGTCACCACTGATACTTTCAAAAGTATCAGGTTGGATCACTGGGATTAGACATGTGACCTTCTGTATAATGCAGACAGTACAATTTTTTCAGAATTCTTTGAATTACGATGAACCTCTCAAGAAAAAAATGCATATTCAGAGAGGAAGAGTCCATCCAAATTCCCATTTGTGTTATACCATTGTATTGAAAATTTGAAATTTACTTTGAATGTCATTACCCAACTTCAGGTTTCAGAAACAGGATTTCTTTGCCTTAGATGAACTAGAGAGCCATACTTTGAGGTTTTATGAAGCTATTACACAGCCTTTTCTGCAAAAAGCAAAATAAGTTTATCTACTTGAATTTTTCATAACCTTCTGTGACTTTATTTTAAACCCAGTCTCTTTTACCAACATTCTTGTAGAGCTGTGGACAGTGAAAATGAACTTAGTGCTCCTGTGATGCTAGCACAAATGTCAAACATACAGAAATATGATGTGACTAATTCTAGGTGTAATTCTTTATTTCATATTTCAAAAATTGTCCCTGGGTCACAATGTCATCCCAGTGAATCCCAGCAGTGCATGCCAGTAAATTATTTACTAAGCATGATGCAACATTTGGTATTTGCAAAGATGTATTGTTACCTTGTTGTTATTTACCAAGAAGTGCATGCCATTTTGTATCTGGAACTTCTCCTTCTGTGCCTAACTTTTGCTGGTTTATTTGGAACCTCCAAACATTATCATTAATAACTGGGGTAAGGAGAGAGAATCTAGTCTCCTGAAAAAAAAAAAGATTCAGTGTTACAAAACTTACTGCCACTGTTTGTAGAAATTCTTTTACAAATACTTGTTTCATGACTGTTCAGATTGTTTTTAAGTGACATAAGGGGTTTTTTCAGTTATTGGCACTAAAACCAGAGTCAGATGGACAGGCTTTGAATTTTCCAGAGTGTGCCAGATATCCTGTCTTACATCTGTACAATACTGGCTTTCCTTCAATTTTTTAGTGCTTCTGTTCCCAAACTCTGAAAACCAATATTAAGTTTCCAGAGATCTCTTTGGTCAGTTGTGTTACTGCTATGAAACAGACATTATGGTGATTTATTTACTGATTTAAAGTTACTTAGCTGCTTTGTAAACTGCTAATGATGTCTGAATTTCCTTCCTGCCTCCCTGTTGATTTTAGAAAAATAAACTTTGATCACTGTCTAGTCCATCAATCAAGAAAAAGTAGGATGGAAGTTTTGTGTGTGGTCATGGAAAGTATTCGAACTACAAGGCAGTGCTCATTAACTGTCCATACTGGAATGCGTGGAGAGACAATGAGGGTAAATATGTCTGACAAAGTTCTGTAACTTAAATGATCAAGCACAAAAAGCTCATTTTTATAAATTTTATTGTTTGATTTAATTGTATTTTTATAATGCAAGCTGAAAAAATCTGAAGTAAATCAATATTATTGTACTGATATCAAGTGATTTAAAAGTTGGTCTTTTGTTAGCAGTGCTTATGTGGCTGAGGGATGGGAAATGCATGAAAGAATGTCTAGACAATGAGCCATTGCTTGGGGTAAAGCCTCAGCAAAAATGCAGAATTTACAACTTCTTAGTTTGATTTTCTAAGAAATGTATAACCTTGCTTTCATTATTATGGTTACCTTCTGCAAGACATTGGAAAGTCAGGTTATTATTTGAAGGGTTGGCATTTTACTCCCTGTTTTATGCCCTTCCTCCAGCTTCCCCCTCAATGTGTTTGAGTAATTAAACATACAAGTCTTCTGACTTTGCTCTTTACTAGTATTTATAAATCATTCACATAAATTGCAGTAAGTGATGCAAATTACTCTCTCTGCATCAGACATTATTAAAATGCAAAGTTGTTAATAGAAAATTCTTTAGTTGTGAAATTTGATCTTCCATTTCAAAGTTTCTCCCTAGTATTAAAATTCTCAATATATGCAGTTAAGATTAGTATTATGTTTATTTATTAATTTCAATTTGTAACTTCTTTTCTTTTGATGCTTCTCTGAATTATAGTTTCACATAATTGAAGATCAGAATTATAAAGGGAGAGACAAAGCTATTGTTTTTCCCGCACATACAACTATTGCTTTTAGTGTATTTGAACTCTACATTCATTTGGATGGTAATTTTGGTAAGTAATGTGAATTACTGTCATTACTGCTATTATTTATAATGATTTAAGTTTTTAAATCTGTTTTATTGCTCTTGATATAAGTAAGCCCTGATTCCTTACAATGGTATGCTTTAATTTTATGCACATAAGCATTCTGACTTTCTGACAGAAACAGTGCAGAAATGATAAACAAGGTAGGTGCTAGAAAATAGTCTGCTCTATTTTTAAAAAGTTAGTATGACTTTGTATTTTTTTTTTAATTCTGCAGCTGCATGGAACAAAAAGCCCCCCACTTAGTTATATTTCTAGCTGGTGAGGAACAGGCTTCTGACACTATCTGACCAGTTTTGCATAAAATAGGCAAGTACAAAGACACAAGTAAAGAAAAAACTGTATAGAACTTCTAAACTAGTAACATCTTTTTTTCTGTGGGGGTTTAATTTCAGTCTGATACACCATTTGCACATACAAATATCTAAAGCTATTTAGAAGGAAATAATTGCAGTAATTGGAAACAAAAAGTTTGCATAACTTAAGATTTTAAAGGTTTTCTTTCAAGTTATGGATACAAAAATAGATGATACTTATTTTTACTTAATAAAAAAGGTTTTATTAATTGATTCAGTCTTGGAAGAGGTGAGTAATGAACTCACAGCCTTGCTTACTATTTTTCATTTCTCCTTTCAAGTAAGACTACAGAAATGTTTGTCTTTCAGAATCAGGGCTTCCATTTGTATGACACTGACTGTCCTAATCCCTTAATGTGACCATAATTTGTGTAGGAATCTAAACAGGCTATGAGGATGTTAATTGAAAGCTACCAACATTTAAAAATTCTCATCAAATATGTGTTTGATTCTGTGGGCTATTACTGTGTGCAGACTTGTATTAAAAAGTTGTACTAGCCATTAAAAACATTAGCAAAGCTAAATTTAATCACTGTTAACTGATTAGAAAGCATATTAAACTGGGCAATTATGGCTTTTATATTTAGTCCTTTTAAAACTTTTTATTTTTACAGAACTCTGTGTGACTCCAATTTCAAAAGGAGGATTTGAAAGAGAGAAATCTGGATCATCTTCACTGACCAAATTAAGGAGATTAAAGAATAATCTGTTTCATCGAAGTATGACTTTTGATATTTATACACAAATGTCTTAATGCATGAAAAGTGTTCCTCTGTTTCTTTAATTTCTCTGCAAGATGAATCTTTAAAGAAAAAAATGGTGACTCAAAATGTAGCTCTCAATTTCTAGTGTATTGAAATAATTATAGTTATTAAAATTTACATTTGAGAATCTGACTCTCAGAAATAACAAAATCTGTTAATTAAACTCTAAAGATCTTAAAACTTACGGCTGGTGATAAACTGGTATTGAGTAATTACAAAGCTAACTTAACATTGAACGTATTTCATGTGTTTGCCATTTACAGCTTGTATTATACAAGTTATAATTACAGTAATATCTGAGGGCAAAAGCTGTAAGTTTAAATACCAAACAATATAACTGCAATACCTGAATGTACTCCTTAGGCACTACGTTCCCATGGCAGGGACATGGCCAGGATACCATCACAGTGCTCCTTTTTTCATTCTGATATGAACATAACATCCAACAGAAATGCAGATCCCTGTATGCAGCTTTAGACCAAGATCTTAAACTTGTAACACTCCTCGGTCCAAGTACTTTGGAAATCTGCAGATCTGAGTGTGAAGAGGAATGCTGAGCAGTTAAACATGTCCCAAAGGCTGCTCTGCACAGGTGTCCTTGCTCCACTCTATCCCATTCTCAATCAAAGGACTTTTATGGACCAAGCCTTCAGTGCTGCTCCAGTCCACACTAGAGGAATACTTCAGTGGGTTTGATACATCTCGGTAGCTGCAGCTGCCTAAAAGTTCTTCACTCAATCCAGTCAGTCCCTAAGACAGAGGGGAAAGGTAGGTAGTTCCTACCTGGCATATCTGGATGCTCAGAAACCTGCTGTGAGGTTAACAAGGAGTCCTCAGAGTTTTCTAAACTTATTAAGTATTAGAGATACTTTTTTGTAAGTAACAGGAAATAAAAGTGAATTTCCAATGTTCAGAATATAAAACTAGAAATACAAAAATAGAAACAGGGAAGTACACAGCTGTGATTTGACTTTGCACCAGTTTCTCACCTCAGGCCTATCTTTTAGGTATATTACTAAAAATATAATTACACAGGTCATATACAAAAAAATTCTGGCTTTTGTTAGTATCTTAAGTGAAGTTGAAGAAAAATTTTCATCACACAAGGTTTTTAATGGGAAGCAATCTATATTAGCATGCTCAGCATGGTTTTGTGAATCGGTTGTTATTCTATAATTAAACTGACATTTTTTAAACAACAGTTCATAATGTACTAACAAATCACTGCTTCTTTTTCTTGTGTGCTCATTTTCAGATAAAGGAGTAGTGGAAATCATTGCCAACTCTGATCCTTACTTGGAGGACCTTTTTGCAGATTATTATGAAAAAGCTGCAAGCATGACTGATCTCTCTACAAGCTATCTCAGAGACGGTTCTCATATCCGAATTAATTTGCTTAATAACAACATTCCCAAAGGCCCCTGTGTCCTTTGTGGAATGGGAAGTTCTAAAAGGGAGACAGTTTATGGATGCCTGGAATGTTCTTTCAATGGACAAAAATACGTACGACTGCATGCTGTGCCCTGTTTTGACCTCTGGCATAAGAGAATGAAGTAACTGATCCGGGTAAGTGCCTGTTGTCACAGACATGGGCATAACTGTGCCACAAACTTTTCAGAGTTAGTAAATATGACTCAAATTGTGAAATGCAAAATAGTGAAAGTGCAAAACACTTTATTACACTGTTATCTTCAAATTCTTTGCTTCACAATGACCTTCTACTTTAAAATGCATATGCATTCCCGGACATTGCTGTTTTTCGTAGAACCTTCTCATTATCATGATAATGAAAAACATACTTTTAAATAGTATTTTCATGTCAAAATACATGGTAGAATTTAAAAGCTGTTTACACAAACCTGTTGTTAAACCCCCAAAATGTTGCCTTTCTCTGCATTGGCATATGATGGTTAAATGAGAATATTTGTTAATAATTTAGTGTTCTCATGAATGTTTAATTGAAGTATCGGATTAAAAAACATGCTAAAACTTAGCTCAGTCTAGTGTTTCAGTTACAAAAGGGAACAACTGAAACTATGGACGGGAGTTTCATATTAGGGTGCTGCTGCCGTATATCAAGTTTGTTTAGATTATTAAAAAGTACCAGCCAGTCCATCTACTGCGGCTGGATTTTATGTCACAGCTGCTCTTGACTTTCTTTTAGGTGCTCAGAAAAAAACTGCTTAGCAGAAAATGTTTTGAAAGCTTATAAAAATAATGCAACTGCACACTCCAACAAGACTTCCAGGGTGAAGATCTTTTACAGGTACATCCCAGCCTCAGGAAATTGAGTCTTGTTGAGGGTTTGGACACCAGAGAGCTCTGTCCAGGGCTGGGACTGGGTGTGCTGTAGGGCAGGATGCTGTTAAAGCTCTCACCACACTGTTTTACACTGGCAAAGCAAAAAAACCTTTTTATACTTTTAAAATTATTTCAAGCATAACCCAGGTATGGAAGCTTTTTTCACTTGTGCTGCTGCCACTTTCCCTGTGTACATCTGTTTACTACATGTTGAAATGAATACAGCCATTGCTTTTCATGTGGGAGGAGCGAAGTATGTTACACAAGGGTTAGGATGTGTTCTGCACAGGCAGAACAGTTAACAGATATAAGTCCTGTCTAATTAACTAGTGCTACTTCTTTGTATTTTTCCAGTGAGGAAAACCAGAATGATGCCCAAGTAATTAATTACTTACATTTATATATAGTGTCTCCCATCATCTTTGACCTCATTCAATTAAATGATGACAGTGTTGATTTTTAACTTGGTGCAGCTGAATAAACTGGCTAACTTGATAATTTTATTAAGTCAAAAACTTACTTATTAAAAACTTACTTATAATACTGCTTTTTCCTCAACACCAAATTTTTTATGTTAGTATTACATCAATGAGGTCATTTTAAGTTGCTTTAAAAACATTTTTGCTTTTATCTTATCATTCCCTAGACAAAGTTTGCCTATTTAAGGCCTTTCATAATTAATTGCTGCAAATGGCATTTCCTCAAGAAGCTAGGCTAGAAGCCTGCAGGGGTCTAAGAGAGTTATATTCCTGGGATTCTCTTTTTCCTTTTTAATTTATAAGGTATTAAGACGTGTTCATCAGTTACGTTCCAGCTATGTTAAAGGTTACTGTAACTTTCATGTGCTCAATAGAACAGAAAAAATTATTTTCATTAGTATTTCACCAAATGAGAGACTGAGAGATTGAGCAATACTGTAGATTGAAACATATTGTCAGAACCACTAATATTAGATCATGGTGTACTTCAATTTTATTTCTTTTTTTTGAAACATCTAACACATTTTATTACCTGGATGTTAAAAATAAGATTTTTACAGTCACCTTAAGAGATATAAAAAGATGCTACTATAAAAAAAATACAAAAATTCTGTAACAAAGTATTATTATTTAGAATTCAGTGTCCAGAAAACAGCCAAGGATTTTTAAAAGTACTTAGAGTTCATCATGCTGGTAGACATTGTACTCCTTTGCTGATATGAAGCCATCTCTATCATGGTCATTTTTCTTAAATATATCAGCTAAGATCTCATCATGAGCTGAGGGATGACGTTTTTTGCCATCTCTTGCAAATTCTTCTTTTAAATACTGGCTTATCTAGAAGAAAAGAAAAAAGTCAGATCATTGTGACTTTTATGCCAGCACTCAACAGCTATCTTCAAGGACACAGGGCATATAAGAGTGATGTACTGTGATTCCAGTGCAGACACATCTACAGTTTGTCCACAGGAAGTCTAAGACTTATTAATGTATTACAGGAAATTTCAGCAGATGTCAGCACAGTGCAGTGTGTGTAAGCACACAGAAACCTTACATGATCATCTGCAGCAGAGGCAGCTCATGTAAAGATAAAACTGATGCATTTATAGTTTTATAAATTATGTATTTCAAATTATTTACATCATATTACCTCAAGTTCAGAGAGTTTCTTGTCACCATCTTTGTCTATTTGATTAAATGCTTCAACACTGCGAGGTCCCTTATTTACTGCATAAAGTTCAATCTCAAAGATCAGTGTTGCATTGGGTGGAATCTTGCCCTGTGCTATGAAGAAAAAAAAAGCATTTAAGGAATCAGACACTATGGTCAGAGATAACATGTATGATAAATTCACATGTAAAGCATTTTTTTATTAAAAAAGGCTGTGTTAATATTCACATTAAACTCTGAATTTAAATGCTGTACATCTAGACAGGAAAACTGATTGTGTTAGACAAATGATTTTGTAAGAAACTTGCTAATCATGTACTTGACTGAAACAAAAATCTATCACATATCAATTCAGGCATTTTCAGAGATTGAATGAATGGTTATCATGAAAAACAAGTATTTCTAAAGTTCTTACTCTTTCCCATCCTGTCATATGACAGGGCTTCTTTAGACTGGTTCTGAGATGTATGTCTTTATTAAACAGCTGCAATCTGATTTAGAATATAACAGTAGTAGACCAATGGTCATACGTATTTTCTGTCTGCAGAAACAAACAATGTCATGTTTTACCTACTTCATATGAATTATACCTATGCTAAAAGAACTTGATGTAAAATAGTGTTTAAAATGTACCTCTCAAAAAAAAAGCAATACAATGTAAGTGATCTGACCCCACAGAAACCCCAAACGACTAGAATACTTTGGTCTCTGAATTAAGAAAACAACTGTTAGCATTCATTATTCCTGGATCAAAGCATTTTCTGACACCTGATGTAAAACCAGCACTTCCTACAAACACAGGTCCATGTATCATGCATCTGGCAAAAAAAGGGAACTAAAAAGAGACAGCAACAAACCAATGAGGTCTAAAAATAGTGCCAAAAGAGCATCAAGAAATCATGCAGTGTAAAATTAAAATGTACACATGCAAGCTGCCAAAGCCAGTGAGCATGACATTGTAACCTCAGAATTTTGAGCTTGTGCTCACCCTTTATAAACTGAAGAAAAGCTAAAGAATCTACACTGTTTGTAAACAGAGGACAAGAAAACTATTACGCTACTCATCTAAAATTGCCACAGTAAAAATGACAGGTTTCAGAGTTCAAAAGGTTTTAACCTTCCATGCTTTAGAAAAGTAGAAATTTTAAATACATCTGAATATAAATCATGATTTTAAATACCATTTACAAAAGAAAAATACAACACTAAAATTCAATGCCAGTAGTTTACAAATATACATACCAATACAGGAAAGATTTAGAAGATTTAAAGATTTAGAAAAAGCCACATGCATCTTTTCTAATTCAAGATTAGGCAGGCATCTTCCCCAGCATGCAGGAATACACTGAGACAGAGGACGGGTGTGCTGAAGGAAAATACTACTTTCTTCAAGTGCTACCTGGAACAAACAGTTAACACTAGTATTAAAAAACATTTTTTGTTTGTATCAGTGTTTTTCCTTTTGTATGAAATTGTACTAAAGACAAAACTGATGCACTAAATTCTGACATATCACTACCAAAGTATTTTTATAGAGGAGGAGCTACCTTTTCACAGAAACTACTACACCCATGTCAGAGATGAATTTATCCACATTTGAGTTATGAAACACTGCATAAAACTTGTACTGGAACTTTTAAAAAGTAATCTGCACACTAAATTATCTTATATTCAAATCAGATTTCATGCATTTGCACTGTTGCAATTACCGTGTAATGTGATGATGAGAGCCATTAACTGTTCGGAATGTAAGCAGTATTTTAGCAAATTATTTCTACTTAGATTAATTGCACTGCATTATATTCCACTTTACTTAGAAGATGAAGACTGTCATTAAAAGGCTAAACAGGTGGCAGTCAAATAATAAAAACCAAACGTGACCAGAATTTAACAGATTAACACAATAATGCTGATAATGGATCATGAAGATCTTTCTTTTGCTGCCATTTTTTCATATTATGGCAATACTTGGGAAAACATATTGGGTAGCATGTACTGAGTTCTAATGGAAACTGCAAGGTCTGGGTGTGGGTCTGTGGCCAGGACTACCTAAACTGTGTAGCAGTGAGCAGTACTGGGGCTGCACAGTCTCCAAATGGGAGCACCAGTTCTTATAGACATTTACAATACTATATGTTTGAAAGGGTAAAACAGAGGAAAGACAAAGTTTAGTGTTAAAACTTCTTTTTTACCGTATCCTTGCTGTCCGTATGCTAATGATGGAGGAATGGTCACTTTCCGTTTTTCTCCAGGACACATATTCATCATAGCAATATCTAAACCTTTTATGACTTGTCCAACACCCAGAACGAACCATTTTGGATGACCTTCGTTTTGTGTCCGACTATTAAAAAAATATTGTGTATGAGTATCATCAATTTAATATTTTTTACATAAATATAACTTTTAAGTTGCAGTCAGTAAGAACATAGATTATTAGAACATAAGAATGTTTAGAGTGCAAGAATACAAAGTATAAAAACCTTTTCTGCTACATTTACAATTTAGGGACAACTTCTCATATGCGTACGGGGAAACCTCCTTTTTAAACTAAAAAAAAACCCTTGCTTTTTAACTTCTTACAAAAACATCTGATCTTCCTTATCATGTACACTGCATGCCAGAAACGAGAAGTCTCCAAGAAGTGGAATGTGGGGAGCACTAGAAAGTGAAAATATCTTCAGCAGTTCACAACACTGTAGGAGGGCATAGGATTGAGAATGCAGGTGTGCATTGGGGCAACATGGCAATGTCAGCTACAGTACTGTGTGCTCACCTGCCACTTTGGCCAGTTCAGACAGTCAGTGCTTGAGGCAGCTTCTGGTCATATGAGGCATCCCCAGTATAGGCACTACACTCAACAGCGACTGAGCAAAACATCCAGAGAGTAACACTCTATGTACCAAAGTCAGTCACTTCAACAGGCAAAGAAATGTGAGCGAAACAGTACTGTTAAATGTAGGATTATCCTATACAGATTTTTTTCCTAAATTACACAAATTGGGGAATGAATCAAGATTTTGTTATAAGCTAAGCTACTGTCTGAAGATAGATGGATGGGACAAAGTGAAAAAGCAATAGACTAAATCATAGCTTTGCGGTAAAATGGACGGAACAATGAATCAAGAAGGGAAACAGCAACGGGGAAGAGGCAAAAAGGTTCCAACCACTAGTGTAATAATGTGGCTGTACTGCACAGTGCCAACTATGTGGAAGTGCATGCTATATTCAAGTTTAATTGTCAGTGTGCATTCCTACCAGGAGCGTCTCCTCCCAACCCGAATTTTTCTGCACATATTACAGCACAGAACATGGGAAGTGACAACAGGATGGTTTTCTTCCACCCTGACAAAGGGGGGTCTCCATGTGACGTGTGGGCTACAGGCCCTCGAAGTCCTGTCGGGCCCGTTCACTGGCGATGGCCGCCAGCCTCGACCGAAGCCCACTTTGATTTCCGTCTCTGATTTCCATCTTTTGCCTCTGCGCTCCCTCTTGACCCTAGGGAAACTGCATCCTTCAACACTCAGCTGAGCAAAAGTCAAGGTTGAGACGGGGAAAAATTACTAATGCCGATCAAGTCAGTGCGGGCCCCGAGCTGCGCCCACGCCGGGAGCGCCCCGAGTCCCGCTTAGGGTGAGTGGAGCGGCTGTGGCACGTACCCCACCGGGCAGGGCCCACCGCCCGTCCTCCGACCCGGTGCCACGGGGGCTCACCTGCAGTAAAACTTGGATCCGTCGCTGGCCAGGAATCCGTCATAGTGCGCGTTCAGTAGGTCGCCCTTCTTGCTCTTCGGGCTGCAGGCCTCGGGGAGGTGCAGCACCTCTATGTGAACCTCCTCAGCCGCTGCCGTGCCACCCTCGGCCCGAGCCGGGGCCGCCAGCAGCGCCAGCGGCAGCAGGAGCAGGCTCAACCCACGGCCCATGTCGCTCCGAGGCGGCCGCCGGCGTGGCACTGTCCCCGCCGCGCCGAGGGGCGGGGGCCGAGCCAGCGCCGCCGCTCCGCCTCAGTCGCGGCGGCCGCGGGGACGAGCCCGGCCCAGGCAGCGGCCGCGGGGCGGGCAGTTCTTCGGGCCGCCCTCTCCTCTCAGGAAGTGA
>JACBWW010000014.1:18442058-18663665 GCA_020086605.1 Lanius collurio
GTGGAGTGGTAACCCGATTTAATGCAGCTTGGTCTTACTCTTCTTGAATTAGTGGTACAACCTGTAATGGCTCTGGTGCTGTTGAGTGTTCACAGAAGGGCAGTGGAGCTGAAGGGTCTAGAGACTGAGTCATACTAGGACCAGCTGTGCGAGCTGAGGGGGCTCAGCCTGGAGGAGAGGAGGCTCAGGGGTGACCTTAACACACTACAGCTCCCTGACAGAAAGTTGGAGCCAGGTCAGGCTCAGCCTCTTCTCCCAGATAACAAGTGACAGAATGAGAGGAAATAGCTTCAAGCTGCACCATGGGAGGTTCAGTTTGGACGTCAGAAGGAAATTCTTCATGGAAAGGGTTGCATTGGAACAGGCTGCCCAGGGAGGTGATAGGTACCATCCCTGGAGGTGTTGAAGAGACAAATTGATACGGGTCTTAGTGCTCTGGTCTAGTTGACAAAGTGGTGACTGGTTAAAGGTTGGACTCAATGATCTTGGAGATCTTTTCCAACCTTAAATGATTCTATAATGCTGTGAATGTGAATAATATGAAGCCTGTAGCAGATTTCAGAGTCTGTACCTGATTTAGCTTCCTGTGTTAAAATACACTGCTGCTGGATGGCTTTAGCTTGCTCTGTTGGCATGGCAATTGGAAAGCACCCTGGGCCCTAATGTCATATTGCCAAACACATGGAGGGCTTGGCCGCACAGTTTTTGCCATTCCAAACCCTAAACCAAGCAAGCAGGAGTTAAAGTTTGGTGCCGAGCTGTAAAATAGAGGGATAATCTGCTCCTATTGTACAGCTGACCCAGAATATAATGGGCCAGTGTAATCATTACTGGGATATTTTAGCGCTATGTTATTTGTAGAAATGGAGAGAGTGTCAATACTTCAGTGTGAAATACAAAATTTTCACCGAAGTAGTGTAGGTAAAGGAGAATGTAGCATAGCAGTTGGTGGCATCAGTCATTTATTTGTATCTTACAAGTAAGTTCCTACAATATTAGAAAAATCTGCCTGAAAAATATATTTGAATGAAAATGGTTTTTCAGAAGTATGTAATTTAAAAGCCTTCAAAACAGGATTCCATGATGGCTATATTAAAATTTAATATTTCTCTAGAATGGAAAACAAAAATTGTGCTGATCTTGCACCCCAAAAAAAGGAGAGTGGAATATCCATATAACACTAGTCTGGTTATAGAGTGGCTGTGGTCTTCAGACTGCACAGATTGTTTACTTCCTGTTGTGTTACAAGAATAATTTAAAGTTTACCTCTTCTATTAAAGTTTTAGCAGTCAAAGAGATGAATTTGATTTACAATGTAGGAATTAGACTACACTTTCACTTTTTTGATCTCTCTAGGTTGGCAGCCTCGGTGGTTTGTTCTAGACAATGGGATATTGTCATACTATGATTCCCAAGATGATGTTTGCAAAGGCAGCAAAGGAAGTATAAAGATGGCTGTGTGTGAAATAAAAGGTAAGAATTAATACATTTGTGCTTGAGGAAATTTTAGCTGCCATGGAAGTAGAAAAGATCACCAATCATACATTTTTGCATCACAAGTTTTTCTTCCTCTGTTTTTGTTTAACTGTAGTCCAGTGTGTCAGCTTCATAGTTCACAAATAATAATGAATGTTAATTGAGTTCTGCTTTGAGATTTAGAACACACTGTATATTACTTTTTTTGTTGGTGTTTCTTTAGTGTAGATGGAACCAGTGATATAAAGTGGAGAGGATCACTTTTTAAATTTTTTTTTTTTTTGCCATTCTAGTTAATTTTGCTTGTTATCATGTTCTTTTGGTGAAGAAAAGGGGGAGAAAGGTTGAACAACAGCTTTGGGCTTTTCCTTACTCAGCAGTGGTGCATTGTGATTTACTGTATTACTGTGGGATTATCATAAGCATTTTTAAACACTTTGAGCAGTATTTAATAAAAGATTGTTACTGAGTTGAGGTTATTATTGTTTCTATTTTTTTTCTCTTCTATCACAAGTTCATGCAACAGACAACACGAGAATGGAGCTAATCATCCCAGGGGAGCAGCATTTCTATATGAAAGCAGTTAATGCAGCTGAAAGGCAAAGATGGCTGGTAGCATTGGGGAGTGCAAAAGCCTGTTTAGCAGATACCAGAACAAAAAAAGAAAAAGGTATGTGTGTTACCTAGAGTATATCACTTTTTTGGATAATCATAGTGCAACTATTGTGGTACAAAGTCAGCATTATTGTCTTTTAATATAAATTGTAATTATTTCTAATCATCTCTGTGGTAAATTCCCCCTCAGTGTTAGAGGTAGAAGTCATCTCCATTGACCTCTTAAGAAGCTGAAATACCAGCAAGCTATTGTTGTCACAAGAACAAACATATTGTTTGTAGCTGCTGTGAAGCCACTTAATTTCTGCCGTTTTAGTAACTCTTTATAGTAACATTTTTTTTTCCATAATTTTTCTTGGTTGGCTTAATGTAACTGTTTGCAGCCACTCTGGTTGGCATACATTTTATCCAATAATTTTTACTACATTATATTGTAGCTAAGAAAAATTTCAACTTTATTTTTCTTGGTAATGTGCCTTTTTCATGATAGTAATTAAATTAGCATCACTTATCCAAAAGTATTGTCTACTTCAAGTATAATTCTTGATTCATTGCAGAATCCACTTTTCCTCAAAATTAGGTGGAAGTTTAAGTGGATTTTTAAATAGATACTTAAATGAAAAGTGCTTTAAAATTACAATGTGTATGTACATTGTATGCAATAAATTTATATTTCCATGTTTTTTCATAGAAATAAGTGAGACCAATGAATCTCTTAAAACCAAAATGTCCGAACTTCGCCTCTACTGTGATCTTTTAATGCAGCAAGTTCATACAATACAAGAATTTGTTCACCATGACGAGACTCACTCTCCTCCCAGCATTGAGGTGCAGAATTCTAGAATTTCTTTTCATTCCACTATATAATACACCTCAAGTTACTGTTGATGTCTTATATCTTATTCATCTCCCCAGTGTTGGGAGACTTAACCTAATGGCAATTTTTGAATGCATATGTGTAGACATACTAATAGTCAATTTCTGTGTGTAAAGTACCTGGATGATTTAACTGTAATTGTGCCAGGTGTTAGGAAGCAATTGTGTTTCTGAGCCCTTTGGTTGAAAGGCCAGAAGAGCTGTCCTATGAATAATACAATGTTTTGTCTTGTTTCGCATCTCTGTTTAAGTAGTTGAAACGATCTTGTTTGTCCATTCTTACTTCCTTGTGTAGGAGGGTATTCCATTTTTTTATCAGTGAAAGCTAGTGTTCCAGGCCTTGGGAACATGCAGTGTAGATATCTATCTCTGAGTGTGCACAAGTACAATGCTAGAATGTATTCCTGCTTTTGAATGAAAGTACTGGAAATTATGAATGACTTCATTCTTTGCACTCTTGAGCAGCTTGTGAACAATGTTGTTGGTCATTTATTGCAAAGCCAGGGGTTGATGTTTAGTCACAACAGAGCAAGTTTTCAGTTTAGGGAGGTGAAATGGATCTGCAGCTCCTTGCTCTGCAGTGATAAAACTGCTCACATGTTCTGCTGCAATTAATTTGTTTCATTGAATGATCTTCTGATACCAGTTAGTCACTCTGAGACAAGCTTTGCAGTAAGGCGTTGTTTGCTGGAAGCCTAAAGAAATGGAGATGTTAGAAATGCTGTCACATCTGTTTTCTCAAATTTGCCTTATGGTAAGGTGTACATTTGATTAAATAAAATGGGAAATTCTTAGTGGTAGTGAGAGAAATTAGTGTGTCTGGGAGAGGTGGTGGGGGAGAGTTGTATTTGCATATTTTAATTTTTTTTATTGCTTATGCTTGTGCTTTTATTTATTTTCAGAACATGAACGAAGCCTCTTCCTTGCTTAGTGCCACATGTAATACATTTATCACAACACTTGAAGAATGTGTGAAGATCGCTAACGCCAAGTTTAAGCCAGAAATGTTCCAGCTGCCTCACCCTGATCCCTTGGTTTCTCCTGTGTCACCATCACCTATTCAAATGGTTTAGACATTTTGAAATATTATCTTTTTAAAGTGTCATATTGGTGGTTTGACTGGGGGGAGGAGTGGCAGAATGCTATACTATTGCTATGTGCTATGATGTTGAAATCTTGATTATGTTCTAAATCAGTACTGGTCCCAAATATAAATCAATTTTCCATTCCTAGTCTTTGTTTGCTGGCCTTTACATCGTCAGAGTAATTTATCATACGTGTCAAGGCCCTTTAATGAAGTATCTCATAAGTGAATGAGGTTTAACTTTTCCTCAGCTCAACTGTTTTTTTTAGTGCTGACTCTACACTAATGAGAAAAATTGCATAACCTCACCTCCTGCTTAAGTGCTTTGTGACTTGAAGTACTTCAGCAAGATAGCATACGTTTGAGTGTATATAATTCAAGATGTTTGTCTTAATATATCATTCCCTTATTTAACAAATATATATATAAAGATCAAGATATTACTTATGTAACTATTCACTATTGATTAATTCCCTTAGAAGGACAGTGTATGGGAATCAAATGCTTTCTCAGTTCTGGGTATGCATTCCAAGATGAGCTGTATTGTGGAAATTTTTGCTTCTTTCATCTCTTTATCTTCAAGCACTTTACTTAAAAAGCTGATCATTATGATTTAAAATAATAACTTTCTTTGATATGCATAGAGATTTGACAATGATTGCAGAGAAACCACAAGGAATCAAGAGGCAGAATTTGGCTTTATTGTGTAACAAGGAATTTAAACTTCCATTTGGTAAAGAAAAAAGTCTTGATGCTTCTGTATATCATAGCGACCAACAATAGCTCTGTGAGGAACTTTGGTGAAAGAGGGAATTCCATATATAGGAGGTAGCATCTTTTTGTAGTAAACTATTTCCTGTGTGAATGTTCTACAACTTTTAATATTGATGGCAATCCATCTGTTTTCATATAGTTAAATCAGATTTTTAACTGAGTGGTTGCTTTTTTATTAAAAAAAATTCCATCTTTCTTTGTAAAAACTGTTAAAGTAAAAAATAATGTAGATATGCACATCATTCTTCTAAGTAGCTTGTGACATTTTTGGTGTCGTTAGTTCTTTGGAATTTTTTTTTCCCTAGATGAAGCGTTCCATTAGCCACCCTGGTCCTTGCTATTCAGAAAGGTAATTTTCTATTTCATTAAGCTTTTTTCTTGTGTCTCAAAAGACCTCTCTGAACTTGCTAGCATTAAAATCAAAATGTGAGAAGAATTGTTTGCTTGGGGAAAAAAATTAAAAATCATAAATTGATCTGGTTTTGAAAACAAAGGGTGCAGATTATCAGCTATGGATGGCAGCTGCTGTTTTTAATACAGTACCAAAATTTTGTTGTGCTAGAAGCTTTATGCAAATGGCTTGTTTTGACAAGTTCATGAAATTAGAGATTGAAACACTAGCAATCTTTTTCACTCAGTATTTCAGATTCTCAGATTATTTTCTTCATTTTTATTTCCACTTTCAGGCTTTGCAGTTGTGAAATTATGATTGTTGCCTGTGCTCTTTTTAGTTTATTGTAGTAAAAAGCATTGATATTCACAATTTAATCTAAGTACCAAAGTTATTTCGATTTAAAGTACATAAAATCTCTGTGGGTTGTTACAGTTTTTCCTCATTAATAGATCTGATTTCCTTTGTAGGATTAATCACTCTGTAAAAGAACCAGGTTCATCTCTTCACCGTTTTTCTCAGCGGCGCAGAAGAACATACTCAGATACAGAATCTTACAGTGATACACTTTCAGAAGATTCTCAGAGTAAGTTAGAAAGGGAGGGAGTTTTCTTTGTACCCTTTTGTACAATTTATTTCTCTGTTTACAGCAGATGTTCTAGCACTGTTATCAGCATGAGAAAAAAGTTTTATTTGTAAGATTCCTATATTATAAATCAGAGCACTTGTATAGTTTGTTACCTGGGTGACTTGTGCTGGCTTCCATCCATATTACAAAGGATCTTGCAGCTGGAGTAGTTATATTGAAATCAGTGGGACTACTGGCAGGATAAAATTAAGACATATCTGGAAAAGAGATGTTTGTCCTAATAGACTCTTACATGAATAAAATATTGCTGTTTGCCACCTGCTTGTTGTTACAGAGGAAAGTCTCTTTTTTTGACTTCTGTGAGTAGCAAAAGTCTTTTCACCCAGTGCATTGTGGAAAGATAGGTCATTTCAGTGGTTCCTTGCCTTTTGTAGAGAGCAGCACTGCTCTGAAGGCACACAGCCTTGCCAATAATAAAGATGGTGATCAGAATTTAGTCCCTCTTGATTAGATGGGCTGACTGAGTTAGTAGCCAGTTCCTTCTGAATCATGCTGGCATTTTGACTCCATTATAACTCTCCTCAGGCAGACTTTAACTTGACTAGTTCTTCTGATTGTTTATATGTTGGAAATACTTTGCAAATACAATAATTGACAGACTGGATGATACTTTCAGGGATTTAAAATTAAATACTTAATTGATCTCTTCATAGGAGCTGCTCATTGTTCTAGAAGTGCTGTCAATGGAGATCTGGTATCATCAAGCATTCCTGAAGAAAATAAATCAGTGTCAAAGGAAAGATCTGAAATGGAAGAGACTCTTTCATCCTTTTCCTCCTGAAGCAACTGAAAGTATTAAATTTTCTATAAGTAATGCTATGCAAAAGCTGCTGAAATTATACTGTTGTTATAGGAAGTAGTTATTTCCCTTTTTAGAAGGATTTCTCTGCACTTTATAGAATAACATAAATACTATCTTGGAAGTGTATTTTATCTTTATATAGTTTATTTGCAAGAGTATTTTCTTAATATTTCACAGTTTGAATGTGCATTTTTTGGAACAAACGATGGCTTTAACAGATAAGCACCCACATTTGTAAATGCAGCTCTTTTTAAATAGTGTGGAGGTCTGACTGATATGTTAGTAAACATGCATTATAAACTTCTGCAAAAAGTTTTCATTTTTTTGAGAAAATGCAACTTGTGCCATGGGCCTCTTGGTCATTTGTACCAGGTCATCCACCTGGAGCTGTGATTAGCCCCACAGTGGCTTTTTTTTGCCAGTGTGAGGGCTGTGGGAATGGGCACTAATGGCTCTGCTCCAGCAGCTTGACGGTAATTGACATTGCCGCCTTTAAAAACACAAGGATATACATAATCCAGCCCTTATTTTTAGGCAATGAAAGTAGAAATATTTAGTGTATTTTTCTAAACAAATGTATAAAAATAACTTAATAAGAAGTATTTGTACCAAACATGGGATATTTAATAGTTTTTATTTATTTATTCTTTTTTGCATCAAAAATTTCTACTTACTTTCACTGCTAAAGGTCTAAAGATCTACTAAAGGCTTCAAAATGTGCATAAATTGTTTCTGGAGTGTGTAGCATCACAAATAATTAATGCAGTGCTGTTAAGATTTACTCTGCTTACTTAAGGTGTGTTTTTAGCAAAGTATGATAAAAACAAGAGCTGAAATGTTAGACCATTCTAAGCAGCTGTTGTAATGAATATTTCTATCTGTATGTGTTTTATTTATGACATATTTATACAAAAGAGAGCGTCTCTTTTTGCAACTCCTTTATATCATTTGAGGATGGTATACACCAGAAGATGGATTCTGCTCTCAGTTACATCAGTGTAAATTTGCATTAACTGTAAGTGAGGTCAGAGTCTGACTCTCTTAATAATTAATGAGTAATATAGTATAATAGTGCCTACTTGATCCAGAAGGTTGTTAATGTTAGCATTGTAAGCTTTTGGGGATTTTTTGGGTGTTGGTTTAGGGAGGAACTTGGTTTATTAAGTCTTAGCTGTAGAGCACTTTAAGCAAGCCATTTACTGTTCTTGATTTACACAATTGCTAAAGAAATGTACAGGGTTTTTTGTACTCAAGCACATACCAAAACCTGTTTTTATAATCAGATCTTTAATTTGGTTTAACTAGTCTTCCTGTTGTGTATATAAATAATTTGAAGCAGGCTGGAAAGAACAGATGGGAATGGGAGCTTTCCTTATTAATTTTTGGAATGTTGATTTATCTGAATCAAAATAGGTCCAAATGTTGAGGAAAAACATAGGAGCTGTTGGCCATATATAAAATTCCAGTTTATAAACCATTATGTTGGGTTCAAGTGGAGTGGAATCGTTTATAAAGGAGGTTTGTGGATACCAGCTCAGAGCTGTCATTTGTGCTCAGTTCTGTCAGTTTTAATGCTAACTGGCATATGCATATCAGCCACACACACACTTGTACATTTTTTTTCTGAATGTTTGCTTTAATGTATTCTGTATGACACAACAATTGTAAAAATAAGTATTAAAAAAGATGTTCAGAGAAGTAAACTACATACTCCAATGTGAGTGTTGTCTTGAATCATATGCTGTCAGAGGTGCTTTCTGAAATTTCACTGATGTTTCTGCCAGCTTCTGCAGTGTTAAGTACATGTCACAATGACAGATACCCTCTTCTGCTTTCAACTACTATGAAGAAAAGAGGTTGGACTCCCCATTGTGCAAAAAAAAAAAAGAGACTCATCAGTGCATGTAGTAGTAAGTAATAATTTTAAATACTGCCACGACACAAAGGTTGTTCTGATCAGATACAAGCACAAAATTTGCATGTAACTGCTTTGGGTTTTTCTAGGTCCCCATCACCATCATTTCAGCTTGGTGTATACATGGGCTATGTTTCTTTTAAATCAGCCTTTTTATAGATACCTGTGCTAAACATCCTAAAATGTATTTCAGTGAAGATGATATGCTGTCATACTTTTGGTAACTGGGGCTAAGAAATAATTTCTGAAAATTATCTGGCTGAATCACAATGATCTATTGATTAAAAGAGATCTGGATGCTCTTACATTTTTCATTTCCAAATTTAGGGGAGAGCTTATCAGGAATGCCTGATTGTATCATTCTTTCTAGTGCAGAATGAGAGCTGAACCTCAACAGGAGTTGGTACTTCTAGTTTTGATCTTAAGTGCTTCTGAAGAGATCGGTCTAAAACCAATTCAAATTTCTAAACAGTATTCATCACTTAAAGCATATAAGCATGGGACATATTTTTAGGTGAAAAGTAGTAACTTCAGTTATATCTCTGAAGTTCCTAACATCAGATAATTAGAAATAGAATGCTTAGAAATTACTAGCTTTTATTATAAAGAATCAAGGGTGAAACACACAATGATGTGGAGAGTTGTGAATACTGAGATTACAATGTGCAGGGGCTTTAAAGTACTGTAAATTAATGTTTGTATGTCTTTCAACTTAGTAATTTAGCTTCACTTTTTAAACTTTTTTTTCCTCAGGGAAAGCAATCTTTGGGATAGGAATACTTCAGAGTTTGCTTCTGCAAAAAAAAAATTAATCCTTCCTTAAAAATTGCAATCACACCTATTGTTTTTGTTAAGGTTATTTTCAGAAATTATAAACTTGAGTTTTGCTCCATCCCTGTCGCTTTAGGTATTCTGGTGTAGCTGTTTTTCCTGCTGGTGTAAATTAGGAACTTTTAAAAGGGGTGTAATACCTGAATAAAGGAAATATCTATATCTGAAAACCAACTAAAATGCAATAAAATGAATCTCTCAGTGTTATTATGGCTCTCCACCATCACAGTTATTTTTTTCAGGCTGTCACATGTAAAATGCTAGTAAAAAATGGATAGCTCGATAGTGGGATTTATACAGCTCACAGAGCTTTGTTAAAAAGTTTTTCCTTATGCATCAGCACTCAGGAACCATGAATGCCAAATGCCTTCATACCCATATCAGTGATAGGTTATTTTTCTAAACTTCCTATAGCACAATAGATTTGATTAAAGATAGCAAACACCAGCTTGTACAGTTAGAAATCCCAAGTATTTCACCTGGATATAATAAGTAAATCATTCAAAATGTTTATTTCTATTTCATTCAGAGACTGCTTAATCTGTTGTCTTGAAAAATGTTTTTCTTAGGGATGTGTTCTGTGAAATGGAATATTGAAGCTTTAGGTTGTGACTTCAGAAATGTCACTCTAGGTTAGCATTTGCTTAGCAGTCTTGTGGAAAAACACTGGCTCAGCTGGTCAGCCTGTACATTATCTATTCAAGCTGTGTTTCTGCAAAGCCCCTAAGTATTTTAAATCCTATTTTTAGACATGTGAGTCACTCATCTGCCTAAAGTACTTGCTTAAGTGCTGTGCAGAGGTGGGCCAGAGAGGTAGTGGCAGGATGATGCTTACATTGCCACACCAGTGTTCTTCATCAACTGAGGGGTTTTAGACTCAGTAGAGACCGTGTAAGATTGAGTTTCCAGCAGCCTTTGTGAAGAAGAGGCCATGGTTAAATCTGCAGATGCTGTCTCTCACTAATTCTTCCTGCTGAGATGATTAAATATCTAGTGCATTTTGAGTGTTAATTTTATTATGTGCCTGTGTACACAACTTACTTGTTAGCTAAACAAGACTGTATCTATGCATTTTATATCTTATACTGAGTATGTTGGTTGGGATTTTTTTAAACATCTAAAGAAATGAGAATTAGAATCTTTCTTGAGGTTGTTGAGTTTTTTTTTTCTTTTTGGATGGTTTAAACATTAAAATAAACAGCCTTTTTTACTTAATTCTTTTTTACTTTTCTCCCTAAGGAAGAAATACCCTGTACTCTTAAACTCTTTGATATTTATGATTGTTTCTAAGTCTTCCTGCTTCCATCACTTGAAAAAGTTTGGATTTCATCCTGACCCAGAGGTTTAGCTGTTTTGAAATCTTTATTTTTACTTCAGTCTTTGTTTTGTCCCTATGTCTTAGCTTTCCTGCATCATTTGGATAGATAGTGGTTGATAATAGACAGGGTTATGGGAAATTATAAAAAAAGCTTCTATCATGAATCTTTTTGGAATAGGTCCTTAAACATTCTACCTGCTTTACTATTTCTGATGAACTTGAGTCTCTTTTTTTTTTTGGCATGCTGAGAGTCACAGTGATGCATCATGTGTGCTAACTAATGCTCCTGCTCCACTTAGGAGAATTTTACAGCTCCTGAAGTGTTGCATTTCTGTGAGTGTGTTTGCTCTCAAGCGTTTTCTGCAGAGTGAATTCTAGAAGCAGACTTGCTCCTTTGACCTTGATACTCTTTTTCCCATAGTAACATACCCCCCCTCCCAACCCTCCAAATGTGAAGACAGGCTTTGCTCTGACAGATGTGTCAGCTGACTTGTGGGATGAGGAATTGATTAATCACCCACGAGAGGTGACAACTTGTAGGTCCAGGCAATTAGGAGCAACTAGTATGTACTAGTTGCAGCTGCCAAAAAAACAAGAGGATGTAGAGGAAATAACTGATGGATAAGAACAGCACAATGTTCTAGACATATACTAGAATTTATCCTTTATCAATGAAGAATCTATGATGAAAATTTTCTTTAAAGGGCTTTTTTCAAGGCTGGCGGATGGACAGGCTGTTTCTGGGAAGATGGCTGGATTGTCAACAGTTAAGCACCTGGTTTGCATTGGAGAATCGCATTTCTACCCCATCTTTTGTTTCAGCAACTCTTTTTCTGCAGTGTAGTACACGAACTGTAAAATCAGCATAATAAATAAAAAAGCAGTCGCAGACTTTATGATGCAGAAAGCATGCTTTATTTCAAATGAACAATTCGTTCTCAAGGAGGTTCAACAGCTACCAAGCTCTATTTACTACATTAGGAAAACTAAAGCAAATTGAAGTGCAGGCTGGTATTTGATGTTGTAGCAACAGTTTGTTTTCAAACTGTGGTTCATTGCTTAGTTGCCCGGAAGTGACTACTGGGTGTCTAATACTACCACACAAACTCAATCACTGCACCCTAAGAACCTCCGAGATTGGGTACTGCTGCTGCACTTGAATACCTAAATAGCTTTGTTGATTAAGGGGATGGCCAGGTGGTGTTACTTTTTAAAAAGCTATTCAGGCAGCCAATATGTCAGAAACAGTACACAGACAGTGGGTGAACAAAGTGCTGGCCGCTCGCACTTTGTCCAGAAATTGTCAGTCAGGTATGAAAATTATGACATAATCAGATCCAATGTAAAACATTAAAGCAATGCTTACAGGAGGGTAATTGCAAACATCACCAGTGCCTTACATTTCTGATTCAACATAAATATTTGTGCACATATGTGCACAGTATCATGTCTTAAGTGTAGGTAATCTTCAACAGGGAGCCTCTCTACCTGTTGAGGCATTCTTAGACATCAACAATGAGTTGAGGCGCAAAAATTAGTTAAATGTTGAGCAGGGTAGTAGTTTTCTAGGAAACTTTCCCCTGCCAACTGTTTGTTCCAAAAGTTACGTTTCAAAATGTCATAAAATAAACGGTACAAAACTTCATAACCGTTAACTTCGGCTATATACAGTATGTACATGTCAGTGAAAAAAGTGTTTTAAATTCTTAGGTCAGTAATGACTATAAGTCATAATGTATAGCTCTGGACTTTGTCTCGTTCAGGTAGGTAAAAAAATATTTTTCTTTTGTATTTACATATCAGATATTTCAGTCCATATACGAGTCACTTGTAAAAATACAAGTGTAAATAATACAGATTAAGCTCTCTAAGGTGATCGGATATTTATATTCACAGTGGCAGAATCGGTACCAAATTCATTCCCTAAATTCAGAGTATAAAGTCCACCGTCGTTCTTCTGGACATCCATAATGATCAGGGTGGTTAGATCTTCACTTGTTTCGATGTGGAATCTGCCTTGCTGGTCCTGACTGGTAATTTTTCTCCCTTTGCAGTACCATGTTATTTCAGGAGCAGGTTCACCCGAAAAGGCACAGGATAGTGTGAGAACTTTTCCTTCATCGATGCTGATATCAGATGGGAGAGCTTCAATTTTGGGGGGTACTCCTTTAGAAAACAGGAGAAGAAATACCAAATTAGTCTGTTTTCACTAAGCCATGCAGAGCCTTTACTCTGGGGTCTACTTCAGGATAGCTGAAGCACTAACTCTACCAATAATTGTAATGCTCACCTCTCAGACCTGATTTAAGCATTTTACTAGTTGAACTCTCCAGTTGAGCCATACTAGATTTCCCCATAATACTGCTGGAGCTCATCTCTACAAACGATTCTTTCATGGAAGACATGCTTTTGGCAGACATGCTTTCAAATTTCATTTCAGTCATGCTGCTACTGCTGAAACTGCTGAATGAAGCCTCTTGTTTAGAAGAAGCCATTTGAAAGGACTGAGAAGAAAAACTTTCGTGCATGCTTGCGTCGCCACTGGTCTTCAATACTACCTCTTTCGGAGGTTCTTCAACTAGAGCTGAGGAGCATTGCAAACATAGAAGGAAAAAGCAACAACATCACATTAACGAACAAAGTCATGCAGTTCTGTGTGGTTAATTTTACAAAAAATGAAGATGGCATACTTTGCTTTCAATGGAAAACTGCAGTGGAGTATGTAATTGTTTACAATTATTTGATTCAAGATATCCAAATCACAAGCAGTAATGTGGAAATTAAAAAAGAGGGAATGAAACTTACAGTATGTATGAGCTCCAAGGAAAAACATACATACTTAAGAAAAAACAGGTCATCACACAGTGTTTCTTATTAGAACCATTACTAGAATTAGACACCAAAAAATTGTGTGTGTTCAGTTCATATTTGTAGAAGCTGTGAAACATTTTCAAGTTCTTACAAACATAGAATAGTAAAATCTTTATTTCTGTAGCTATAAAGGGCAACAGGAAAGCTCAATCACTGCAGCTTTGCTTTAAACCCAAACACAGTCATACAAGCAAATCACAGCCACTCCTTGATGCTAGGAACTGGGGTATGGTATAGCCAATAAAATACCAAACTCAGATTGATTAAGTTGCCATAAAAAAATTTCAATGTGGAATGACTTTGTTTTTTTGTAATAGATTTTGTTAGTAAATAAGGAAAGAACAATTACCAGCACCAAGGTCTTAACATACTCATCCTAGAACGAATGCTCATACCTTTCTCTTAACATGCACCTGTTGGTGTAATAAAGTATCTCTGTGCAACTCTGTGAGTGTTAGAAAGATTTCTAGTGCTGTTTTAGGGCTGTATATGTAATACACAAAAGAAATATGAACTTCTTAAAATACCTAAGTCAATGTTACCAGTAGCTTTTATTGTAAGTCATTTTAGTAGACACACCACAGCAAAAAGTAGTGACTATTTGGAACACAAGACTCAAACTTACGGAGTACGGTCAAAGATGCTGTAGCAGAGCACTGCCCATGGTAATTTTTTGCCTTGACTGTGTATTTTCCAGTGTCACTCAGTGCTGCATTTCGAATCTCAAGAGAATATATATTTTTAGAGCGAGATACTCTGAGGTGTGATGAAACTGCAATCTAAGGAAGGAAAAAAAAATGGTTTCATTAAGATTGATTTTATGAATAATTCTACTCTTTCAAGTAAATATAGGAAATGATTACTTACAGGTTGATTATTCTTTAACCACTCAACTTCAGGAGAAGGATCCCCAGAAACTTCACAGGTGAACAACACGTCTTGTCCTTCATTGACATTTTGAGACTTAGGCTGCATGACGAATGCTGGTTCACTGGAGCGCTCTTTAGAAAGAGTCACAACATACTGGCATTTAATAATGCCTTTGTCAGTTTTACCCTCACAGGTGAGTATACCTTCATCCTTATTACTGGCCTTTTTGATAGTTAGCGTGTGATCACTTCCGGAAACACCGTATCTGTAATCATCTGAATTTCTCAGCTCCATTCCATTCAGCACCCATTTTACTTCAGAGGCACCAGGAATGTTGGCTTTCAGTGTCACTTTCTGCCCTTCAGACATTGTCATTTTAGTTGAAGAAGCTGTAATTTCTGCTTTCAATTGTTTGACATCTTCCGTAACAACTGACTTTTTAATGACTTCTTGAACTGCAGATTTCTCTTCAGTTGCCACTACTGATTTCTTCTGGGCAGAAACCATAAGCAATTCATCTTCTTTCTGAACTCTTTTATGAGATTCAGATACACCTCTTACCTGGGAATGAATATTTTTAAATACTTGTCCGGTAAACTGGAAGTTGGTTTTTGAAACACCTCCTTCCCCAATAATTTCACAGGTGTATTCTCCTTTATCAGATTCCATGAGCTCATGGATTTTGAGCTCATAAGTGCCATCTGCTGCATAATGAAACTTGAAATGATGGTCTTCTTTCAGTTTTTTACCATCCTTATACCAAGCCACTTCTCTGACACTTAAAACACTGCTTTCAACTGCACAGGATAACTTTACCTTATCTCCAAGAGTTTCTGCTTTCAGATGCTGTTTTATCTTTGGTGGAGAAGCAGTTGGTAATTGTATTTTCTCTGCTGGTACCGTTTTGTCTGCAGGTGGTGACTTAGCTTTTGGAGGACTGCTGATGGGTTCAGGAGATTTCACTCGTTTAGGAGACTTAACTGGCTCTGGTGACTTTACACGAGGCTCAGGAGATTTGATCCTTGGAGGTGATGTAATTGTTTTTTCAGGAATTTTTGTTCTTTGAATGGTCAAAGTAAAATGTGCTTCCTGTCTTCCTTCAGAGTTTTCCACCACAACAGTGTAACTTCCTTCATCTGACATCTGGACCGAAGAAATTTCAAAGATAGACTTATACTGTGTTCGTGTTACTTGGAAGCGCCTTGAAGAAACAATAGGTTGACCTGTACGGAACCACGTTATTGTTGGTGCTGGTTCACCATCAACATCACAGGAAAATCTTGCAGTCTCCCCTTCGGAAACTGTGATTGACCGTGGCTTTGTAAGGATTGTTGCTGGCAGAGTGCTTTTAAATGCTTTGTGTACAGTCCTTTCTTCCAATGATTTTTCTTCTGCTGCAGTGACTTTTTCTTCAGAAGCAGCATAGTGTTCATAGGATAAAAGTGATTCTCTTGTTGCTGACACTTCTGATTTGACCTCTCTTACTGAGGAACTTGCTTCTGTTGCAGATGCTTTTTTAAATGAGGAGACTGCATATGCCTCTGTTTTTGTCAAGTCAGGTAAAATTGACCTTGGTACTTCTTCATCTCTCCTCTGGGAAGAGTATGTAGTGTAATCTCCTCCAGTAACATCTAGCGTTGCATAATCAGAGCATTCCCCTTTGTAGTTTGTGCACACGGCTCGGTATGTTCCACTGTCATCAATGTGGCAGTCGAGAATCTCCAGAGTTAATACACCACTTGTATTAGTGAAGTGTATCTTCCTGCTCTCTTGGAGCTCAATACCATTGTGGTACCACTTCACTTCAGCAGTTGGTTTTGATTGGACGTTTAGGATGAACCTGGTATTATGGCCACATGGTACCCGGTGTGAGCGCATTCTCAGGGTAATGCGGGGAGCATGGTCAAGGGTGAAAGGCTGCTGGGTTAGAACTTCGTATTTCCTTTCCATTGTTTTTTGAGTTTTCAGAGCAGATTTCATGGACTCATATCTAGAAAAGATATCAAATCTTGCCATCCTCTCAAACCGGGAGAGAGATCTTTCACTAGAGACTGGGCTAGGTGAGCGTGGTCGAGTTCTCTCTGGTGTTGGGGATCTTCTCTCACTTTCTTCAGGAGGCCGTGAGCGAGGTCGAATTAATTCAGATACAGGACGCATCAACTCAATGTAAGTTGGAGAAAGGGATCTTCTTCTCCTTAGTAATCTAGAGGGAGGTGAAAATTCCCTCTGAGCGTATTGAACCATTTCTATTTCTTCTTCTTCTTCTGATGTGATCTCAGTTATTTCTCTTTCCCTCCTTCTCCTGAGTCTACTCTTTTCCTCCTCTGCCATGTATTTGAGCTTACTCCTGTATTCAGAAAGTCGTTGATCAGTGCCAACAGAACGGAGCAATTCTTCATCCTCCCTCTCATCCATTATTCTTTGCTTCTGTTTAGGTGGTCTGTAGGCAGCCCTGTCGTGACGTTGACGAAGCTCTGCATAGCTTGCACTGGTCTCAGCTTTAGTTGGGATGTGATAGCTTGAGTACCTCAGCTCTCTTTTTCTTTCTTCCTCTGAACTGGCCTGTGCTGCTGCAGTAGAATACCGAAGGGCAGATAGTTCAAAGCGTGGGGGGCTTCTACTTGGTGGAGAAGCAGAAAAGCCTAACTCCAGCTCTTCTTCAAGGCGCAGTCTTTCTTCTTCGGTTCTCTTCATGGCTAAGTAGTCATCTATAGGCATGAGCAATTCCTCATCAGACAAATCGCCAAGTGATCGCCTTCTTGGTCTATAGTAATATTCATACTCTGGAGATGGGGTACGCCGGCGTGCTGGTCTCACGATTTCAAGATCGTCTTGTGTCAGCTTTGGTATGCGCCATTTAGGCTTGTACTGATCAGAAATGCGTGGCAGTGGCATCACATAGAATTGCTCCCACCTGGAAAGACGTATGCGTTTCTGGCGTTTCTGAACAGTCCTCTCAAGTTTTCCTGGCATTTCATACTGGTCTCGCAGCCTCTTGTACCACTTCATGTCTGAGAGAGGCACAAAGTGTTTAATATGCTGATCTTCCTCAAGAGCAGCGCGCACATGTTTGCGAGGCTCTGGGATCTCATATGGCATACGAAGTCTTCTTTCCTCCTTCTCCTTCTTCTGTTCTTCCTTAATTTCATATTCACCTTTGACAGTCTTTGAGCTAACAGCTGGTTTATATAAGATAGCAGCTTCTCTGAGAGCCTCTTGTGCAGTTTGTGTCAGTGGAACAGCTTCAACCCCAGAAAGGATTTCTGCCATTCGTAAAGTCTTGTCAATTTGCCTCTGCACATGCTTCTCCCGTTCTTCTTCCGTCTTGTACTCGCGCTTGACATATTTCAAGCGTTCAACTTTTAGATAAGCCTGACAGCTTGTAGATCCAGCACTGTTTGTAGCAGTAACTCTGTAATAGCCACTGTCTTCTGGTAAAGTATCTCTGATATGCAATGCATAATAATCTAAACCTTCATGAATTATATCAAAGTTGGGACCAAAGGATAGAGGTTGACCATCTTTCTCCCATGTCAACGTTGGTTTTGGCACACCAGATACCCTGATCTCAAAACTGACATTTTGGCCTTCTTGACATTCAGCATTTGCCAGCAGTCTTTTAAACATTGGCCTGAGTGTGGCATCTGCTGGAGGTGGATGTGGAATCACAGTCAGCTTAGCTTTGCAGCTATCCTCACCATATTTATTGCGTGCCACGATACTGTATTCAGCATCATCCTCTTCAGTGACATTATTGATGACAAGTTGATAAAGACCCTTGTCTGATTCAAAAGTATACTTCTTATCATCATCCCCAGGTTTGATTTTCTGGCCTGATTTGTACCATGTTAAGCGAGGTTCTGGGTGAACTGTTATAGTTACTCCAAATCTGACATTTTCTCCGACATATGCAGTGCGGTTATACAAAGGCAGAGTAAACTCTGGGGGATGCTCTAATAGTCTCATAGTATCAACCCGTCGTTTCACTTTTCTAACAGTTCTGCATCTGTAGTGCTCAGAAATTTCTCTCACACCTTTAACAAAAAGTTCTGCATAAGAGCTGTCTTCACCATAATCATTTACTACCTTGCATCTGTAGGTACCATCATCTGATTTAGAGACATCTTTGACATACATGGTTGCCACACCATCTTCATATTTGATTTCATATTTCTCATTGCTTTCTAATTGCCTCATACCAAAGTACCATGTGACTTGTGTTGACTCATCATAGTTTTCAATTGTACATACATACTTGGCATGGCCTCCTTCTTCTACAACATTATGCTTTATCTGCCCAGCAATAGGCCCGATATCTATTGGGGCAACTTTAACTTTAGCCACTGTTATGCCTTTCTGGGATCTAATTGCGCCTCCACAGGAAATGCGGGCTACTGACACAACTGTGTTCCACTCCTTCTTTACTAGAGTTTGATAGTAACGCCTGTGCCTCAAGGTCTTAATGGTTTTAGTGCTGATCTTTTCCGTCTGCTGTTTTAGCCACACATGATTAAGCGCTTCAGCAGCTGTCATCCGAGATTTTCTTTCCTTTACTAGTAGGCGATCAATGAAGTCCATGGCCTCGATGCTTATGTCTTTGAATGCTTCGTCATCGAAGAGGTATTCAGCATTTAGAATATTTTCAATAACTTGTTGGTTTGTTTCAGCAATGAAAGGGTTAAGGCCACTGAGAAGTATGTATGTTAGCGCACCAACTGACCACATGTCAGTAGCTGTGCTGACTAAGTCATGGTGATGTACTTCAGGTGCATAATATTCAGGAGAAGTAAACTGGAGTCTAAAGCTGTCTCCAGGCCTCAACTGTCTGGCTTGACCAAATTCAACAATTTTAATTACAGAGCTTCTTCTTGTGAGGTAAATAATATTGTCTGGTTTAATATCAAAATGTCCAATGCTATGACGATGTAAAAATTCTAGTGCATCACAGACCTGGCGTACGTAACTTACTATTTCTCTTTCATTAAGTTCAAATGAAGCTGTACTGATTCTTTCAAAGATGTCAACCCCGGAAATGAATTCAAAGATCATGACCAATTCTTCTAGGCTCTCAAATGATTCATGAAGATACAGGATATTTTGGTGCCTAGCAATGTTTAGGATGGAAATTTCTTTCTTTACCAAAACTTGGTCAGCACCCTTTACTTTGACAAACTTGGCCAGGTAAGTCTTTTTTGAAACTGCCTCAACACAGCGGTGTGCAATGCCAAATTGCCCACGTCCAAGCTCTTCTGCAATCATATATTTGTCATAGAGTTCCTTTGTGGAATAGTGAGCTGCTTTAGCTTCCGTAACTTCTCTGGTTTCATCAACTTCTTCATCATAGTTCATTACCCTGGTCTTATCTTCCTTTGTTATAATTGGATCAGTAGGTTCAGAAGGCTGACTTTGGCCAAACTTATTCTCTGCAATTACACGGAACTGGTAGGTGGTCTTGCCAAACAGGTTCACCACTGTGTATCGCGTATCACGAGCTTGTGCAACACGAATCCATCGCTCTGCTGTTGTAGCACGTTTCTCAATAATGTAGTTTATGATCCTGCTTCCACCATCAGTAGCTGGTTCACTCCAGCTTAGGTTGACTGAATCCCTTGAAACATCAGTTACCTTCAGACCTCTTGGTGGATCAGGCACATCAGCCACATCTAATTCAACTGTTTTTTGATCTATGCCAAATCTGTTTTTGGCACAAACAATGTAAAACCCTGCATCTTTTCTGTCAACACCATTTGGGAAAACAAGAGATGTGAATGATCGTGTAACAATGACTTGGTAGTGTCCATTAGTATCGATGAGATCTTGTCCCTTCTGCCATGTGATCACAGGGGGAGGCTTGCCACTGAATGGAATCTTGATGCTCACCACTTCCCCTCGGAGAGCATGAACAGCTCCCATGCCTTCCAGGTTTTTGGGCAAATGAATCTTTGCAGGAACTGGAATAGAAAGAGAAAGGAAAAACAGATGACCAAAAGCACATGAGAAGAGTCTAAATATTCAAAATTAAAAATTAAAACAAATTTGTCTTGGTTATCAAGACCCTTTATTCACCTTCAACATCCAGAGAGGCAGTGCCAGACACAGATCCTCCTTGGTTGGTAGCTCTAACTTGATATACCGTGGCATCATCGTCTGTTACCTTCGTGATGATCAGCTGGTAATATCCACCCTTGAATTCCTGTATCTTAAACTTCTCCCCATCTGGCATGATTTCTTTGCCCTGTCTGTACCACTTGACAATTGGTTTAGGATGACCAGTGACTTTGCAGACAAATGTGGCATTAGCTTGAAATTTCACATTCAGATTTCTTATTTCTTCCTTGAAATGTGGAGCTTTAATTGGTACATCAGATTTTGGAATGACTGGTTGGGATACCTCACTCCACTCACTTTCACCACCAAGATTTTCGCATTTTACACGGAACTCATATTCAAGACCTTCAATAAGATCTTTCACAGAGTAGACTGTTTCACGAATTTCATCTGTTGTTACAGAAATCCACTTGTTTTGTTTTTTCTCACGCTTCTCAAGATAGTAAGTTCTAATCTTTGCACCGCCATCACTTGTGGGAGGCTTCCATGAGACAACACAAGAATCCTTTGTGACAGCACTTGCTACTGGCTGGCCGGGTTGTCCTGGTTTTTCTGTAAAGAATAACAAAGTTCAAACACTGAAGTGAGCTTGCCTTATTAATTAATTAATTACAGGGTATGCTGGTTTTGGCTGGGGTAGATTTAACTTTTTTCCAGCGACTAGTATGGAGCTGTGTTTTGGATTTGTGCTGAACACAGGGTTGATAATATAGAGATGTTTTTGTCATTGCTGAGCAGAGCTTACATAGAGCCAAGGCCTTTTCTGCTTTTTATACTGCCATGCTAGTGAGGAAATTGGAGGTGCATGGGAGGGTGGGAGGAGACATAGCCAGGACAGGTGACCCCAGCTGACCAAAGGGATATTCCAGACCATATGACACCATGCTCAGTACAAGAAATAGGGGAAGGGTGAGACATTTGAAGTGGTGGCATTTGTCTGCCCAACCCACTGTTACATGTGATGGGGCCCTGCTCTCCTGGAGATGGCTGAACACCTGTCTCTCCAAGGGAAGCAGGGAATGAATTCCTTGGTTTGCATTGCTGGTGCACGCAGCTTTTGCTTTTCCTATTAAACTGTCTTTATCTCAACCCAAGAGTTTTCCAGCGTTTACCCTTCTGATTCCCTCCCTGATCCCACTGGTGGGGGAATGAGTGAATGGCTGCATGGGGCTTGGCTGCTGGCTGGGGTTAAATGAAAACCCAGGGGCATACAGACATTGATACTTTGGACTCCACTTACCAAACGGAGGCTTCATAAAAACTACTGATGAAACTTCCAGTGCTTCACTAATGCCGTATATATTCTGAGCAGAAACACGGAAATAATAGCCTGCATTTTCAGTTAGGTTAACAATTCTACATGTTGTGCCTGAAATACTTGAAGATACAAGTTGCCATTCTGCTCCTTCCTTGGCTTCACGTTTCTCTATGATGTAATTGGTTATCATAACACCTCCATCATCCTCTGGTGGTTTCCAGCTTATCACCACAGAATTCTTCAGTATAGACTCTATAACAATTGGCCCTACTGGTTTATCTGGTTTATCTGTACAAGAAAAAGCACAAAATTTTTATTTCTTTTTCCAGACAATATTTGAGAAAATATTCCACAAAAATATAGTGAAAATGAAATTAATTACCTTGTATTTCCACATTAAGTGCAGTGTCAACTGTTCCAAATGTGTTACTGAGTTGTACTTTGTACTTCCCAGCATGAGTTTTGTGCTGGACATTCTTAATAGCAAGATGAGTATACTGTTCTGTGTTCTCAATAGTAATTGTTTCTGATCCTCTTAAAGGTTTGTTGCCATGGAACCAGGTTATTGCTGGTACTGGCCGGCCAATATACACAACATGAAGGCGGAGGGTGCCACCTGCACCTGCGTAGTATTTCTCTTTCAATGGGAAGCCAGGGTGGAACTGAGGAGGAGCCTGCAATAATAGCTTGCCACTAGTTTCAATTTCTCCGACATCATTGGTAGCCATACAAGTGTACAGACCTTCATCCTCCTGTTCATCTGTCATTACTGTCAGGGTATGATTGCGTCCATCAGATGACATTTTGTATTTTCTGCTTTGTACCAGCTCTTTGCCAAAGCGGTACCATTTAATATCAGGCAAAGGTCTCCCAACAATCTGGCACGTCAGCTGAGCTGCCTCACCCAGCTTTGTTGTAACATCCTGCATTTCTTTTTTTATGGCAGGTGCTTCTCCAGCTATGACAAAGAAAATTAAGAAAATAATGATTACTATGAAATTTTCTGGTATTATTAGATTACTGGAAATTAATTTCCATTTATACTTGTTCCCCTTATACTTGAAAGACTGTTCTTTGGGACAGTCATGTTAGCAAATGCCATGTAAAACAAATGGGCAGCATGTTAAATGCAGCACCATGGCTTATGACATAGCAAATCACAACAATATCACAGCAAATGTGACAATATATTTTTGCTTACATGTTAATTTAGTTTTCACTGCCATAGCGGTCCTTCGAGGTCTGCTGAGGCCAGTCTGATTTTCTGCAAAAACACGGAACTCATATTCTGTGGCCTCTAGTAAACCTCCTACTGTAAACTGCCTGTCTTTGATGCGCTCCTTATTGCATTTTTTCCAGGTGCTTTCTCCAGATTGGCGATATTCAACCCAATAGCCAAGGATCTCTTTGCCACCATCACTTTCAGGTCGTTCCCATTCTAATGTAATGCTGTCCTTAGATATAGAAGTGATCTCAATTTCTCCAGGTTGGCTTGGTTTGTCTGAAAATTAAAATAGATACAGAAAATCAATTTTTCTCTAAATGTCATTAAGTTGCTCTCAAAAGATCTGTTAATGCAGACATTATCTTACCAAACGGATCCTTGCATACAACTGGTTCAGAAGCAGGACTTGCTTCACTTTCACCAACGTCATTTTGAGCAATGACACGGAATTGATATTCAGCATCTGGAACAAGTCCTGTGACTGTGTACATTGTAGTGGTAATCTGTGTTTTATTATGCCGGACCCATTTTTCTGTAGATGTCTCTTTACGTTCAATATAGTAGCCAGTTACACGAGAACCACCATCATCTTTAGGTCTGGACCAGGACAAGCTGACAGAACTCTTTGTAACATCAAGTACTTCAGGTGGGTTGTTTGGAGGCTCTGGAGGATCTATTAAGAATTATAATAATAAAAATAATAGAAATAACAGTGATATACCATTAAAATTTCTGCATATATTATTGCACTTTCAGATCATAATGTAGTAACTAATTTTTTTTTTTTTCACTCTAGAAGAAAACTTACTTAGAGGTGTCTTTGGTACTGCTGGTTCTTCAGATTTGAGAGATTTGCTAATACCGAAATGGTTTTCAGCAGAAACACGGAAGTGATATTCCACATTTTCTTTGAGTCCTTTCACCACTAGTGATGTCCCTTTCACTCTAGAGTCAACAGTGTACCAGGCAGTCTTTGGCACTTCTCTTCTCTCAACAATATAACCCAGGATATCTGCACCACCATCATCTGTAGGAGGTCTCCAGCTTACTCTGACAGAACGAGCTTGTAAATCATCATACTCCAGTGGTCCTTCTGGTGGATTTGGAATGCCAATCACTCTTACTTTAATATACACGGCCTTCTTGCCGCACTTGTTTTCAAGTACCAAATCATAGGTGCCTGAATCTTCTCTTTCTGCGTCTTTGATCACAAGTTCTGTGTGAGTCTCAGAAGTCGCAATCATGGCTCTCTTGCTGATGTCCTGTCCTTCTTTTGTCCATTTGCATACTGGGATGGGCTTACCCTTAATGGGTATTGTAAGCCTGATTACTCCTCCTTGTCTGACCATGAGACCTTCTTGGTATTTTTCATCAAGTTCATAGTCTGGATATTCTGTAAACAAAAATAACATGTCATGCTATGCCCTTCTACAGATGATATCATACCTGCTGCAAAAATTTTTTTAGGACGGCTTTCAACAAGAGTTAAGACTTGAAATGTCTTACCAAGCATTTCTGTTATTTTCACTGTTCCTGGCACTTCAGCAGGCTCTCCTGGCCCACCAGCATTACAGGCTAGCACACGGAATCTGTACTCTGCACCCTGGGGAAGATGTGTCAAGGTGTATTCTCGAATCTTGGTTGGCGTAGTATTGCATTTGGTCCATTCAAATTGATCAACCTTCTGCATCTCAATTAAGTAGCCAGTAACTTTAGAACCACCTTCATCTTCTGGTGGACTCCAAGCCAGGGAGACAGATGTTCTTGTAGTATCAGTGACTCTTGGATTCTGAGGTTTACCTGGAGGAGCTGGAAGAGAAGATCAAATAGGCAAGTGGAATTTGTTTTTATCAATATCTGAAGGATGAAACTTTCAACTTATGAACTGTAATAAGTCTACAGTGAATTTATACAAGAAAACTTTGAATGAAAGATTTTCACTAATATTTTCCTCATTTTCTCCAGTCAGAATCTCATTTGTTAATATATCCAGATAAAATTTCCAAATTAGAAAAAAGAGTAAATTTTACTAGTGTCTTTCCCTTCTACTATAATGTGTTTAATCTCTCTAGGAAATTACTTACCAATTGGATCTCTGGCAACAGCAGACTTGGAAGGACGGCTGGGTTTCCCAGTGCCTCTGGCATTGATTGCTGTGACCCGGTGTTCATATTCTAATCCTTCAACCAACCCAGTGGAACGGTAACGAGTCATGGTGACTGGAACTTTATTTACACGGATCCATCTATCTGCTCTAACTTCTTTGCGTTCCACAATATAACCAGTAATCTGTGAGTCACCATCATCTTCTGGAGGGTACCAAGTTAATGTCATGCCATCTCGAGAGATGTCAAACACTTCTGGAGTGCCAGGAGGACCAGGAATACCTGTAAAAACATAACACTGAATTAGTGAAGAAAGCATCAGATTACTCTACACATTAGTAATATGTGACATATTGTGAATAACAATGTAACATCTATGTCTTATCAAACTCTTTTAGTACCAGATATCTGAGTAATTTACAAATTGGGTCAATAAAAAACTTCTGGTTTTGTAGTGGGGTAAAGCAATTTTTCAAGACTAATGGTAGACCTGAGCAGAAAATCCAAGTTTACCATCCATGTTCTGTGCAGTACATCTATATTACATATAGAGATTTAGGGATGTCATTTTTCTCTGGAAAATAACAAGATTACTGTGCGTCATAAATTCTATCTGGCAAACGGAAGTAGCAACATCTAGAAAATTCTAGTATATATGTGGATATATAATCCCATTTCAATACATATTTTTAATTTTAAAAGTAGAGAATGAACAACAATTCAGACTTACGGATTCTGCTCTTGCATTCTATAATTTCAGACTGCAGGTAAGATCCAATTCCAAAGCGGTTTGTAGCAGCTACACGGAACACATATTCTGCACCTTCAACAAGTCTGGTGAACTTAAATGTTGTCCTGGTTACTGACTCTGAAACTGGCAGCCATCCAGGACGGTGAGCATCACGCTGTTCTACCACATACCCACTAAGGGCAGCTCCACCATCCAGCTCAGGTGGCTCCCAGGAGATGGTTACATAATTTGAATCAATTTCATCAACTCTGATAGGTCCAACAGGTGGTCCAGGCTTGTCTAGTGAAAAAAAAAAAACAAAAACAAAAAAGAAACTTACAGAACAGGTGGAAAAAAGGAATCATGTTTCTCATGTAAAGGCTGAAATGGAGAAGTGTCATGGACAATTATTTTCATGAATTCTTACCAAGGATTATAACCTTTACTGTATCAGTAACTGTTCCTGTTGTGTTCTTCAGTTCAAGAGTATACTCCCCAGTGTCATGTATGGTGGTCTCACGCACAGTTAATTTGGCAATTTTGGCAGCAGTCTCCATTTTGATGCGTTCTGATTCTTTTAGTTTAGATCCAGCAAAGAACCAAGATGCAGTTGGAGGCGGTCGTCCTTCAATTGGAATGGCTAATTCAATGGGCTTGCCAGCAGGTACATGGATTGTCTTCTGAGGTATTCCAGTGAAGTCAATTGTTGGTAGAACTAAGGAAAGCAAATAATTGATATTTTAAATACCTGTTTTATAACTATTGCATTCATTTGGTGCAAGCTTGACCTTATTTTCAACAGTAGACACCTACCTTTTTGGTCTTGAACTGTCACTGCAGTGACAATCTCTCGTGGTTCCGACACACCCTTCTGATTCTGTGCTCTGACCCTGAACAAGTACTGTTCACCTTCATTGAGAGAGATAATGGTATGTTCGTAGACGGTAGGCTTCAATGTCACTACCTTCAACCATCTTTCTGTTCCAGCTTTGCTAGCCTCAATAACATAGCCAGTCAATCTGCTGCCACCATCATGCAGTGGTTTCTCCCAAGCAAGTGTAACAGTTGACTTAGTGGTGTCAATCACTTCGAGTTTTTGTGGTACCATGGGGACATCAGATACCAGTACTGCATCAGAAGTTTCACAGCCTTCACCAATGCCATAAATATTTTCTGGTAGTACTCTGAAATAATACAAAGCTCCTTCCAGAAGTCCAGTTACTCTATAAAATGTCTTACTGCATTTGATAGTGACAGTCTTGTAAGCTCTCATGGAAGCTTCACGTTTCTCAATTATGTAATTGTTGACTGGGGCTCCACCATCAATGACTGGAATGTCCCAAGTAAGTGTCACAGAATCTTTTGATGCTTCCTTAACTCTCACTGCAGGTGGTGGACCAGGTGTATCTAAAACAAACAAAGAAAAATTTTTTTTTCCCCTTTTGGGTCCTTTCATTTTACAGTAAATGACGACTTCTGCATAAAACAAAAACTCTGGGATTTGATTTGTAAACTAGCACAGCTCCAGAAATTTTCCTTTGGATTAGATTGTTTTCCTGATGCCTCAAACATTCTCATGTTATTCAAAATGTAAACTTCCTTTAGAAATGAATGACACTTATTTCTGAGCACTGAGCACACAGAGTGGCATAATGCCCATATACAACTGTAGCAGTACTTACCATACACTTTCACAGAAATAGTTGCAGATTTTTTTCCTGATTGATTTTCAGCCTCAATGATGTATTTTCCAGCGTCATACCGATTAACTTTATCCACAATAAGCAGAGTGTAGCTGTCTGTAGTATCAATAATGCCTCGACTTACAAGGTCAATGCCCTGCTTGCTCCACGTGATTACAGGAGCAGGTCTTCCAGATACAGAGACCATTAGGCGCAGGGAACCACCAGCTCTGACTGTAACTGTCTTCTTCAGATCATCAGCAAGCTCAAGTTCAGGTATTTCTGATGAAGGGTATAAGAAGCATGGAATTAGTTAATCTCATAAAAGTTCTAAAGGAAAATGTAGCTTTCTTAAAATATACATTAAGTTTTCAAATTACCTATTCTTTCCACAGGTTCTATTTCTGCTGATGATTCGCTGAATTCACTCATACCATTCACATTTGTTGCAGCAACTCTGAATTGGTATTTCTGGTTTGTCTTAAGACCAGTCACGGTGAACTCAGCATTCCTCAGAGTGGCAGTTGTATGTGGTCGATACCACTGTTCACTACCTTCTTCTTTCATTTCAAGAACATAGCCTAAGAGGTCAGCACCACCATCATATGTGGGCTTTGACCATGCTAAACTTATGCTGTGCTTTGTAGTATCCACAACTCTTGGAATAGAAGGTGGTGCAGGAGTATCTTTGAAAAAGAAGAAAATGCATTTTACATTGGTGCAGAAAACATTTTACAGTCAAAACCAACTTCCAGACAGCTAATCCCGGGAAATGCATTTAAGATGAACTACAACTGTTTTTAACTTATTCCAATACTAGTTAGTTCAGTGAGTTTATGTGTGGTTATGGGCTACTTAGTTAAAAGTGTCAATTTGAGTTTATGCTCCATTATTATAAATAAATATTAAAATATGTTTTAAATATTGTAACTTACATGATGGTTCTTTACATAACATGTATTGTGAAGCTTCACTAGGTTCACTGTTTCCAGCAGCATTCACTGCAGTGACACGGAATTGGTACTGGCTCCCTTCCATGAGACCAGTGACTTTCAGTCTGGTGTCATAAATGGTGTAATCTCTATTAACTCGTGTCCAGCGCAGACTTTTTCTTTCACGTTTGTCCACAAGATAGTCTTTAATCTCACTGCCACCGTCCGATTCTGGTTTTGACCACTGAATAATGATATGTTCCTTGCCGACACTCACTTCTTCAGGAGCACCAGGCTGTGTTGGAATAGCTATTTTTTTTAGAGGTGAGAAAAAAATATTATTGTTCAATACACTGTTTATCAATGAGAATTATTCCACAAATTCTGATGCAGAATGGAAGGTAGTAACACTCACTGAAAACATTCTTGGCAATCACAGGTTCTGTTTCAAGTGGAACACCCGGTCCATATTTGTTGACAGCTCTCACACGGAAGATATATTCATTATTTTTAATAAGTTTTGTTACCACAGTTGATAAAGTCTGGCATTCAGCCTCAACAATAACCCAGTGAAGTCTGCTGGTTTCACGCCTTTCTATCATATAGTGAGTGATTTCTGCACCTCCATCTTCCTCAGGAATGTTCCATGTCAGAGTACATTTCTCTTCTGTTACTCTGCTAACTGTAATTTTGCCTGCACATGGACCTGGTGAATCTGTGTAGGAATCAAAATAAGCATTGTTATTAGCAGCTAAGGAAAAGCATCTCATTCTTATTTAAAAGAATGTGGGGTTTTTAGTATACTAACTGTTAATACTAATCACAGGATACATACCAAGCACTTTGACAAGAACAGAAATTTGTTTCATCCCACTGGCATTTTTAACCGTTAGGGTATATTTTCCGCTATCACTTCTGTCACAGAACTTGATAATTGCAATAGCTCGTTTGCTGGTGTATTGCAGAGATATCTTTTCACATAGCTCCAGTTCCCTGTCACCTTTGGACCAGAAGACTTTTGGTTCTGGTTTTCCACCAATAGCTGCATCAAGAACAAGATCTGATCCAGCCCTAATGCTCAAAACTTCTCCCTGAAGTCTGGCATCAAGTTCAGCCTTTGGTGGTGCTGGAAAAAGAGATTTGAAAAAAAAATTACATAACAGTACTAAAAATAGAATGTTATGTTTTTAATTGTTCCAAGTAAATATTCCTTACTGTATTCATCTTTGCAAATGACAGCACCAGTTGATTCAGATCCTTTGCTAATCACACCAGCAGCATTCTTTGCTAGTACACGGAATTCATAGGCTTCATCTTCACTAAGAGCTGTCACAGTAAAAAAGTTTTCTGAGACAATGGTATAATTGCATTTCAGCCAACGTCCATCACCAGATTCATTATATGGTTTGCGCTCAATAATATATCCGACAATTTTGCTTCCACCATCATAAAGTGGAGGTGACCAGCTCAGCGACACTGTAGATCTGGTGACATCTGTTACTTCTGGTCTTCCTGGTGGATCTGGAGGAATAAAGCAGAAAAAATGAGAAATGCAATTCTATTTTAGTCTAAATAACAATGTAACCCTAAAAGTAATACTTACCAACTGGATTTTGAGCGACTACAGGTCTGGAAGCTTCACTAGCTTTGCTAACACCTGCAGCATTTAGAGCATAGGTTCTGAATTGGTATTCTAGGCCTTCCACCAACCCAGTGACTTTATAGTTGCATTCACAGCATGGTACTTTGTTCTCCTTCACCCAAAGGATGGTGTTGCGCTCCTTCTTTTCCACCCAATATCCAATGACTTTGCTGCCACCATCGTGATAGGGCTCCTCCCAGCGAATGGCCATGGCACTTGCAGACACGGAATAGACTTCTGGCCTTGAAGGTGGGCTTGGTGGAACTAAAGAAGGACGGGGAGGAAAATGTTAATAATTATAAATACCTCAGTCAGGGGAAAAGAACAAATTTTGATATGTGTTTCACTTACCAAATGGATGCTCAGCAACTACTGGTTTTGATTCAACTGGCTTGCTGACACCAAATCTATTTTCTGAGCTTACTCGGAAACTATACTCTTGATATTTTGTGAGATGACTGACTTTGATTTGTGTGCGTTTCACACTGGAATTTACCAGTTGCCATGCTGTTGTGCCAGATTCACGTTTCTCTACAATGTAGTTTGTAATGTCACTGCCACCATCATCTTCAGGTTCTTTCCAGGTCAACACACAGGACTCAGCCGATACGGATGATATTTCAATTGGGCCAGTGACAGGACCTGGTCTTCCTATGACTACCACTGTGACAGTAAATGTTTTCACACCAGCAGTGTTCTCAAGTGTAAGGTAGTATTTACCAGAGTCACCTCTCATACTGTCTTTTACAGTCAGTGTGGTTCGGTCTTTTGTTGTCTTGATGGTGACTCTTTCAGTTTCCTTCAGCCTCATCTCCTCAAGTTTCCATGTCACTTTTGGAGCTGGGCGACCACTGATTGGTATATCAATAGTAAAGGTGCTTCCAGCCTTGCATGTTATAAGCTGTCTGCTTATGTCACTGAGATCTGCTGTTGGTTCAATCTGTGGCTCCTTAACAATAACAGAAGAGAAAGCTTCCCTTGGCTCACTGTAGCCAGCATCATTCTTCGCCTTGACCCGGAACTCATATTCCGTGTTCTCCACAAGGCCTTCAACGGTGAAAGTAAGTTGCTTGGTTTGTCCAGCTGCAGTCCAGAAGTCAGATCCTTTTTGTTTCATTTCAAGAAGGTATCCAGTAATACGGCTACCACCATCATGATCAGGTTTAAGCCAAGCTAAAACTACAGAAGATTTGGTTGTATCAACAATATCCAGTCTCTTAGGTGGAGCAGGTTCTTCTGTGGCTACAACTGGTTCTGTTAATTCACAGGGTTCACCTACACCATATTCATTTTCTGCTGATACTCGGTAGTAATATGGCATACCTTCTGCTAGATCTGTGACCTTAAAGATTTGTCGCGTGCATTTTGAACTCACTACTTGCCAGCTACGACGACTTGCTTCACGTTTTTCCACAACGTAGTGGTGGATACGAGAACCTCCATCCAGAACAGGAGCATCCCACATTAAAGTAATAGATGTTCGAGTCACATCTTTAAATGTAATAGGACCTGGTGGACCAGGTGTGTCCAAAACCTTGACAGTAAATGTAATAGACTTGCTTCCACTGTTGTTTTCCACAGTAAAAACATACTTGCCAGCATCATTTCTATTGCATTCCTCCACAGTTAATGTGCTGAATGAATCAGTTGTTTGAATGTCAGCACGCAAACTAAGATTAGCATCTGCTTTGGACCACACCGCAGTAGGAACAGGCCTTCCAGAGAAGGCAATAAAAAGACGAATGCTTGCACCTGCTCTTACAATATGAGTCTGCTTGAAGTTTGCATCAATATCGATTTCAGGTGCAGAAAGTCTGTCCACGGTTTGGACTGAAGCAGGAACTTCACAACTTTCTCCTCTGCCAGCACCATTGACAGCACTAACTCTGAATTTATAGTGTTCTCCTGCCTCCAAATCAACAACGGTATATTTAGTAGCAATAACAGTCTCTGCATTGACTTTCTGCCATGCTTCAAGATCAGCTTTGCACATCTCAATGATGTACCCAATTATTTCCATGCCTCCATCAAAAACTGGCTTTGTCCACTCTAAGCTTACACTAGTCTTTGATGTATCTGTCACCTTTACAACATTAGGAGCACTTGGTGGGCTGACTGGTTCTCTGCATTTAATCAGCTTTGAAACTTCACTTGGAGGTCCAACTCCTGCAGCGTTTTCAGCCATGACATGGAACTCATACTCATTGCCTTCAATAAGGCCAGTTACTCTGTATCTATTCTCAGTAATGGGCCTCTTACTGGATACTTTAACCCAGCGCATGCTCTTCTTTTCTCTCCTTTCAAGAATGTACTCATTTATCTCACTTCCACCATCTGACTCTGGTCTTGCCCATGTGAGTGTGATACTGTCTCCTGTTACATTGGTAGGCTCTGGAGTTCCTGGTGCATCAGGGAGAGCTAAAAAAAGAAAAATGTCATTAGAAAGACAAAATGGTAACTCCGTGGATATTTGTGCAGAATGAGGTGGTAACTTACTGTAAGGTATTTGTGCGATAACTGGATCAGACTCCAATGGTCTGCCAACTCCAAATTTGTTCACTGCAGAGACACGGAACTGATACTCATTGCCCTTAATTAATTTAAGTGCTGTATAGCTGCAAGCTTCACATTTATCTTCAACTAATGCCCAAGCAATCCTGCTGGTTTCACGTTTTTCAATTATGTAGTGAGAAATAGAAGCACAACCATCATTTGCTGGAGGCTCCCACCATAATGTGACTTTTTCTCCAGTGATGTTTGTGAATCGTATTGGTCCACCAACTTTTCCTGGTGTGTCTGCAATTTTAAAGGTTCAAAGTTATGATTTGCTGATACTTATAATAAAACACTGTTTTAAGAAAAGCATGATGAAAGCACTTGGTGCAGTACCTTGTACTCTGATGGTAATATCTTCCCGTTTAGTGCCTGATGCGTTTTTGGCTTCTACTGTGTACACTCCACGATGTTCCCGGATAGCATCCCTAATAAAGATTGTACTATATCCAATAGCTGTAGTTATTTCTATATTCATTAATTTATCAATCTCTTTGCCATCCTTAAACCATGTCACTTTAGGTACAGGACGTCCTTTGATTAGAGCTTTAAGTCTAATGCTCTCTCCAGCTTTAACAGTAAGGCCTTCAAAGTGCTCAGCACCAAATTCAATTGTTGGAGCAACTAAAAAAGGAAAATATAAATCAATTACCATATAGCTAAATATTTTTCTGATACTCTTCTAAGTGTATTAATTATAAAAGTTTGTGATATATGGAATTATTTCACTTACAAAATGGCATTCTCTAAATAGCAGTTATTATATGAATGATAAACTTATTTTTCCTGTAAGCATCCGTAAGTACACCATATTAATAACAGGTGAAAAGTGCTGTTAAAATGTGGTGTTAATAGTATGCCAAACTACCTGAGGCACATTTCAATTTTAAATTATTCAGTGCATCAGAGTATTACAGTCCCTGCTTTCTTTCCAACTTTGCTGCTGCTTATGCAAGAGAAATGTAGATTGCCATGATTTTCAGCAATTGATTATGTACGTCTGCCAGATTTGGGTCTTTTCTTTAGACCTTCCCACCTTGGAGTACAAACATAAATGTTCTGAATTGACTGGGAGGACCTCAGTCACTACTTCTTTACCCCTTGACTTCCCACTTCCCATCAGCACAGCCAGAAACTCTATCTGGCTTCAATACCCAAATGCAAACGTGTTAAGAAAAAGTTCGTACCGTTTTCATCTCTGGTCATGATATAGCCTGAAGATTGTGAAGGTGGACTGATTGTACCAACAGCATTTCTTGCAAGCACTCTGAATTCGTATCGGTCACCTGGGCTGAGCCCTGTAACTGTATACTGGCACTCACTGACATCAGTAAAGTTACACCTGAGCCAACGGTCTGCACTTCCCTGCCGTTTCTCAATGCTGTAAGCAACAATCTTGCTGCCTCCATCACGCAGTGGGGGGTTCCATTTCAGGGTGATTGTTTCCCTAGTGACATCAATGTAATCAGGAGTACCAGGTGGGTCTGAAAGGAAAATAATGAAGATTTATTTTTATTACTGCTCACCATAACCTACAAGAACGGAATTTTCTTGGATGAGTGATTAATCATTCACTTACCCACTGGAGAGACTGCCAAAGTAAATTTGCTTGGCTCACTCGCTCGGCTTAGGCCTGCAGCGTTTTCAGCATATACTTGGAACTGGTAATCCAGGCCCTCAAGCAGTCCAGTAATCCTGTATTCTCTGTTAGATATTAATGCAACGTTAACCTTCTGCCACAAAATACTGTTTCTTTCCTTCTTTTCAACGTGGTATCCCATGATCTCTGAACCACCATCATAAACGGGAGCATCCCAAGAAATGCTCATTCCATCAGCAGTTACATTGTATACAACAGGCTTGCCTGGGGCACCTGGTGGTTTAAACTGATGCTTTGCCACAACATCAGCCGAGACAAGAGGTGGGCTCACTCCGTATCTGTTTTCTGCACGAACTCTAAACTGATATTCAGTATCTTTAACAAGGTTTGGTACTTTGAAGGTTGTTCTTGCAGCACTTGAACACACCAGCTTCCAGTTCATTTGTGAGGTTTCTCTCTTCTCAATACTGTAGCCACTAATTTCTCCTCCCCCATCATCATCAGGAGCATCCCATGACAAAACTACACTATCTGCTTTGATTTCATCTATTCTTAAAGGTGCTTTTGGCCTAGATGGAGGACCAAGAGTGATTACAGTGATTGTGAATGACTTTCTGCAGACTACATTATCAAGAATTAAAGTATATTTGCCACCATGCTCCTTTTTCACATTCTTGATACTTAAGCTTATCTTGTTTTCAGTTTTCTTGAAACGAAGATGTTCTGTTTCTTTAAGAGGGAGGTTGTCCTTGAGCCAGCTCATTGATGGATTGGGTTTACCTTTATAGGGCAGTTCAGCGTGCAGGTTATGTCCAATTCTTACTGCAATCTGTCCTCCAGGAATATCAGAAAGGTCAGCCTCAGGTGTTATTATAAGTTCTTTCACTGTAATGGGTCCAACAGTAACAGAGTCACTCATGCCTTTTTCATTTTTAGCAAAGACTCTGAATTCCATGACAGAAAGCTCTTTAAGTTTGTCAGCTACAAATTCACAGCTCTTACTTGTGCCTGCATATGTCCATTCTTTCTCTTCCTGAAGTTTCTTTTCAATAACATAGTCTGATATAATGCTACCACCATCGTAGTCAGGCTTGCTCCACTGCAATTTAACAGAACTCTTTGTAGAGTCTTTCATGGCTAGGTCTTTTACAGGTCCAGGAATGTCTGCAGCTTTCACTGGTTCAGATGTCTCACAAGGTTCACCCAGTCCAATTTCATTTTCAGCAAGAACACGGAAAAAGAATGAAGTCTTTTCAGACAGGTTAGTTAGTTTAAAGGTGGTATGAGAACACTTTGTTGTAACAGTTGACCAGGCCCTCTTTGTAGCATCTCTTTTTTCGACAACATAATTTGTTATTTCAGAACCACCATTGATGAGAGGTGGCTCCCATACCAGTGTAACTGTGCCACGAGAAACATGCTTAAGCTGCAGCTTCTGGCATGCAGAAGGTGTGTCAAGTACTTTTACATTCACAAATGATGATTTTGCTTCTCCAACTCCATTTTCAATTGTAAGAACATATTTTCCTGTATCATTTCGTGTAACTTGAGGAATATTAAGTAGTGTAGACGATTCTGTGTTCTGGATGATGTATCTTTCATCAGTCCCAAGATTCTTGTCACCCTTTCTCCATGTGACTGTTGGCGGAGGTCTTCCCTTGAATGGAATCATTATTTCCACATCTTCACCTGCTTTAGCAACAATAGATGTCCGAAGAGCAACATCCAGATCAATCTCTGGTGCCACTGTGGAAATAAATAAAAATAAATAATGCGTACTTGGAATGTAAAATAAGAAATTATTTGAAAAAAGAAAAAAACACACAGAAAAATGATAAATCACAAAAAAATAAAATACCAAGAATATCTTTAGCTTGAACGGGTTCCATCATTTCAATAGGCTCTCCTTGTCCAGCACAATTCATAGCAGATACACGGAAATAATAATTAACACTTGGCTGAAGGTGGGATACAACATACTCAGTTGTTCTCACTTCTCCCCTAGTACTGACTACAGTCCATTCTTGCTCTTCACCTTCCCTCTTCTCCACCACGTAATGAGTAATTGGACTTCCTCCATCATAAGCAGGTTTAATCCAGCCAAGGGTAACAGATGTCTTGGTTGTATCCACAACTTTCAGCTTTGTTGGTGACCCTGGCTTATCTATTTATGGGGGAAAAAACACCAATCAGAATCCAATTCACAGCAAAGAGGAAGAAAAATCTACCCTCAATTACATTGGTACAATCCCACCCTAACTACTTATTTTCCATTGATTTCTAACCTACTGGAAATAATGCACATTGAATCTTACCAACAGGATCTGCAGCTTTGTAGAAGTCAGAAGCCTCAGAGAACGGACCTGGTCCAGCTGCATTGACAGCACAAACGCGGAAATGATATTCGCTGTTTTCAGTCAGACCCGTTACTTTCTGTCTGGTGTCCCGAATGGTTTCTTTGGAGACCTTGAACCAACTCAGACTCTTCTTGTCACGTTTCTCCAGAAAATATCCTGATATTTCACTGCCTCCATCAACAGTGGGCCTATTCCAGACAACGGTCATAGAATTCTTGGTTATCTTTGTGACTTCTGGTGTACTAGGTGGTCCAGGTGTAACTGAGTAAAAAATCATACGTCAGTAGATCAGTACTACTTACAAATAATACACAAGACAATTCAGTTGCATAAGTTATTTTATAGAACTTATTTCTTACCAAATGAATTTTTGGCTATAACAGGTTCAGATTCCAGTGGATCACCAATTCCAAACTTGTTAACACCACGGACACGGAACACATACTCATTTCCTTTGATGAGTTTTGTTGTAGTTACGATGCATCCCTCCAGTTTTTCAGAAATTAAAGACCATACAACTCGACTTGTTTCCCGCTTTTCAACAACATAATGTGTTACAGGTGCACCGCCATCATCTGCTGGTGGGTCCCACATTATTGTAATCTTTTCAGCAGTGACTGTCTTAAACTGTATAGGTCCACTTGGGGGTCCTGGCTTGTCTGTGGAAGGCAGAAGAAAGAAAATGTTAAGTATCCACTACTGAATTCTCATTTAATAGTAAAATACAGTTGTATCTCAAGTCATACCAAGTATCTGTACTCTAACGTGGGCTGATGCTGAACCCATGGCATTCTTCAATTTTAATTCATAGGTGCCGCTGTCGAGTCGACTGGCATCCTTGATGAGTATAGAAGCAAATTCTGTTGTGTTTTCAAAAGACACTAGTGCACTGGTCAGTACCTCATTGCCATTTTTGAACCATTCAATTGTGGGTATAGGCTTGCCTGAGATGCCTAGTTTTAGCTTAACTGAAGTTCCTGCTTTGTATTTCACCACTTCTGTATATTCTGGTGGCACATCGATTTCAGGTGCACCTAAAGAAAAAGTAAGAATAAGTTAAAAACATGTTTATTGTAGCCCTGTATTTAATGAAATCCCCAAATAATACTACCTTATTTAATCTAATAGTTAAAGGTATTTGATTAACTTTAATCATAAACCTAGAGTAAGTTAGAACTAATCCTATGAAGAAAACACAGTTACATGTATATATATATAACCACTTGGATCACGGGCAGACTTCTCTTGCTCAGAGAATAAAGATACCAGAAGACTGTAAAAATGCAGACACAGCCAAAGATGTTCCCTACAATCATGCCCAAATGCTCACAGGCAGTCATGCTTCTTGAATCAATCACTGTAAACCAGCTTTCCACATTTAAAAGACCATGGATCTACAAAACATTACAGCCTTTAATTGTCCTAGTACCCCAAAATTATATCATTACATCATTGCAAAACACTTACCGTATGTATCAACACATGTGATAGGACCCACAACATCTGAGGGATTACTAATGGAACCAACAGCATTCTTGGCAAAGACCCGGAATTCATACTTGGAATTCTGTGTCAGGCCAGATACTGTGAACTGAGTCTCAATAACATTGGTGAAGCTAGCCTTTGTCCATCTGCCATCTGGAAGATCACGTTTTTCGACGATGTATCCAGTGATTTTGCTACCACCATCAAATGCTGGCTTCTGCCAGGAGAGAGTGATAGAGGTCTTGGAAATATCTGAGGCACGAACATTTCTTGGTGGTTCTGCAGAAGGAAACATAAGAATAATGCCAATAATTAACAGCTATTTTGAATATTGGCTTACTGTACAGAACAGATTATCACAGAAACAAAATTGTTGGGCTTCATTGTTTTCTAGGGAGTACATACCACAAGCATCAATTGCAAGGACTGGATCAGAAGGACGACTTGCTTTTCCAATGCCAGCTGCATTTTCTGCATAAACTCTAAATTCATAGATAAGGCCAGCGCTGATTGTGGTGACTTTGAAATGTGTGGTACGAATAAGGGTCTTGTTAGCCTTCTGCCATAATATGCTATTTCTGTCTTTCATTTCCAGGTGATATCCAATGATAGCATTGCCGCCATTAGTGACTGGTTCATGCCATCCAACAGTAATACTCTCTCGGGTAACACTGGTGACCCATGGTGTAGAAGGAGGGCCCGGGGTAGCTGAAGATTTCAAAAGAAGTGATTGTTAACAAAATTATATTTTCAACATCAGAGCATTAAAACATTAATGTATACCATAAGAAGCATGTTACTCACTGTAAGGAAGCTTGACAACCACACATTGCGAGTCTATGTGATCGCTGATGCCAAAACGGTTCTCAGCTTTGATACGGAACTGGTATTCTTCTCCTGTTGTGAGCCGCATAACTTTGATAACAGTTCTAGCAACAGTGGCAGACACTTCAGACCAAGCAGCAGTACTTGTTTCTCTTTTCAGTACAATATAGTTGGTAACCTGACTTCCACCATCATAAGCTGGTGGTTGCCATCTGAGTGTTACACTCTCTTCAGTGAGATCACTAAGGACAACAGGACCAACAGGAGGACCGGGTCTATCCAGCACAACAATATTAACAAATGATTTTGTGGTGCCACTTGAGTTTGCAGCAGTAATGTCATATCTGCCAGCATCAGCAGCCACACTTTCTTTAAGGTTAATGATGAGACTTTCTGCTGTGGTTTCTGTGTGAAATCTCATAGTAGGCTTCAGTGCAATGCCATCTCTAGACAATGTCACCTTTGGCACTGGTTTTCCAGAAACTGGAATTTCAACTTTTAGGTTTGATCCTGCTCGAACATATACAGTGTTATGAGGGAAGCCCTTCATGTCAACCTCGGGAGATTCTGAAAAAGAAAACATTTCCAAACCATTAAAAGAATGTTCCATCTTTTAAAATATGGGTGCAATGGACTGTGTATCAACTTTTGTCTCATTTCAGGAAGCATACCTAATTGTTCTTTAACTGTAACAGGGAGCAGTAGTTCCTTAGGCTCACTTAAACCAGCTTGGTTTTCTGCAGACACCCTGAAGAAATAGTCGACGTTTTCCTTAAGACCATGGACAACATGATGAGTTGTCTTTACAACTGCACACTTAACCCATTTTTGCTGTCCTTTCTCAAGAGCTTCAAGGAGGTAGCTCACAATTCTGCTTCCACCATCATGTTCTGGCTTTAGCCATGAAAGAGAAACACTGTCCTTTGTGACATTTGTTACTCCTAGCTTTTCTGGTGGGCTGGGTTTTTCTGAGGAAAAAAAAGTGCAACAGGTTAAACAATATAGAAGGTTTTTTTATGTCAGCAACTACACAGGAACACTATCTGGATCAAAAAGATGTGTTTTTAAACTAGTTTGTGTATTAGAAATATTTTAAGTAAAATCCAAGCAAAATTTAAAATTCAAGATATTACTTAGCTCTTTTTTATTTGTAAAACTACAGACATACCTACAAAAAGTTATCTATTTTACAGTTTGCGGATTTAAAACTTTTGACATTATTATGAAGTAAACATTTTAAAATGCATATTATTTTAAGTATTAACAAATCCTTTTCATAGTAAAACATACCTGTTATTTTTGTTCCCTCTTTGGTCTCAGAAGGCACTCCAACACCATATTCATTTTCTCCAGAGACACGGAAGTAATAAATGGCACCTTCTTGCAAACCAGTCACTTTGTAGGACAGGCGATGACAGTTGTTTGTCACAGTGACCCACGCCTTTTTGCTAGCTTCTCGTTTTTCAATTACATAGTTCTTTACAGGTGCTCCACCATCGTTTTCAGGAACATCCCAAGATAACACAGCAGATTCTTTAGTTACTTCTTTTGTTGCAATATTAGATGGTGGGCCAGGTGTATCAAGAACTTTGACAATTAAAGTCAAGGCGGTAGTATTCAAAATGTTTTGCAATGTTAATGTGTATTTTCCAGAATCGTTTCTTGTTGCTTTTTCAATAGTAAGAGATGTACAATTACTTGAAGTGTCAATGCTTGCACGTGTACGGAGATCAGTGTCTGGTTTGTTCCATGTTACATTTGGGACTGGTTTGCCTCTGAAAGGAACAGTCATTGTGAACGATTCACCAGCCTTTACAATTAAAGTCTTCCGCATTTCACTGTCAATTTCAAAGGCAGGTTCTTCCTCTCTTTCTTTTGCCACTTGAGGTTCTGATACATCACTTGGTTCACTGACACCCATTTTGTTAATGGATTTCACTCTAAAAACGTACTCAGAGCCTGATGTTAATCCAGTTATGGTGTATTCTGTGCCCCTGAAATTCTGAATAGCTGTTGTCCAGTCAGTTTCATCAGTTTTCTTGTATTCAACTGTGTATCCTGTTACTGGAGCACCTCCATCAAACAGTGGCTTTGTCCAACTAATTGTGATATTTGACCTTGTAGAATCCATAATCTTAGGTTTAGATGGGGGCGATGGCAGGAAGATTGGATCTTCTGCCTTAATCAATGGTGTGGTTTCACTTGGGAGACTGAGGCCAGCAGCATTTTCTGCATAAACCCGAAATTCATATTCACATCCTTCACGGAGACCCGATGATTTCACTCTTAAATCATAAACTGGCTTTTTGTTTACACGAATCCATCTTAGGCTGGTTTTCTCACGCCTTTCAATTACATAGCCAGAGATCTCATTGCCTCCATCAGACTCAGGTCTTGCCCAGCACAGAGTTATTGAATCTTTGCTCACACTGGTGATCTCTAAAGATGTAGGTGGACTTGGAACTGTAAATGGGTCTAGGGCTTTGACAGCAACACTTTCTAGAGGCTCACCAACGCCGTATTTGTTAACTCCCATCACTCTGAAAATATACTCATTACCCTTCAGTAATTTTGTCACTTTACAGGAAGTTGTTTTAAGCTCTCCTTCACAAAGTGTCCATGCAATTCTGCTGGTCTCACGTTTTTCCACAATGTAATGATCAATATCTGCACCGCCATTTTCTTGAGGGGGTCCCCATGATAAATGGCACTTTTCAGCAGTAAGGCCATTTATTTCTAATGGACCTGCAGGTGGGCCAGGTCTATCAAGTACTTTGCAATTAATTGCCAAAGATTTTGTTCCTGCAACATTCTGTAATGTCAGTACATACTGTCCTGAATCACCTCGGATACAGTCCTTAATGGTTATTGCAGTAGTGTAATCTGTTGAGACTATTTCAACTCTAGCTTTTCCTTCGAGCTCCTTGCCATCCTTTGTCCACGAAATCACTGGTATTGGCCGTCCTGCAACGTCAGCATTGACTTTAAACACTTCTCCAGCTTTCACAACTACAATATCCCTGAATTTGGCATCCATCATAATTCTCGGAGCCTCCACATCATCTTTCACAGTCACAGGTCCAGTTGATTCAGATGGCTGACTGAAGAGTCCAGCAGCATTCTTTGCAATCACATGGAATTCATAACGCTGGTCTTCTGTAAGTCCACCTACATCAAAGTATGTTTCTTGCACATTAGTAAAATTGCATTTTAGCCAACGACCATCTGGTAGTTCTCTGCGTTCAATAATATAACCTGTTACTTTAGCTCCACCATCATATTCTGGTTTAGTCCACTTCAATGAGACAGATGTTCTTGTGATATTAGTAACTTCTGGCTGACCAGGAGGATCACATGGATCTCTTGCAGCAACTGGTTCACATGCTTTACTGCATTTGCCTATTCCAGCAATGTTTTCTGCATACACGCGATATTCATACATCAGTCCTTCATCAAGACCTGTAACTTTCATTTGTGTATCAGTAATAAGGCTCTTGTTGACTTTTGTCCAAAGAATGCTGCTTCTTTCTTTATGCTCCAAGTGATATCCTAGTACTACGCTACCTCCATCATTAACTGGTACCTGCCAAGTTACAATCATGAAAGATTTAGTTGCATGTGCCACACGAGGCGTTCCAGGTGGACCTGGAGGCTTAAATGGATACTCTGCCACAACAGAAGAAGAATTAGTATAAGTGCTTTTCCCATAGCGGTTTTCTGCACAAACACGGAACTGATATTCAGATCCAGTGGTGAGTCGAGATACTTTAATTGCTGTTCTTGCAACTGCTGCAGACACTACCTCCCATGTTGTTGTGGTAGTATCTCTCTTCTCCACAATATAATTGCTAATATGACATCCACCATCATATGCTGGAGGTTTCCAAGACAGAGTTACACTATCAGCACTAACTTCATCAATTTTAACATCAGTTGGTGGTCCTGGTCTGTCAAGGACAACTACAGTTAAAGAAGCTGTTGTTGATCCAGCAGTATTTGAAAGATGTAATTCATAATGTCCCAGATCTTCATTTGTAGCTTCCTTGATGGACAGTGAAGTTAAAGTCTTTGATGTCTGAACATTTACCCTGGTTGTCTCTTTTAAGGGATTCCCATCCTTCTTCCAGCTAGCAGTGGGAAGAGGTCGCCCTCTGAATGGAATGTCAATCTTAAGATCGTCTCCAGCTTTAACTGTGAATGTGTTAAAAAGGAGCTCAACAGATGGCTGGATTTCAATATCTTTTGCAATAACTGGGACACCAAGTTCTCTTGGGTCACTTTTTCCTTTTTCATTAACAGCAAGCACTCTGAAACTGTACTCTTCTCCCATACTTAAGCCTGTTATTGTTGCTTCCAATGTTTTCACCTGTGTACATGCACTCCATTTTGTACTTCCTTTAGTTTGCATTTCTACTACATAACCAGTAATTTTACTGCCACCATCACTCTCTGGCTTTTCCCATTTAATTGAAGCAGAATTGCGAGTCACATCAACGAGAATGACCTTTGAAGGTGGAGCAGGTGGTTCAGACACCTTAACCGGATCAGCAGTTTCTGCTGGTAAACCAGCCCCATACTCATTTACAGCTAGAACGCGGAAGTAGTAACTGCATCCTTCTTGTAGTTGAGTAATCTTGAAGGAATTCTTAGTACAGTTGCTTGTAACTGTGGCATATGCCTTTCTTGTGGATTCTCGCTTTTCAACTACATAGTTGGTAATTTTAGCTCCACCATCAATAAGTGGTGGTTCCCAGGCTAAAGTCACAAAATCTTTTTTCACTTCTCTGATTGTCAGGTTTAGAGGTGCGCTAGGTGTATCAAGCACTCTGACATTAACAAACGCTGATTTTTTGCCACTGTTGTTCTCTAAAGTAAGATTGTATCTACCACTATCAAATCTATTGACATTGTCAATGACCAGCATTGTGTAGGAACTGGTGACTTCAATCTGAGCTCGCTCACTAATCGTTCCCTCTGCTTTCTCCCATTTAACTTCAGGTTCTGGTCTTCCTTTGATGGTGACAAAGAGGCGTAAAGTACCACTAGCACGTACGGTGACTACTTTTCTGAGATCTGCATCAAGTTCAATTTCAGGAGGTTCAACCTTGTCCTCTGCTAAGACTGCACCAGGTATAGTCGCAGGTTCTCCTACTCCTTCTGAGTTGATGGCACAGATGCGGAAGTTATACTCCTGGTTCTCTTTCAGTTTTGTCACAGTGAACTGTTTTGCTTGTAGGCCTGTTGGTGGGGTGCAGGTAGTCCATTCATCAGCAGCAGCTTCTTTTACTTCTACCACATATCCTTTAACAGGAGCACCACCATCATAAATGGGCTTACTCCAGGCAAGGGAAACTGATGACCTGGAAGTATCTGTAACTTTTGGATTAGTAGGTGGACCTGGTGGATATAAAACATCACAAGCACGATAGAAAACGGATGGTCCACTGGGTTCCCCTACCCCTGCAGCATTTTCAGCAGACACTCTAAATTCATAGAAATGCCCATCAGTTAGACCTGTTACTCTGAATCGCAAGCCTGTCAGCCTTTTCTTATTGCACTTAGTCCACCGGATACCATCTTTGTCTCGTTTTTCAAGTATGTAACCTTCAATTTCAGCTCCCCCATTGTCTTCTGGGCGAGCCCATGTTACTACCATAGAATCTTTTGTGATTGCTGAAACTTCAGGTGTTGAAGGAGGACCAGGGGGTTTGTAGGGATTACGAGCCACAACTGGTTCAGATTCCAAGGGCTCTCCAATTCCATATTTATTGACTGCCATTACACGGAAAATGTATTCATTGCCAGGAAGGAGTTTGGTTACTTTGTGGTTAAGAGCCTGCACGTCTGTTGCTACTTGTGTCCATGAAAGCCTACTTGTCTCTCTCTTCTCAATGATATAATGTGAGATACTAGAACCACCATCATGTAAAGGTGGAGACCATGACAAGTAGCATTTTTCTGCAGTGACACCTGTGATGTTCAAAGGTCCTTCTGGAGGTCCTGGTCTGTCAAGCACTTTTACAGTGATTGGTATAGATTTGGTGCCACCAACATTTTTGAGGTTAAGAGTATAGTGACCTCCATCCACTCTTATACAGTCTTTGACAGTGAGAATTGTTTTCTCAATGGTAGATTTAATTTCCATTCTTGCAGTTGTTTCTTCAAGGTCTTTACCATCTTTTGACCATGTAATGTCAGGAATAGGTTTGCCATGGATATCGGCCTCAAGAACAAAGGTTTCTCCAGCATGAACAACAATGACATCTCTGTATTTAGGATCCAGTGAAGCTCCTGGTGCTTCAATTTCATCCCTGGCAGTAATAGGCCCTGTACTTTCAGATGGCTCACTCAAGCAACCTGCTGCATTTCTTGCAATTACTCTGAATTCATATCGTTGATTTTCAACAAGACCACTTACTGTAAATTCTGTCTCCAACACATTTGTAAAGCTGGCTTTCATCCAGCGACCATCTGGCAGTTCTTTCTTTTCTACAATATAACCAGTTATTTTGCTTCCACCATCATATTCTGGCTTTTTCCACTTCAGTGTGATATTATTTCTTGTAACAACAATGGCCTCTGGGCGGCCAGGTGGGTCACAAGGATCTCGGGCAACATACAGTTCTGATACTTTGCTGACTTTGCCAATGCCAACAATGTTCTCAGCAGAAACTCTGAACTCATATTCAAGACCTTCTTCAAGGCCGTCTGTTTTATATTTGGTGTCCACAATAAGTGACTTGTTCTGTTTTGTCCAAAGAATGCTGTTCTTATCTTTACGCTCAAGATGGTAGCCCAGAACTCTGCTTCCTCCATCATTAACTGGTTCGTGCCATTGTACAATCATATGGTCCTTGGAAGCTGCTGTGACAAATGGGGTTCCCGGTGGTCCAGGCACCTTGTAGGGGTATTGCACAACAACTGATTTAGAAGCCAAAGGAGAACTCTTTCCATATCTATTTTCAGCAGAAATCCTGAACTGATATTCAGAACCTGTTTTAAGCTTCGTTGCTTTGATGGTTGTTCTTGCAACAGTTGCTGACACAATGTTCCATGTGGTAGTGCTTGTGTCGCGCTTTTCTACTATATAGTTGCTTATCTGACAGCCACCAGTATAATCAGGTGGATCCCATGATAAAACAACAAAGTCTGCACTAATTTCATCAAAGCGGACAGGTCCTCGTGGTGGGCCAGGCTTTTCTAGTACAATTATGCTCAGGTGCTCTGTTGCTGTACCTGCTGCATTTGTTGCTGTTACTGTATATTTACCAAAGTCTTCCCTGTTGCTTTCTTTAATATGCAAAATAGTTGATGTTGTTGTATTCTGAATATTTAATCTGGTTGTCTGTTTCAGCGGCTGCTCATCTTTTGTCCAAGTAATAGTAGGTTTGGGTCTACCTATAAAAGGTACTTCTACCTTCAGGTCTTCTCCAGCTTGTACACTATATGTATTAAACATCAGTTTGAAACTTGGTTCAATAGTCAAGTCTTTAGCTATCACAGGAATTCCAAGTGCTCTGGGATCACTTTTGCCTTTTTCATTGTAGGCAATCACACGGAATTGATATTCCTGTCCTGGACTCAAACCAGACACCTCTGCATTACATGTTTTGGTCTCACTTACAACACTCCATTTTTCTGTTCCTTTAGGCAACATTTCAACAAGGTATCCCAAAATTCTGCTACCTCCATCATGTTCAGGTTTTTCCCACGTAAATGATGCACTTCTCTGAGTAACATCAGTGAGTGTTACTTTCCCAGGAGGCAGAGGTGGCTCTGAGGCTTTGACAGCATCCCTGGTTTCAACTGGAACACCAATTCCGTATTCATTTTCAGCCATAACTCTGAAGTAATAAATTGCTCCTTCTGTAAGATTTTCGACTTTAAAACTTGTCTTGCCACACTTAGCACTTACATTTGCAAATGCCTTCCTGGTTGACTCACGCTTGTCTATTACGTAGTTCTTTACCTTTGCACCACCATCAATAACTGGTGGTTCCCAAGATAATACAGCAGAATCCTTCTTTATATCCTTTACCACTAAGTTTTGAGGGGGTCCCGGTGTGTCCAAGACTTTTACTGTAACAAATGCAGATTTAGAACCACTGCTGTTCTCTAACTTAAGAATATACTTTCCAGCATCATTTCTATCACAGTTGTCAATTGACAGTTGTGTGTAGTTTATGCCTTTATCGATCTGAACTTTTTCTGAGAATTCACCTTCTTCTCGGGACCATGTGATGTCAGGTGTTGGTCGTCCCCTGAATGGTATGTGAATCCTAGCAGATCCACCAGCTCTAACCACTATCCCTTTCCTTAGCTCTGAATCAATATCAAGTTCTGGAGCTTCAAGTTTGTCTTCTGGTTTAATAGTACCAGGAACAGATGCAGCCTCTCCCACACCAATCTTGTTGAGAGCACACACTCGTAGTTTGTATTCTTGATGTTCAGTAAGCTTTTTGATCTCAAATCGAGTGGCACGTACACCTGTCTGTGGAGTAACAAGTGACCATTCATCTTCATCTGCTTTACAGATTTCTACAAGATATCCCTGGATTTCACAACCACCATCATAAATAGGTTTACTCCAACCAAGTATAACAGAACTTTTGGTGGTATCCACAACATGGGCATTTGTAGGTGGGCCGGGCTTGAACATTGGGTCACAAGCTTTAAAGTAGGGAGAAACCTGGCTTGGTTCACCAACTCCAGCAGCATTTTCAGCAGAAACTCTGAATTCATATTCATGGTCCTCTGTTAATCCTGTAACTCTTAATCGTAAATCTGTAATGCGGCGTTTATTGCATTTTATCCATCTGATGCCTGCTCGGTCTCTCTTTTCTACAATGTAACCTACGATTTCACTACCTCCATCACTATCTGGCCGAGTCCAGCAGACAGTCATAGAATCCTTTGTGATGTTGGTAATTTCCAAGGCCTTTGGTGGTCCAGGAACCACAAATGGATTTTTCATCATTACTGGTACAGATTCTAATGGCTCACCAACCCCATATTTGTTAACTGCCATGATACGGAAGATGTATTCATTTCCTTCCAAGAGTTTTGTTACTTTCAGCATTGTAGGTAAAACCTCTGAAGAAACCACAGTCCATGCCAGGCGGCTAGTTTCTCTTTTCTCTACAATGTAATGAGAAATATCACTGCCACCATCATGAAGAGGAGGACCCCATGCCAGTGCACATTTTTCAGCTGTAACTCCTGTCACTTGGACTGGGCCCTCCGGTGGTCCTGGCCTGTCCAAGACTTTTACATTTACTGTTACTGTCTTTGTTCCTGCAACATTAGAGGCTTCTAGAATGTATTGTCCACCATCAACTCTAATAGCATCTTTTACAGTTATTAATGCACTGAAATCTGTGTTCTTTATTTCATATCTAGCAGTGTCCTCAAGCTCTTTATCTCCTTTGTACCATTTAATGGTTGGTAGTGGCTTTCCATGAACATCAGCCTCAAGTCTGAATGTTTCACCAGCATTTACAACAATAGTGTCTTTGTATTTCGGATCCATTGAAATTCGTGGAAGTTCAACTTCGTCCCTTGCTGTTATTGGTCCTGTACTGTCAGAAGGTTTGCTTATTGTACCTGCAGCGTTCTTTGCAATTACTCTAAATTCATATCTTTGGTCTTCAGTAAGTCCTGTTACAGTGAACTGAGTTTCAATGATATTTGTGAAGCTAGCTTTCATCCAGCGACCATCTGGTAAGTCACGTTTCTCTACAATATAACCAGTAACCTTACTTCCACCATCATATTCTGGTTTGGTCCACTGTAGAGTAATAGAGCTTCTTTTTATTATTATCGCTTCTGGGCGACCTGGAGGATCACATGGATCACGAGCTACATAGCACTCAGAAACTTTACTTGTTCTGCCCACACCAACAATATTTTCTGCAGAAACTCGAAACTCATATTCAATTCCTTCTTCAAGGTTATTTGTTTTAAAACTAGTGTCCTGAATAATAGTCTTGTTTACTTTAGTCCACAGAATGCTGTTTTTCTCCTTTCTCTCAAGATGGTAGCCCAAGACTCTGCTGCCACCATCATTTATTGGTTCATGCCATTGTACAACCATGGAGTCTTTTGTAACTGTTGTCACAAATGGTGTGCCAGGGGGTCCTGGTTCCTTGTACGGATACTGTGCTACAACCGGTGAGGATTCCAATGCAAAACTCTGCCCATACCTGTTCTCAGCAAATATTCTGAACTGGTATTCTGAACCAGTTTTCAGTTTAGTCACCTTCAGTGTAGTTCTTGCAACAGTAGCCGAAACTGTTTCCCATACTGTGGTTGTTGTATCTCTCTTGTGAACAACATAGTTGGTGATTTGGCAGCCGCCTGTGTACACTGGGGGATTCCATGATAGGGTAATACTTTCTGCACTAATTTCATCAAACTTCACAGGTCCAACTGGAGGGTCAGGTTTGTCTAGAGTAATAATTTCAACAGAGGCAGACTTTTGCCCAACAACATTGGCCACAGTGATTTCATAAGTGCCACTGTCTTCTTTGCTAGTTTCCTTAAGATTCAATATAGTGAGATCAGTTGAATCACTAACATTGACTCTTGTTGTCTGCCTTAATGGCTGGCCATCTTTAACCCAGGTAACAGTTGGTTTAGGTCGACCTGCAATTGGTATTTCTACTTTCAGATCCTGTCCCACCTGAACACTGTAACTGTGGAAAGCAGGTCTTACATCAGGTTCAATCACCAAGTCTTTGGCAACTATTGGAACTGCAAGTGCTCTAGGATCACTTTTACCCTTTTCATTTACAGCCATTACTCTAAAAAGATATTCTTCCCCTTGAGTTAGATTAGTAACAACTGCTTCAAGTGTTTTAACACGAGCACACTCTGACCACTTTTCACTCCCCTTTGCTTGCATTTCAACAATATATTGTATGATTTTGCTACCACCATCATGTTCAGGTTTTGCCCAGCTTAGTGAGACACTGTTTCTTGTGACATCGTCCACTGTTATTTTCCCAGGAGGCTGTGGAACTTCAGCAACTTTAATTGGGTCACTGGTTTCTGCAGGGAGGCCAATTCCATATTCATTCTCAGCAGAGATTCTGAAGAAGTAATAGCAGCCCTCCTGAAGTTGATCTACTTTCCATGAAGTTTTGTGACAGTTTGTTACAACAGCTGCATAGGCCTTTCTTGTTGCTTCACGCTTTTCAATAATGAAATTCTTTATTTTTGCTCCACCATCCAAGAGAGGAGGCTCCCAAGAAAGCGAAACAGAGTCTTTAGTGATCTCTCTGATTTTTAAATTAACAGGTGCACTTGGGGTGTCCAGTACTCTTACACTGACAAATGCAGACTTTGTTCCACTGCTGTTTTCCAAGGTCAAAGTATATTTTCCACTATCAAATCTGTTAACATTATCTAGTACAAGGGAAGTAAAGCTGCTAGTCGTATCAATAACAGCTGCTTCTCTGATGTCACCATCCACTTTACCCCACTTTACTTCAGGTGTTGGACGACCTCTGATGGGAACAAACAGTCTTAAGGAACCTCCTGCCCTCACATTTACAATCTTCCTCAATTCCATGTCAAGGTCAAGGTCTGGTGCCTCCATCTTTTCTTCTACAATAACAGAACCAGGAACATCAGCATGCTCTCCAACTCCTGCTTTATTAACTGCACATATGCGGAATTTGTATTCATGTTTTTCCACTAATTTTTCTACTTCCATGTGAGTATTCTTAATTCCAGTTGGGGGGGTACAAATTGCCCATTCACCATCACTTACATCACATTTTTCCACAATGTATCCCTGAATTTCAGAGCCCCCATCATAGATCGGTTTACCCCATGAAAGAAAAACTGAAGATCTTGTAACATCCGTGACCTTAGGATTGTTGGGTGGACCAGGTTTGTAAATAGGATCACATGCTTTGTAGTAAGTAGAAGGTGGACTTGGTTCACTTAGGCCAGCAGCATTTTCAGCTGAAACTCTGTACTCATAATCATGATTTTCTATAAGACCAGTCACTCTGTATCGCAGTTCACTTATCAGGCGTTTGTTACATCTTGTCCAGCGAATGCCTTCCTTATCTCGCTTTTCAAGGACGTAGCCTAGGATTTCACTGCCGCCATCTGATGCTGGTCTTTCCCATACAACTATCATAGAATCCTTGGTAACTGCTGTGACTTCTGGAGCCTTTGGAGCAAGTGGCACCACAAATGGGTTCTTTGCGACTACTGGGTCAGACTCAAGAGGTTCACCAATACCATACTTATTTACTGCCATGATGCGGAAAACATACTCATTTCCTTCTAAAAGTTTTGTAACTTTACAGCTCAGGGTTTGCACATTTGAGTCAACGACAGTCCATACCAAGCGACTGGTTTCCCTTTTTTCTACAACGTAGTGTGAAATATCGCTACCACCATCTTGTAGTGGAGGTTTCCATGACAGTGTGCATTTTTCTGCTGCAACACCTGTAATCTCAACAGGTCCTTCTGGTGGTCCAGGCCTATCAAGAACTTTGACATTAACAGGAACCTTCTTTTCACCTGCAACATTCTTTGCCAGTAGTACATACTGCCCACTGTCAACTCTTGTGGCTTCCTTCACACTAAGGCTTGTTGCAAAATCAGTAGATTTTATTTCCATATGAGCAGTGGTTGTCAGCTCACGATCACCTTTTAACCACTGAATGGAAGGTATTGGTTTGCCACGAACATCAGCATCAAGCTTGAAAGACTCACCAGCCTGTACTACAATAGTGTCTTTGTATTTTGGATCCATACTTATCTGAGGTGGTTCTACTTCATCTCTTGCTGTAATTGCCCCTGAGCTCTCAGATGGTTCACTGAGAATGCCTGCAGCATTTCGTGCTATAACACGAAACTCATATCTCTGGTTTTCAACTAGACCAGTTACTTCAAACTGAGTATCAATGACATTTGTAAAGCTTGCTTTCATCCAACGGCCATCAGGTAATTCCTTCTTTTCAACAACATAGCCTGTGATCTTACTTCCACCATCATATATAGGTTTCTTCCACTGAAGTGTTACTGAGTTTCTTGTGACAATTACAGGTTCTGGACGACCTGGAGGGTCACATGGGTCACGTGCAGTAAAGCATTCAGATGCTCTACTTGCCTTTCCAATTCCCACTATATTTTCTGCATAGACTCTGAATTCATATTCAAGACCTTCTTCAAGACCAGTTGTCTTAAATTTGGTATCTGGAATAGGTGTTTTATTCAGTTTAGCCCACAGAATGCTGTTTCTTTCTTTGCGCTCCAAGTGATAACCAATGATCCTGCTACCGCCATCATTGACTGGTTCATGCCATTGTACCACCATGCTGTCTTTTGAGACATTTGTTACAAAAGGAGTTCCAGGTGGACCAGGAACTTTAAATGGGTATTGGGCTATTATTGACTCTGAGGTGAGATAAGTACTCTTCCCATATCTGTTCTCAGCTGCGATTCTAAATTGGTATTCACACCCAGTCTTTAAACGACATGCTTTTATAGTTGTTCTTGCAACAGTAGCTGACACAATGTGCCAAGTAGTGGTGGAAGTGTCTCTTCTTTCTACAATGTAATTATTAATAGAACTACCACCATCATACTTGGGTGGTTCCCAGGAAATGGTAATACTATCTGCTGTAACTTCATCTACTTTTACTGGTCCAGTTGGAGGTCCTGGTTTGTCAAGGACAACAATATTTAGGGTCTCAGCTGCTTCACCAGCAGAGTTCGTAAGTTTAACTAAATATGATCCCACATCTTCTCTGCATGCTTCTTTTATTGTTAACACTGTGTTGTTTTCTGCACTTTCTGCATTTACTCTTGTAGTCTGCTTCAATGCCACATTGTCTTTATGCCAAGACACTGCTGGTTTGGGTCGACCAACAAAAGGAACATCAACCTTTAAGTCCTCTCCTGCTAGAACACTGAAAGTGGTAAACAGTAGTTTGAAAGCTGGTGGGATCACGAGATCTTTTGCAACAACTGGTATACCCAGCTGGCGAGGATCACTGATACCTTTCTCATTCTGAGCTGAAACACGGAAGGTGTATTCTTCACCTTGGATCAATCCTGTGACAGTGGCTTCAGTAACTTTTACTGTAGCACAGGTTGACCACTTCTCACTGCCTTTACTTTGCATTTCTACAATATAGCCCAGAATTCTGCTACCACCATCATGTTCAGGTTTTTCCCAAGATAAGGATACGCTATTTCTTGTCACATCCAACAAAGTTATTTTCCCTGGTGGAAGTGGTCTTTCTGATACTTTTATGGATTCTGAAGTTTCAACTGGAAGGCCTATTCCATACTCATTTTCAGCTAGGACTCTGAAGTAGTAGTTGCAGCCTTCTTGCAGTGAATCAACTTTCCAGCTGGTCTTGTGGCAATTGGCATTAACAGTTGCATAAGCTTTTCTTGTTGATTCACGCTTTTCAACAATGTAATTTTTTATTTTAGAGCCACCATCTATGAGAGGAGGCTCCCATGTGAGTGTAACTGAAGATTTTGTAACTTCTTTTATTTTCAAATCTTGAGGTGCCCCTGGAGTATCAAGAACTCTGACATTCACAAATGCTGACTTACTACCTGAGCTGTTTTCAATTGTCAATATGTATTTGCCACTATCAAATCTATTTACATTTTCAACAATAAGTAAAGTATAAGAGCTTGTTGATTCAATACTTGCTCTATCCAAAGATTCCCCATGTTCTCTTGTCCATTTTACTTCAGGTGCTGGTCTTCCTTTAATTGGGACAAAGAGTCTTAGAGTACAGCAAGCTCTAATAGTTACAACTTTACGTAGTTCTGCATCAAGTTCAATCTCCGGAGGTAGCATTCTTTCTTCAGCTTTTGGAGTGCCAGGAACAAGAGCAGGTTCCCCAAGACCTTCAGAGTTCATAGCATATATCCGTATTTTATACTCTTGATTTTCTTTCAAGTCAGTGATGGTAAAAGAAGTGGCCTTTAGACCCATTGGTGGAGTTACAATCTTCCACTCATCTTCTTCAGGTAGTGCAATCTCAACCATGTAACCTGTGATCTCTGAACCACCATCATATATTGGTTTGTTCCATGCTATTGTAATAGAGGACTTGCTGCTATCCAAAACACGAGGATTACCTGGGGGACCAGGCTTAAATACAGTATCACAGGCCTTATAGAATGGACTGGTTGGGCTTGGCTCACTGACTCCAGCAGCATTTTCCGCCATGACTCTGTATTCATATTCATGGCCTTCTGTCAGTCCAGACACTTTATAGCGTAAGTCAGTAACAACCCTTTTGTTACATTTCACCCATCTTAGACCAGCCCTGTCTCGACGTTCCACAATATAGTTAGTTATTGGGCTCCCACCATCCGAATCAGGATGACCCCAACAGACAACCATAGAATCCTTTGTAATTGCTGTAACTTCAGGTGTTTTAGGTGGGTCAGGTGGAACATATGGATTTACTGCAATAATGGGCTCTGATTCCAGAGGCTCACCAACTCCATATTTGTTAACAGCCATAACTCGGAACACATACTCATTGCCCTTCAACAGTTTAGTAACTTTCAGTTTAGTCACTGGAACTTCTGTGCCTACAGATGTCCATGCCAATCTACTTGTTTCACGTTTTTCAACCACATAATGGTCAATCTTTGCTCCTCCATCATCCAGTGGGGGTAGCCATGACAGCACACATTTTTCTGCAGTGACTTCAGACACAGCCAAAGGCCCCTCTGGGGGACCAGGTCTGTCAAGAACTTTAACATTGAAGATATGCTTGGCAAAGCCACCAGGGTTTGTTGCAGTAAGTGTATAAGCACCACCATCTCTTCTTGAGGAATCTTTATTGATGAGAATGGTAGAGAAATCTGCTATTTTTATTTCTAATTTTGCTGTGTCTTCAAGTTCTTTTTCTCCCTTTGTCCATGTCATAGTTGGTGGAGGGCGACCTGAAACATCAGCCTCAAGTCTGAAAACTTCACCTGCTTTCAGCACTATGGTGTCCTTGTATTTAGCATCCACCTTTATCCTTGGTGCTTCAATGTCATCTCTACAAGTGATTGCATCTGATGGCTCTGAGGGCTGGCTAACAGCTCCACCAGCATTCCTAGCAATGACACGGAATTCATAGGCAGCATCTTCTGTCAAACCACTTACAGTGAATTCAGTCTCTAGTATATTGCTGAAATTAGCCTTCAACCAACGGCCATTAGGAAGGTCTCTTTTTTCAACAGTGTAGCCAGTTATCTTAAAGCCTCCATTATATTCTGGTTTAGTCCACTTCAGTGTAACTGCATGTCTTGTAATGTTCAGAGGTATTGGCTTACCAGGTGGATCTATTGGGTCCAGGGCAAACACAGGCTCAGATGGTTTGCTTGGCTTACTCTTCCCAGCCAGATTTTCTGCTATGACACGGAATTCATATGCAATGCCATCGGTAAGTCCAGATGATTTAAAGATATTGCCTGACACCAACATTTTACTTACTGTCTGCCAAACAATGCTGTTTCGCTCTTTTCTTTCAATGTGATATCCCAGTATTGGACTTCCACCATCAGTAACTGGCTCATTCCAGCTAATGGTCATGGTTTCTTTGGTGACTGCAATCACCTGAGGAGTGCCAGGAGGCCCAGGGACCTTAAATGGGTAGTTGGCAACTACAGACTCTGAAGTAATGGCTGGACCAATTCCATATCTGTTTTGAGCTTTAACGCGGAACTGATACTCAACTCCAGTAGTCAGACGAGTGGCTTTAAATGTGGTACGTATCACTGTAGTTGCCAATTCAGTCCACGTGGTACTGTCAGTCTGACGCATTTCTACAACGTAGTTACTTATTGGTACACCACCATCATTCAAAGGAGGCTCCCACGAGAATGTCAGGAAATCACATGAAATTTCTTCAAATTTGATTGGTCCAGTGGGTGGTCCAGGTATGTCGTGAACCTGAACTGTGATTACTTCACTAACTTCTCCAACAATATTTTTAGCTGACAGTGGATATTGACCACTATCACTTCGAATACATTCATTGATGGTCAGTATGGTTGCAGTTGCTGTATTTTCATAATTTACCCTTTGTGTTTGCTTAAGTATCTGGTCTTCTTTCTTCCAAGTCACAGTAGGCCTTGGACGACCAAGTACAGGGATTTCAATCTTTATATTGTCACCAGCTTTGGCAATGACTGTTTTCTGGTAAAGAGCACGGAGGTCAAACTCTGGTAGCATTGTTTGCTCCTTGATAATAACTGGTCTGCTTTCTCTTGGGGCACTTCTTCCAGCACTGTTAACTGCCATAACCTGGAAAGTATACTCTTCATTTTCAGTTAGATTCTTTACTACACAGTCCAGTGTTTTTACAGTGGTGATGTGTGCCCACTGGTTGGTTCCTTTTCTCTGTGCTTCAATTACATACCCAGTGATCTTGCTACCACCATCATGCTCTGGTTTTGGCCAAGCCAGGCTAACTGAGTTCCGTGTTATATCCATAATATTAAGGCTCTCAGGTGGGGATGGGGCCTCAGAAGCTTTTACTGGTTCTGCAGTTTCAGCTGGTTCACCAATACCGTACTCATTTTCAGCCAGAACTCTGAAATAGTATTCACACCCCTCAGACAAATTGGGAATCCTGAAGGAACACTTCTGGCAGTTGGTTGTGACTGTTGAATATGCCTTCCGAGTTGATTCACGTTTCTCAACAATATAGTTTGTTATTCGTGAACCTCCATCTACCAGAGGCATATCCCACTGGAGGGTGATGCTGTCTTTGGTTATTTCTTTAGGCTTAAGGTTTATTGGTGGACCTGGTGTATCCAAGACTTTTACATTTACAAAGCCAGTCTTCTTACCAGCAGCGTTTTCAAGAGTCATTACATATTTTCCTGCATCATATCTGGTGCATTCTGTGACAATCAAGAGTGTAAAAGAGTCGGTATTTTCAATACTGGCACGTCCTTTGAGCGAAACATCATCTTTTGTCCATGTAACCTCTGGAGTTGGACGTCCTTTAATTGGTACAAAAATCCGAATAGTTAATCCAGCTCTAACAACAAGTGTTCTTCTTAGCTCAGCATCCAGTTCAAAGTCAGGAATCTCTTCTCGGTCAGTGATTTCCACACTTGGAATTATTGCTGGTTCACCGACACCTGCAGCATTCATGGCAGAGATTCTGAAATTATACTTGGCCCCTGTCTGCAGATGAGCTACAACAAACTGAGTGATTCTTAAAGCAGTCCCTATTGTGTCTTTCACCCATTCATCTTCTCCTTCTTTTTGATGCTCAACTATATAGCCAGTGATTTCAAGACCACCATCATAGTGAGGCTTTCCCCAGGCTAAAGATGCACTTGTTTTTGTGGTATCAGTCACTCTTGGATTTGCAGGTGGACCTGGTGGGTCTGAAAAGCAAATAAAAGATAAAACACTACGTGACAGCAGAACTCATTCTTATGCTCTCTGAATGTCTCCCTGCCCATCCCATCCACCCCCAAAAAGAAAAAGCATGATACTGACAAGCAACATCTCTGCAAAGGACTGAGTTTGAAGTATCACTCGGTGGTCCAACTCCAGCTCTGTTTTCTGCACTGACACGGAATTCATATTCATTTCCTTCCAGAAGACCGGTCACTTTGCATCTAAGATCTGAAACTGGTTTCTTTGTTGCTCTGACCCATCTTAAACCTTTCTTTTCTCTTCGCTCCACATGGTAACCTGTGATTTCACTTCCACCATCATCGACTGGCCTTTTCCAGGTAACTGTGACAGTATTTTTTGTCACATTTGTTACTTCTGGTTTTCCAGGAGGGCCTGGAGGACCTGTTCAGGAAGAAAAAAGTAAAGTTAAACCAAAAATCTTTAGAAATTAATAAAACCACACTGGAATCTCTTAGCTTGTTCTACTTACCAAACCTATCCACCATTTTAACTGGTTCTGATTGTACTGGTTCACCCTTGCCATACTGATTTACTGCTGAGACACGGAAAACATATTCATTTCCTTGAATGAGCTTGCTAACAACATGCCTACAGCTCTCAATATTTTCAGCAACCAATGTCCAGAGCAGTCGACTAGTTTCTCTCTTTTCAAGAACATATGATTTTACTGGTGATCCACCATCTTCTGCAGGAGGTGTCCATGTAAGAGTTGCTTTTTCTGCTGAAACATTGCTGATCTCAATAGGTCCTGGAGGTCCTGGAATATCTAAAACTTTCACATGTACACTCTCCTGCTTAGTGCCAAAAGGATTGGTTGCAGTGATTGTGTATTCTCCAGAATCTTTTCTGGCTGCATATTTGACACTTAGAGTAGAAGAAGTTGGTTTGGTTTCAATGTGCACAAGCTCTGAAGGTCTAAAATCTTTTCCAGCTTTTGACCATGCAGAAGTTGGAGGTGGTTTGCCACGGATACTAATGGCAGACAGAGTGATGGTTTCCCCAGCTTTTACTGTTAAACCTTCCTTCAAAGTAGGATCCAGAACAATGCTTGGTGCCTCTGTCAAAATAAAGGTAATAAAATACTGATTGTTACAAGAAAAACACAGGGATAAGAAACAAAAGCAATTTGATATTAATTATTCCATAAAATTCTACCTTTTCAATGCCATCTACATACCATACTCATCCTTGCATATTATGGTGTCTGTGGGTTCAGATGGAGGACTGATAGCTCCAGCGGTGTTCTTTGCTCTAATTCTGAACTCGTACTTGCAGCCTTCGGTAAGGTCAGTTACAGTAAATGCACAGTCTGGAACATTCACATGATTAGCTTTTGTCCAAGTCTTTTTGGGTAAATCACGCTTTTCAACAATATAGCCAGTTAACTTATGTCCACCATCATATTTTGGTTCTGTCCAAATAAGTGTTACTGAGTTCCTGGTTACATTGATAACTTCAGGTTTCCCAGGAGGATCTAGAAGAAAACATAACAAACAGCAGTCAAACAAAAGCTATTTCAAATTTCAGAATTTTCCTTTTTATTTTTCTGATGACTTACCAATTGGATCAAGTGCCACAACTGGCTCAGATGGAAGACTTGGTTTACCTACTCCAGCCATATTGATTGCCATTACTCTGAATTCATATTCCAGACCTTCAGTTAACCCTGTCACTCTGAAATCTTTCATTCTTATTGGAGTTTTATTTGCTCTCTTCCACAGAAGACTATTTCTTTCTTTAACTTCAATGTGATAACCTAGAAGATAAATGATGATGTGAAAATATGAGGGGGTTTCTAGAAATCTCAATTTCTCACAGCACTGTGAAACTGCCCATATTGCACGTTGCACACACATTGTGCAAGAGGAGCACTGAAAACCAGATTAAGAAATGCATGTGAACATACACAACAGATGTATGTAATTGCAATGATGAGATGTTCATAAATGCAAATTGCTAATTTTATAGAACCAAGTATTGTCATATACAGGTGAGTTTGGTTTTCGTTATATATTTTGGTTCTGAGCAAAGATATTGTTTCTCAGTTAGTATTTTCCCAACATTTGAGCTATTTCTTTCTTTAAATAGGAAGTAAACCAGTAAAATCAGTCAATTAATCAGTTAATCCATCAATCAATCAATCAATCAATCACTTAACTAAGTGCATAAACACCTGTGACTTTTTATCTTACCTTTTGACAGAGAAAAAGAACTAGTAAGAACTGAAATACTAGGGAGGCTTTGGGGAATGTACCTGTGATTGGTGAACCCCCAGTTCTTCTGGGATCAGTCCAAGTCAAAGCTACAGACTCATGCCGAACAGCAACAATATTGGGAGGTGGAGGAGCATCTGGGACATCTAAACAATAGTGAAAAAAATGCAGTAATGTTAAAAATTATTATCCCCTCTGAAATAAATTTTTTAGATTTCAAAAGTTATCATGGATACTTACCAAATGGATGTTTTGCAATGACAGGGTCTGATTTAAGACCTTCCCCTACTCCATACTTATTTTCAGCCCTGATCCTGAATGTATATTCATTTCCTTCATGAAGTCTCGTAACTCTAAAAGTGGTTTTCTGGACTGCAGAGGCACAAGTTACCCACTTATTGTTTACATTATCTCTCTTCTCTAGGACATAGTTAGTGATTTCTGAACCACCATCATCTTTTGGAGGGCCCCACTTTAAGGTTATGGCATCAGCGGTGACTTCTTCAAATTTCACTGGACCTGTTGGTATGCCAGGTTTACCAACAACTTTCACAAAAATAGTGCCTTCCTTGCTGCCAGCAACATTCTTCAGAGTTATTGTGTATTTCCCAGCATCAGCTTTCTGGCAGTCATGTACTACAAGAGTGGTGTTAACTGCTGTAGATTCAAATGCAACTCTTCCACTCTCAGTAATTGCCTGGTCTTCATCCTTCTTCCAAGTTACGGTTGGGACAGGCTTGCCTTTCATAGGAATTTTAAGACGGAAATTGCTACCCTCTTTAGCTGTATAGCACAAATCAGGTAGATCTCTTAAGTCAAGCTCAGGTGCCGCTGTAAAAAATGAAGGAAACCAGTTATTCCACAATGCATAAGCTCTGTTGTAATATGAAGATGCTATTTTAAAGGTGTCTTATTTCTATATAGACATAGTAATGACAGTATGCATAAAATATAATTTGATTAAGTAAAGCATTGAATTAATGATCTTGCTTCTCACCAATATCATCTCTTGCTACAATTGTGATCTCTGATGGAGTTCCATATCCAGCATCATTTTGGGCCCTCACTCTAAAAGTGTATTCTTGTCCTTCTTTTAAGTCTCTCATTGAAAAATGGAGGTTCTTTCCCCGCATGACTTCTTGCCATTTATCTTCACCAATCAGGACCTCAACAATATATGCAGAAATACGGCTTCCACCATCACTGATAGGTTTCTTCCATACCAAATTGCATGAGGATTTTGTTACAGCTGAAGCTTTTAGATCCACAACTGGCCCAGGTGTTTCTAGAAGGAAGAAAAGCATAGTAAGTGTCCATTCAAGCTAAAAATAAAAATTATTTGAATTTAAAAAATAGGTGAAAAGGATTCTTTTTTCTTACCAGAAGCTTTGACAGCATCACGAGTTTCACAAGGATCACCAATACCATATTCATTTTCAGCAAAAACTCTGAAGAAGTAAGATTTGCCTTCTTCTAAGTTAGTTATCCTGTAGCTTGTCTTTGGACATTCTGTTGTTACGGTGGACCATGACTTTCTTTCTGCATCACGTTTTTCAACAACGTAATTTGTGATTGGACTGCCCCCATCTACTAGAGGAGGTTCCCATGTAATGAAGGCAGAATCTTTAGATGCTTCCTTTACAATCAGGTTAATAGGTGGGCCTGGAGTATCTAGATAAACACAACATCACCATATTTGATTCAGTAACAAAATTTTAAAAACCAGTTAAAAAATTAACAAATATATTATAATGGGGAAAGCTCTGAGACTTACCAAGTACTTTTACAACAATGGTGTATGCCTTTTTGCCACAGCTGTTCTCCAGACTGAGGACATATTTTCCAGCATCATATTTATTTACATTTTCACAACGCAGGAAGGTATCAAAATCAGTTGACTTGATGTCTAATCCTGGTCTATCTCTTAGGTTGGCACCCACTTTAGACCATGAAATCTTAGGAGGTGGACGCCCTCTTACTGGCACGTAAAGTCTCATTGTGACTCCAGCACGCAACACAAGGACTTTCCTTAGTTCTGCATCAAGTTCTCCTTCAGGTGGAACTGTGTTTAACAGAAAAAAAACATATAATTAAAGCATCATCTTTAAGACTATCATAAAAGTTACTGTGACAATAACTCTCTTTTTACTGACATTTCACTCCACTAGCCCAAATTTCCATGCCTGTGATGATATTAGTAAGTGCCCTGACTCCTGTTTGAAGGTAATTTGGAAAAATGCCATTTTTTAAAACTGATTTCACATGCTTTTGTTTTTCTGCATTTTCCACCATTTATGTTAGAAAGGCTCCTAGTTTCTCTAGAATTCAAAGGAGTTTCAGAGCCTCCTGGACTCTACTGCTTTTCTTCAAAAAAGATAGTTTTGTGAAGCAATGCTTTTGTACATACAGCAAAATGCATACAAAAGCCAGCATGTCTCTTAAAGAGTAAGTGTCATATAATCAAATGTATCACACAGCTGCTTAGAATAGTAATCTTGGCTTCAAATTATTTAGAAGATATGAAGATGACTGAAAGTTTTAAGAAAAAAGAGAGATCTGAAAATTCTAATTTTAGGATTAGAAAAAGAAAAAAATCTTGACGATCCAGTGGGAGGCACAAGGCTATAAAGCATACAAACGAAAAAAGCAGACACCAGCCAAATTCTATTCTGTTCCTAACTGCCCTATTTTCTTCCAAATTAGCCACTGTTAGCCCACACCTTTTGAATAAAAACATGTTCCAAATGAATCTGTGCCAGTGACCTGAGACAAAGTGTGTCTTTGAAATTCATCCCATAAATTGAAGCAAAAGTCAACAAGGCAGTTTGTTTTCAGTGAACATACTTAAAATGTCCTTGGCAGTGTGTTTATCAGGAACATCACTTGGATCACTGTATCCAATCTTATTGACAGCATAAACACGGAACTGGTACTCTGTATCTTCCATCAGCCCGGTTACCACAAATTGTGTAGCCTGCAAATTCTTGGGTAGATTGCATCTGACCCAGTTGTCTGTGTCAGCTCTTTTTGATTCCACTAGATAACCAATAATAGGGCTTCCTCCATCATATGCTGGTTTGCTCCATGACAGGCTTATTGAATTGCGAGTAGTATCAACCACTTTTGGGAAAGCAGGTGGGCCAGGAGGATCTGGGAATTAAAATAACATAAAGTTAGCATACTAAATGCTGCATGATAGTATTTGGAAATAATAACAGAAAATATCTGAGATGTTTAGCTTACATTGAGGATCACGAGCATACACTGCTTTTGACGGTGCACTAGGCTTGCCAGGTCCAGCCTTATTCAACGCTATCACCCGGAACTCATATTCTGTTCCTTCTTGGAGTCCAGTAGCTTTAACAGTTCTTTCAATGACAGGCTTTCTGTTAACTTTTGTCCAGTTAAGAGCCTTCGTTTCACGCTTCTCAAGTATATAACCAGTTATTGGGGATCCACCATCACTAGCTGGTGGCTTCCAGCTAACAGTCATAAAGTCTTTTGTTACGTTGCTAATTACTGGTGGATCACAAGGTCCAGGTACATCTGTGAAGATTTTTTTGAAAATTATGTTCACATTCATAAGTGGAGACAAAAACCCAGTGACTAATGAAACTATTCCAAAAAGCACTTACCATATGGGTTCTTAGCAACTGCTGGTTCAGTTAAGATGGGGTCTCCAACACCATATTTGTTTTCAGCACAAATGCGGAACTGATACTCATGTCCTTCTATTAGTTTCTCCACTGTGCAGCTTGTAATGGGTACATTGGCACTGACTTGGGCCCAGTTAGGTCTGCTTGTTTCACGCTTGTCTACAATGTAGTTAGTAATTTCTGAACCTCCATCTTCCAGAGGAGGCTCCCAAGAAAGCATCGCACGATCTGCATACATATGTTTGATTTTGACAGAGGCCGGTGGGCCAGGCTTATCTAGAACAATAAACATCAGATTGTTATAGTTCCACCTCTTGGTATATCATTTAATTAGAAATTTATTTATTAATAGACAGTCTTTAGCTTACCAAGTACTTTAAGCCTAATGGTTGCTGACTTTGATCCACTTGCATTTTCAGCAGTAATAGTGTAGTCTCCTGTTTGCTTCCTGTTAACACTGAACAACTCAACTGTAGCAAGATTTCTCTTTGTGGTGATCTTAACACCTTCAGATGGCTTTAAAACTTCTCCTTCTTTCTTCCAGGTGATTGCTGGCATCGGTTTGCCATACACATTTGCCTCCAGACGCACATTAGTCCCAGCTTTTACTGTAAGCTGTGATTGCATAGACAGATCCAACTCTATTCTGGGAGGAACTGAAAGGAAAGAGTACAAGAGTTAATCAATTTAGTAAGCGATAAATGTCTCATTCTACACATGAGTGTGAGTTCCCAATATGCACAGATTCTGACCAGAGCTATCAAATGCTTTTTACACTCTTTACCATTTTCTGGATGAATGGTCACTGGATCAGAAGGTTCAGAAGGTCGGCTAATGTTAACTGCTGTCTTGGCAATTGCTCTAAATTGGTACTGAGCATTCTCTTCCAAACCAGTCACAGTGTACTCTTCTAGGGGTATTTGATGTGGAGTTGTATTGCACCGAATCCACTTATCACCAGGTAATTTGCAAGCTTCCACAAAGTAGCCAATAAGTTTGCTACCACCATCATGCTTTGGCCTTGTCCATACCAGTGATGCAGTACTCTTAGTGACATCAATAACTTCAGGTTTTCCAGGGGGATCTATGGCAAATAAAAACATATTATAGTATATTTTCCCAAAAATGAGCTAACACATTGAAAAATGGCTTTAATATTACTGGATGCTATTTACTGCGTACCTAGATAGTGCAATCAGAGCGAAGTCACAGTAAACATGAAAATATAAACAGAAGGGAAAACTAAAGATCAAAACAAGTTCCAGATAAAATGAAAATTATCATAAAAACAGTCTGTTGCAAAGTATTGGTATTGGCTTACCAACTGGTGCTCTTGCTGTGACAAACTCAGTTGGTTTACTAGGTTTACTTGCTCCAGCTCTGTTCAGTGCATAAATTCTGAAAGTATACTCAAGACCTTCGATGAGGCCCACACAAGGGTATTCTGTGGAGCGCACAGCTGTGTCGTTGGCTTTCACCCACAGCAAACTGTTCCTTTCTTTGCGCTCAATGAGATAACCAGTAATTGGACTGCCTCCATCGCTGTCTGGTTTATCCCAAGCAACAAAAATGCAGTCCTTATTGACCTTGGTAATACGTGCATTTTTTGGTTCACTGGGAACATCTAGAAAGAAACACAAAGACAGATATCAATTGTATGGTTTTTTACTAGAAAGATTAAATAGAGAAATGCTGCTGTCAAAAACTGGCATACCAAATGGGAATCTTGCGATCATCTTGTCAGAAGGAAGGGGCTCAGAAATCCCAAAACGATTTTCAGCACGAACACGGAACATATACTCTTCTCCAGGAATCAGTTTTCCAATTCTGCAGCTTGTCTTTGTGACAGAAGATAAAGCTGTTACCCAGTCTCCTCGGCTTACATCACATTTCTCAACTACATAGTTTGTAATGTTGCTGCCACCATCTTCAAGAGGTATGTGCCATGAAAGAGTGCAAGCATCAGCATCTATTTCAGAAATATCAAATGGAGGCTGTGGTGGACCTGGTTTATCTGCACAAAACAAGTATATTAAGAAAAAAGGGATGAAAAAAAATGACAAACACTGGAATATACTAAAACCAGCTTTATATAAAACTGGACTGAAAAACAACCAAATGGAACATACCCATGACTGTCACTTTGATTTTCTGACTATCAGTACCAGAGCTATTTTCTGCAGTAAGAGTGTAAAAATCAGTATCTTTTCTAGTCACATCCTTAATGATAAGAACAGAAGACTTTTCTGCTTTATGCACAGCAAGGCGACTAGATGTAACTACATCTTGATCTCCTTTCAACCATTTACAGACTGGCTGAGGCTTCCCATATACATGAGCTTCAATTCTCAGTTTCTTTCCAGCTTTAATATGAACATGATCAGGCATCAGAATCTTAGGTGGGACTGTAAAAAAAAAAAAAAAAAAAAAAAAATCACACAGAGGCAAATAAACTCAACTTCTGTGCCATATTAATTTACTTTTTCTAATTTTTTCATGTGACACTTCTCTGCTTCTCTCTTCAGTGGAATTACCTGTAGGAATGACTAGAAAATCTTTAAATTAGGTTCCTCTTATGGATAACCTCAGTTTCTGCAGGTGACAATATCCATTTCAGTCTTACTTTTACATTATTGTACAGTTTATAAGAGAATATTTATGAATTTGGATGGCCATCACACACATTTATGTAGAGATTTGTGCACTATTAATGCATGAAATATAAATCCTCTTTTTATCTGAAACCAATAAGCAAAATCACATATGGCTGACTTTCTAAAAGACAAACATGAAGGAGAAGAAAACTGAAGTTGTCACTGAGATAAACCTGCTTGCACAGTCAATCCTTCTATATCCTTGAATTATTTTTCTCCTTCTTTTGCACAAAATCAATTTTTTTTTCCAAAAGAAACCTGACAGCATGTTTGGTGTACTTCCTTCCACTGGCTAGTTTTCGTTCTCCTGTTTCTGTACCTCTCTCTTTCTCTTCCAATGTCCCAAATTAAGATTCTACTCATCTTGCCCTTACCCTACATCTTCATATGCCTCAGGAACCCTGCCACCTTAAATAGGCCAACCTGTCCACCCTGATTTTTGTTTATATTCTCAACAAACTTTACAATATAAACCACTTATTTTCTCTTATGTTAAAACAGCTCCAGCTTTCCCATTTATCTCTCAAATTACCAGTCTGACACTTTTTCTTTTTCATTTAAACTTCATTGAAGGTATTTGTTATTCCTCCCTTATTCTTATCTTCTAGTTCCAACTGAAACCAGACCTGAAAAATTATTTAATAATTCTGAATTAGTGGTCCACTTTCACTTTTTTCTGGCCTGTCAAAATATTCAAAACAGTTAACCATAATCCTCCAGATAACTCCATAAAGCAAATGTCTTTCTATGAATCAAAGAACTGTGTATCTTGCTCATTTCATTATTAAAGCAGTATATTAGGTGGTATTTAAATTGCTACTTACTGAGTTGTTCTTTAATTTCATATTCTCCCGCAGCTTCTATTGGCAAACTTACTCCTACAGCATTTCTAGCTGCCACTCTAAAGTTGTACTTCTTTCCTTCTTTCAGACCAGCTACAACAATGGAGAGATCTTTAACAACTGAATATTCTGTCCAGCGATCTGCTGGTTGATCATGCTCTTTGTAGCTAACAATGTATCCATCAATTTTAGAGCCTCCATCACGAAGTGGTGGCAGCCAGCCTAAAGTAGCACTATTCTTTGTAATTTCAGTCACTTCAAGTTTTCTTGGTGGATCAGGTTCACCTTTCAGGGGAAAAAAGAAACATGTTAAACATTGAATTTCCAAGATTTTCTTACTCTTGAATATTGGATGCCATCCATGCTAATTCAACAATACAGAAATGAGCCAAACTTGTAATAATTTCAAAAGTACTATATTCATTGGTCATATTATTTGAAAGAAACTGACACAGAATTACTTATGTTTATCCTTTAGTAGTTAGCAGCATTGCTCAATTTGGAAGCACTACCTCAAAGATTGCAAAATCTTACTAAATTAGAGAAAAACAAACAGAAAATACCCATGAAGGCATACTCACTTAGAGGATCTGATGCTAGAACTGGTTTTGGTATGTCACTTGGAACACCAGACCCATATTCATTTACTGCTGTTACTCTAAAGTAATATTCATTTCCAGGTACAAGGTTTGCTATTTGGAAACTAGTTTTCTTTAGTTCTGCTGTGACTGTTGCCCAGGTCTTCCTGTCAGCCTCCCGTTTCTGCAGAATGTAATGAGTCACTGGGCTACCCCCATCATTCTCTGGAGGTGCCCATGAAAGATGGCACGACATCTTGGTGACATCTGAAACCTTGAAGTCTGACACAGGTCCAGGAGTATCTATGAAGAAATTTCAATTTATGTTAGTATTTTCTTCTTTAGTAAGTTAAAATTAAAGGGGGCTAAAAGCTTTCTACATGGAGGGAGTTAGTGTTAGGTGATAGAGTTGTGCTCAAAAACTGTCACACCTAGGGGTCATAAATATTACTGCAAGAAACATTCAAAATAGTTATAAAATCGTCTCAAGGTATTTCTCTCATTACTTACCCAGAACTCTGACGTTCACAAATACAGCCTTTTCTCCAGCTGCATTAACAAGTGTCAATGAATATTTGCCTGAATCATCACGTGTTGAATCGGGAATGACACAGAAGGCCATAGTGTCAACCAGATCAACTTGTCCTTTTCTGATAACATTATCAATGCCCATTCTCCTCCAGGTGACTTTTGGTGCTGGGCGACCCCTAACAATGGCAAAAAGTCTAATAGGGCATCCTGCTCTGACTGTGACTAACTTTCTCATGCTTGCATCCAACTCAATCTCAGGAGGTTCTGAAAGATAAAGAAATATAATGTAGAGTTTTGCATATGAAATAAAGGTTGTATGCAAACACCCGAAAAGAGGATGGGAAAACTCACCAAGAATTTCCTTGGGAGACACAGCTTCTTTCAATTCCGCTGGTCGGCCGAGGCCAACCTGATTTTGGGCAGAAACCCTGAACTCATATAATTGTTTCTCATCCAGGCTGGTAGCTGTAAATTCTGTATGAATAACTTGAGCAGCAACATTACATCGTTTCCATCCTGCTTCAGGATCAGCACCCTCAACTTTTGGTCTCATTTCCACAACATATCCAATAATTGGAGCACCACCATCATACACAGGTTTTCCCCAGCCCAGGGTTAAGGAAGTCTTTGTGCTATCAACCACTCTCAGGTTTGTGGGAGGACCAGGTGGTTCTGCAAAACAGTAAAAATTACAGATTAGAACACAGCTGTACAATTTAGCAATCTGTTATGTTAATATTGAAATAATACAGAAAAATTCAATGGTATTTTACCTATTGGGTCTTTGGCTACTACAGGTCTTGATGGCAAGCTTGGTTCTCCAAGTCCAACTTCATTTTCAGCACTGACGCGGAACTGATATTCGTGACCAGGGAAGAGATTAGTAACCTTCTTGCGTCTCTCTGGGATTGGTGTTTTGGTGACAGGAACCCACCTTAGTGACCGTTTCTCTTTCTTTTCTAAAATGTATCCTGTAATTGATTTTCCACCATCATATTCTGGTGGATTCCAAACGACAGTCATCTCTTCTTTGCTAACTCTTGTGACATCCGGAGGGTCGGGGCGTCCAGGTCTATCATACTTTGTTTTTGCAATAATTGGATGTGTTTCTGTTGGTGGACCAGTGCCCATTTTATTCTCTGCACGCACTCTGAATATATATTCATTACCTTCAATGAGGCGTGTCACTTTTGCATAGTTTGTCAGGACAGAAGAAGAGTATGTAGACCAAACCATACGCTTGCTTTCACATTTTTCCAGGATGTAGTTCTGTATTTCACAACCACCATCATCTTCTGGAGGGTCCCAAGTAACAGTACATCTATCACTTGAAATGTCAGTGACTTTCAAATTTCGTACAGGACCTGGTTTATCCAAGACAATAACAGTAGCATATGCTACAAAGCTACCAGCTGCATTAGTTGCAGTAATCACGTATTTCCCACCGTCAGTACGCCTTGATTTTGTGAGAACAAACTTAGATGTGTCAGAAGTTGTTTCAATACTGACTCTTGGAGATCTGGTGAGGTCTGTGGCATCTTTGTCTTTTGTCCATACAACTTCAGGCTGAGGTTTTCCTCTGACTCCAGCCTCAATTCTAATCGTGTCACCTGCTTTCACAGTTAGAACCCCACTTAATTTCAAATCTAGAACTGGTTTCTGGAGATCTTCCTTCACAACAACTTCAGCTGTTTTTACCCAGTCACTTTCACCGGCCTCATTCTTGGTTTGAACTCGGAATTGGTAAATTTTATTTTCCACACATTTGTCTACCATGTAGTGTGTTTCCTTAATGCTGCCTTTGTGAACTCTTTCCCATTCATCTGAATCTTTCAGTTTTCTCTCAACATGATAACTTAAATTGGGACTTCCACCATCATAATCTGGCCTTCTCCATTTCAGATATACAAAGGTCTTTCCTTTCTCTGCAATGTGAAGATTTTCTGGCTCCCCAGGTTTGTCAATAGGATTGATAGCGAGGATAGGAGTCTTGGTCTCAATGCAAGGACCTGGACCTATTTTGTTCTCTGCACAAACTCTGAAGAAGTATTCCCGGTTCTCTACAAGATTTGCCTTTACTAATCGTTTAGTAATATCAGAGGAGACAATTGACCATCCCCTCTGATTTGGCTGACGGTATTCTACTATGTAATTTGTAATTTCAGAACCACCATTATCCACTGGACTCTCCCAAGAGATCATACAAGAGTCTTTTGTGACATAGCTTATTTTCAGGTTCTGACATGGTCCAGGTCTGTCAAGTACATTAACAACAGCAAAAGCTTGAGCTTGTCCACAGCTGTTCTTAGCTGCTATTATATATTTGCCATGATCAGATCTTTTGGCTTCTTTCACTTGCAGTTCAACATTAGGTAGATCGTGAAGTATTTCAACACGCTTTTCTTGGACTAGTACTTTGCCATCTTTAGACCATGTTATTTCAGGATCTGGTCTACCTTTTACTTTACCAGTAATATGTATTGTTTGACCCACTCGGACAGTAATTAAGTCTCGACAGGTCACATCTAGGCTTACTTCTGGAGGAGCAAGAATATCCTTTGCAAGTACAGTTTCTGGTAGTTCTCTTGGTTCTCCCTCTCCCACAATGTTGACAGCTTTTATTCGGAACTTGTATTCATTTCCTTCTATTAATCCAGGTACTCTGAAAGCACACTGTCTAATGAGTTCATCTTTATTAATCCTATTCCACTGTGTAGTTCCAGTTTTCTGACATTCTACAATGTATCCAAGAATTGGGCTGCCACCATCCTTGAGGGGCTTTGTCCATACAAGATCAGCAGATTCTTTAGTTTTGTCTTTTAATTTTGGATTTATAGGTGGTCCAGGAGGAGTGATAGGACGTGATGCTTTTATTGGATCAGAGCTTGGAGATGGTTTGCTTAAGCCCACCATGTTTTCTGCAAAAACTCTGAATTCATACGTGTTGCCTTCAAAAAGACCAGTGACTCTGTATTTCATATCAAGTATAGGTGACTTATTGACACGCACCCATTTACCAGATGCTTCCCGACGTTCAAGTATATAACCAGTTATTGGAGTTCCACCATCAGATTTTGGTAGGGTCCAAGATACTGTTGCAGCATTTTCTGTAATATCATAAACAGTTGGTTTACCAGGTGGGGATGGTGGATCAAACATGTATTTAGCAACTGTTGGTTCCGAATCCAGAGGTGCACCAATGCCTATCTTATTTTCTGCACGAACACGGAAAATATATTCACAGCCCTTCTGCAGTCGTGGAACCTTAATTTTTGTGTGACTTGTTCCAGAACTAACCACTCCCCAAGTTTCTTTCTTTGATTGACGCTTCTCAACAATATAATTAATTATAGGACTCCCACCATCATCTTTAGGAGGGCGCCAAGAAATAACCATGTATTCTGGTGTAACTTCAAGAATATTAATAGGGCCAGTTGGTGGGCCTGGAACATCCAAAACTGTAAGGTGCAGAGCCACAGTTTTGCTGCCAGCTGCATTAGATACTGTGAGTAGATATTCTCCCGTATCTTTTCTTACACAGTCTTTGATAGTAAGCACAGTTGAGTAATTGTCAGTCTCAATCTTGTATTTGCCATCTGGTTTAATTTCAGTGTCATCAGTAACCCATTTTGCTGTGGGAACTGGCACACCTCTCATAATCGCTGGAAGGCGCACTGTAGTGCCAGCTTTAACAACGAGACCTTCAATTAACTTCACATCTAGATCCACAGATGGAGGTACTGAAAATAGAGACAAATGGAAATTATATTTTCAGGGCAAATTATTATAGAAAAAGAGAAAGAATCAGTGAAACAACACGAAAAACCAAAAATTACCTAGTTTCTCTTGGCACTCTATTGGTATAGTCGTATCTGGAAGGCTAAGACCAACAATGTTCTGAGCTTTCACACGGAATTTGTATATTTTTCCTTTCTGTAGGCCTGTAACAACACAGTCTAGCATAGGGACTGTCTGGAACTTTGTCCATTCATCCGCACCATCTTCTTGATATTCCACCAAATACCCAGTTATCTCAGCACCACCATCACGATCTGGTCGATTCCAAACAAGGGAAACTTCAGTCTTGTCAACATCTACATGATGCAGATTCTTTGGTGGCCCTGGAGGATCTTTTAAAATACAAAATCAAAATGGTTACTAGGATGAAAATTCTATGGTACCAGTGAATCATGTTCATACCAACAGGACAACCTCAAAATTACCAAATCCCATATGAACAAAACAAATCATATCACTGAAAAACACTTACGCAGTGGATCTATAGCTTTGATAGGCTTCAGTGTTTCCACATATGGACCTCTACCATATTGATTCTCAGCTGCAACTCGGAAGAGATACTGAGTGCCTTCCATCAGATATTTAGCCATATGACTGCGTTTCTTGGAGGATGATGAGATGGCTACCCACTGCGCAGAAGCTACATCTTTCCTCTCCACCACATAGTTGGTAATGACAGAGCCGCCATCATCTTCTGGTTCCATCCAAGTGATATAACAAGAGTCGCTTCTAACATCACTGATGTTCAGATTTCTGGGTGGACCAGGCTTATCTAACATTGATAAAAATGGAATCCATTATTTATTTGGCAACCAGCATTTCTTATAAAGCTTTGTACATTTCAAGATAAATTATATTATATTTTATATTTTTAGTCCCCTTTCTGCTGTGTAATTTTTATAATTTGGTTTATAGATATTTTGCAGAAATTCCTTTATTTCCTAATCTCCAATTATAGAGTATAAAGATGTTGTATAGAAGGAATACAAAAATATTACCTAATACCACAACTTTTACTGAAACGGTCTTTGAACCAGCTGGATTTTCAACTGTCAGGGAGTACATTCCACCATCTTCATGGACAGTGTTACGGATTTCAAGTTTACTGCCAACTCCTGTAACCTCAATATCAGCTTTGGGTGACACCTCATGGTCTTCTTTCTTCCAAGTAACTTTTGGGAATGGAACACCCTTAATTACAGCACTAAGTCTCAGGGTATCTCCAGCTTTTACATGCTGTTCTCGGGCCATATTAGCATCAAGTATTAACTCAGGAGGTTCTGGAATGAAAAACGTAAGTTTTTACAAAATGAGGAAAAAAAGTCTGTTCTTAGGTAAACTTATCTGATTTTATTAAACTCACCAAGCCTGTCCTTTACTTCGACTGGATCAGGAACATGCGCTGGATCAGATTCGCCTGCTGCATTGACTGCCTTGACCCTGAATTTATACTTTAATCCCTCAGTAAGACCAGTGACTTTGTAGTTTGTTTCAGGACAAGAATCTGCTGTAAGATTAGCCTGTTTCCACTCTTCATCTCCAACTTTCTGATATTCTATAAGATAGCCAATTATCTTGCCATTTCCATCGTGGCGTGGTGGTTGCCAAGATAAATCAACTGAATTTTTAGTTTTATCTACTGCTTCTGGATTAACAGGTGGACTTGGTTTTGCTGTTAAAAAAAATCAAAAAAATGAAATGGGAGAAAAAAAAAATATTAGAATAATTTTCTAACTGAAAGTGAGTCCATTAAAATTTCAATGAGAAATGAAATGTGATACTTTACCAATTGGATCTCTAGCGAAAATTGGCTTTGATGGTGGACTAGGATCACCAACGCCAATTTCATTTTCTGCTGAAACACGGAATTCATATTGACAGCCTTCAAGGAGATCAGGTACTTTGAACTTTGTACCAGGGAAAATTGGGTCTTTGGTAACTTTGACCCATCTTGTAGCCATTGTTTCCTTCTTTTCTACAATATAGTTTGTTATTGGCTTGCCTCCATCATATGGCTTGTTCCAAACCACTACTGCAGAGTCTTTGGTTACATCCTTAATGATTGGCTGCTCAGGTGCATCAGGAACACCTAGGGTGAGGAGAAAAAAAGAGTGTATGAGCATTACAAAGAGAATAAAGATTGGAGCATCCAAATAAAATTGCAAATGAAAAAACTTACGGAAACGGTCCTGGGCTTTCATCTCATCAGAGATGAGAGGATCACTTATGCCATAAAGATTTTCAGCATAAATTCTAATTTGGTATTCTCTTCCTTCAAGCAGCTTGGGAATTTTGCATGTTGTCTTCACTGTGGCAGACGTAACTGGCATCCACAAGTCTTTGTGTGCATCCTTCTTCTCAATTATGTAATTTGTAATTTCACTGCCTCCATCATCTAATGGAGGTTTCCAGGAAACTACCATGTGATCTTTAAAGACTTCGTCAAATATAACTGGGCCTACTGGAGGTGATGGGCGATCTGTTTAAGAAAAAATAAAGTATACCCATGCTTTTTTGTGAACTTCATAAAACAACTTAGATTAAGCAGTGTCAATACAGCATAAAATTAGAAACCTGACACCACAGTTACAATAAGGAACCAAGATTTCAGGGCTATTCCTATTTGTTTGACATACTGGAATTAATTCCTTACTACTTATAATTTATCTGGTGATTAACATTTTCTACGGTGTTGACATTCTCTAAATTAATATAGAGACATTAAATTATCTATGCTAAATAAACTATTTTAGAGTTAAACATGTGCTCAGAATTAATAAATAACTTTTTAGTATAATTGAGAATGCAGTAAATCAAATTATTGTAATAAAGAACACATTTCAACACTTAAATTTTATAAAATTCAGTGAATTCTAACCACTAATAAAAATCCCAGAAAATATTGTTGTCCAGTAAAACCTACCAACAACATTAACTTGACAATATCCTTTTCTTGATCCTGTGCTGTTCTCTACAGTAACACAATATTTGCCTGTGTCTTCACGGACAGACTTTAGTACCCCCAAACAAAGAGTTGTAGGAGTTGTCTTGATCTTTATTCGGTCATCTTCTTTCACAACAACATCATCCTTTAGCCAAGTAACCTTTGGTGCAGGCTTGCCTGAGTAACGTCCAGTCAAGCTGAAAGCTTCACCAACTCGGACAATAAGCTTGTCTCTAAAGTCAAGGTCAAGTGTGGGAGGAGCTGAAAGACAACATTAAAATACACAATGCCCACAAATGTCAGCAATATTAATATGAAAATGTAAGGAATCAGTAAATGTAATTACTATTTTAAAAAGAAATATGAAAAAGAAACATACCAATTTCATCCTTGCACGTGATTGGTTTAGTGCAAAATGATGGCTTGCCTTGCCCTACAATATTGCAAGCACTCACACGATACTCATAGGTGTCACCCTCTTTCAAGCCTTCTACAGTGAATTTCCTATCAAGCATTTTCTCCTTTGTAACTTTGTGGAATTTGTCTTTTCCAATGAGACGGCTCTCTAGAACGTACATGGTGATATCCGAGCCTCCATTATATTTTGGAGGGTTCCAAGTTAGTGTAACAGAGTTCTTGGTAACTGCTTTTACTTCCAGGTCTTCTGGACGGTCAGGAACAGCTGTGAATAAAGTAAAAATAAGGTAGATTCATTTCTCTGCATATTCAGAATCTTCCTGTGTATTAATCTCACATGACAGATATCCAAACTCAAAAATATTCTTACTTATTGGCTCTCTAATGAGAATCTCTTTTGTTGTTTCTGTGAAAGGACCCATGCCAATTATATTCTCAGCAGCAATTCGGAAAAAGTAGGCTTTCCCTTGAATGAGTCCCTGAATGGTAGCATTCTGTCTTGTAACTGTGTAGGTCACTGGAGTCCAAGCTCTATGGTCAGATTCACGTTTTTCGATTACATAGTTGGTAATAGGAGAACCACCATCATCTTCTGGAGTAAACCATGACAATTTACAAGAGTCATTGGTTAGATTCTCTGTAAGGAGTGGCATTCCAACTGGGCCTGGCACATCTGAAAGCAAAGAAAAAAATGGAGTATTGAAGCACACATGCTGAATCTTATGAACTGTACTTGTTCACAAGCACTGAAATTGCAATTTACCTAGTACATCAACAATAATTGTCTTCTTCCTCTCACCACCATCATTTTTAGCAAGAAGAGTGTATAAACCCTGGTGACTCCTTTTGCAATTCCTGATGACTACAGAAGAACTGATAGCTGTTTCTTCAATTTTGGCTTCTTCTGGCAGAGCATGCTCATCCCTGCTCCAAGTCACTGTTGGAGGTGGTTTTCCTGAGACATATGCGATGATCCGAATTACTCCTCCAGCATGAACAACAATTCTGTCCCTGACACTTGCATCCAAATTAATATCAGGAGCCACTGAGAGATGAGAACAAAAAAGTCAATGAATTTTTTTTCTTACTTTGAGTTAGAAGTACTAAAAATATAAATCAAAATTGTAAATACCAATTCTGTCCTTCATTTCAATAATGTCTGTAACTTCTCCAGGTTCTCCAATTCCAGCAGCATTTACTGCTCTAACTCTAAATTTGTAAAAACAGCCTTCTTTTAATCCTGTCACAACAAACTTGGTTCCTCTAATTTCTTTATCTTTTACCTGGAAAAAAATATTGTAACGTCAGCAAACATCAAGATATCATCAATTTCTTTGCAGAATTTGAAACAAATCTTACATTCAATATTATTTCATATTTACAAGTACATAACAGTATTAAGCATACATGGATCTAGCCCATACAGAATTCTTCAGAAAATTTTAAATACAGGACATAGACCTACAAGCTATTCTGAAGATTTTTCTTTTTTCTAATGCATTCTAACATAGAAGGTTATTACAGCAATTATAGTAGTCTGGTCTCAGAAGAATTATAAGTATTTTTGGACACATAAACTCATATAAGTGAGAGCATCAAGAAAAGGGAATTCTGTTCTTTTATTTTTAAAACCCAATATAAGGTCTCTTTACCTGGAAACAGTGTAGGTAATGTAGGTCTTACTAAAAATGCACCCATTTGTTTATAGAGATACAAAAAATAGCCAATGTGTGCACCAGTTAAATTTTCAGTAATGCACTATTGAAAAAACTGAGGAAAATGTAGAGAGACAGTAGATGTAAATGCTTTGTCACTGTCTGAAATCAGTGAGGACTAGTGTTCTGACAGTTCTAACTAGGTCTTCTGGGTTTTTTAATCAAATATTACCTACATATATTCCCACATTTTAAATAGAAATTGTAAAATTCTACATCTGGTTATTGCACAGTTAACTTAATATTGAGGAAGGGCAAGCCTTGTCTTGTATTTTAAACATATGAAGACAATTCGGATGCAAACTTCTACAAAATAACTTGAATAGTAAAAATTTTTAAAGAATTTTTTTTTTCTGGAGGAATTCATTTTGATAGACATAGAGAGCAGAAGTGCAGATTCCATAATGGTTTTCAACCTACCCGTTCCCATTCTTCCTTTCCTTCCTCTTTAAACTCAACAATGTAGCCAGTGACTCTAGAACCACCATCCTTTACTGGTGGAGTCCACTCCAAGTCTACAGAAGACCTTGTCCAGTCAGTAACTTTTGGTATAGGAGGGCCAGGTGGGGCTGAAAAAAAATCATCATACAGCATAACAATATATTATATGTTCTTATTTGAATATTTTCAAATTTATAAAAAAACCTAAAATATTTACCAATAGGATCTCTAGCAAGTGCTGGATCAGAGGGCATGCTTGGTGGGCCAACACCAGCCGCATTGATAGCTGAAACACGGAACTGATATTCAGAGCCTTCAATGAGGCCTGTAACTTTGTATGAAACCCCCAGTGCCATAGGCTTGATAGGATCTCTGTTAACCCTGGTCCATCTCTTTCCAGTGGTCTCTTTGCGCTCCAACCAGTAACCAGTAATAGGAGAGCCACCATCATGCTCCGGTTCTTCCCAGTTTACAGTCATTGAGTCACGTGTTATACTGCTAACTGTTGGCTTGTCACAAGGTCCAGGGACAGCTGAGGGAAAAGAATTCACACGTAGTTTGTAAAAAATTACATTAAAGATATATGGAAATAGCTAAGTGCAAAAGAGCTGTGCACTCACATGGTCACCATTGCATTAGGTGGTTACCCATTGGTACAAGATTTCTTTCCTCACTCAGTTTCTCACCCCTATTCAGGTACATTAAATTCTCTGAAAAATACCCTTCTTTCAAATAAAAATCATCAATTTTTTTTTTCCAGCCTTTCTGAATCACTATCTCATTTTAGTGCCCAGCCTAACACTTACTGTTTTAAGAACCATTTTCCCTTGCCAGCCTAACATTCCTTCTATGTCAGAGATAATCTGTCTAATTTATCTTTTAAAACTCAAGGCAGGAAATTGATTCTTCATGGTCTGTGAGTTTAATAATGTCTCAAATACAACAGAATAACCTGAATCTTATCAGATAAACACTTATTTGTATATTAAAGCCTTAAAAATATTGAGATTGTATTTTAATATAGCACAAGGAGGGAGAAAAGTATTTTTAAGCACTACACATACTTGTAAGAACTAGGCACTACTGCTAAAACTCTACAAGCCATTCTAGAAACTCAGTGAAGAGGGAAAGCAGTAGAGGTATTTAACAGATCCTCCACACATACCAGCATATGAAACGACTGACATCACTTGAAAGCTTGTTTCTACTTACTGAAAAGGTTTCGAGCTGTTTCTGGCTCACTATCCAAAGGTTCTCCAATCCCGTATTTGTTTTGTGCCATTATGCGGAACACGTATTCATGGCCTTCCATCAATTTGGGAACAGTGAATATGCATTCCTTAGGCTCATTAGTAACGGGTACCCACGTCTTCCTATTTGCTTCTTTTTTCTCTATAACATAGTTTGTAATCTTAGAACCACCATCATCTAATGGAGGAAGCCATGATATTGTCATTTTATCAGCCAAAATGGATTCAAATTTAATAGGTCCTACTGGAGGTCCAGGACGACCTAAAAGATACATTTTAATAAAGAAGAATTAATCAAGTATCAAATGAATGCCATCAATTAATGTAATTGTAAGAGATTTTGATACGTACCCAGAACATTCAGCCGCATCTCCTTTGAAGCAGTTCCCAAATTATTTACAGCTGTTATGGTATATAAGCCTGTATCATTTCTGCGAGACTGTTGGATCAATAAAGTGCAAGTATCTTCATCAACGATCTTGTTGACGTGTTGATCATACACCACTGGTGACTTGTCATCTGGTTTCTTTGGAGAAGCTTTTAGCCATGTTAGTGTGGGGAAGGGTACACCCTTTATCTTGGCCACAATTTTAACATCTGTTCCTTCTTCAACTTCCATAAATTCTTTGAGCTCAATAGATGGTGGACCTACAACAAAATGGTGAAAAAATAGTATACAAAAATACTTCATAATTTTAAAATAGAATTTGCTATTTACTAGAATCAGTACTTACACGTCTGGTCTTTGACAACAAGTGGGCCAACAGTGGCAGAAGGTCTGCTAGGACCTGCTATATTTACAGCTTTGACTCTGAATTCATATTCTCCACCTTCTACAAGATCCTCAACGGTAAACTTTGTTTCTTCCACATCACGTCTGTTGCATTGCTTCCAAGACTCTTTCACTTCTCCAGTACGATCCCAGCGGAGACATTCAACATTATAATGTGTAACAGGAGCTCCACCATCATTCTTTGGTGGTTTCCATGTCAGGCTCACTGTGTTCTTGGTTACAAGACCAATCCTCAGTTTAATAGGTGGATCAGGAGGATCTTCACAACCAAAAGAAGAAGTGTGAATAAATCCATTATACAGTACCATCTGGTTTTAAAGGATTTGTCTGACTTTAATTTTACTTACGGATTGGATCCCTGGCTGTGGTCCGCTGGATGGTTTCTGCAGGAGGCCCAACTCCAAAACGGTTTTCTGCACGTACCCGGAAGAAATATTCTTGGCCAGCTATGAGATCAGGTACCACAAAGGAAGTACTGCCACAGTTTGGATTGACTTTAGTCCAGGCCTTCCCATCAATATTTCTTTTCTCTATAACATAGCCTCTGATTCTATCTCCACCATCATCATCTGGCATCTTCCATGAAAGTTTACAGCTACCTCTTGTGATATCACTTACTTTTAGGTCTTTTGGTGGACCAGGGACATCTGTTAAGATAAAAGTACAACAGACGCAATTTTACAGAAGTACATAGAAACATACAATTAAAAAAATATTAGAAAAAAATAAACTCTAATATTTGAATACTTCAATATATGCAAGCCATACCAAGCACATTGACTCTGACGTGCACTGTTTTTTGTCCTGCTTTGTTCTTTGCTGTAATACTGTATCGTCCAGAATGACTTCTGTTGCAGTCAGGGATGATAATCTCTGAACGTGTATCACTTGCTTTCACCTGTGTATTATAGGAAGAAAGAGAAGTTATAGATCAACTTTGAAAATTTATGTTTCAAAAATGCTACAATTGTGAGGTTAAAAATTTTCTTGCTTTACCTGAGCTTCTTCAGGTACATTATGACCTCCTTCCTATAAACAAAGGGAAATAATATAAATGTAAAAGGGAATAGGCTTAAATGTCTAGAAACAGGTGTAGAAAAGAAGCTATTACTTTTACTAACCTTTGCTGCTGTTTTTGCTTTTCCTTCATACTCCCAAAAGGTTTTAGGAACTGGACGACCCTTGATAACAGCTGGGATTTTAATCGTTGTGCCAGCACGACAAGAGAGCAAATCCTGTGCTCCAAGATCAAGGAAGATTTCTGGTTCCTCTGCAAAAATATTTAAATATATAAATTTTAAGAGATACTGAAAGTAATCTTCCATCATCACTGAGCTGAAATTTCCCAGAAACACGTGGAAGGCATGTTCATGTGAGAAGGGTTGGCCGTGCAAAAAGGAAACTGGGAACTATAAAACCAGAAAAATTCGTTGCTGTAAATTCTTCATAAAATAGACAGTATTTTGTTAGTATGATTGTGGGTGCTCATCAGTTTCCTAATGGAGCATTCCCTGGTAATGGACATCATGATACTTTCAAAAATGTGTGTCAATCTTTTCCAACACTCTCGAATAATTGTTTGTTTTGACTTTGGCTTGCTTGGCATCCTTTTTGAACATTCACAGCAGTAAGTGGCATTTAGATACAAATACTTAAATCAGTTCTCAGAACTTACCTAGAATATCTTGGACAGGTATCTCTGATGTTGCAGGACTTGGTTCTGATTCTCCAGCAGCATTTACAGCTTTCACCCTAAACCGGTATTTTCTGAGCTCTTTCAAGTTGGGAACAACACATTCACAAGTTGGAAAGAGTTTGTCTCCTTCATTCACCTTCTTCCACTCAGTACTACCTTCATCTTGTATTTCAACAATATATCCTTTTATAGGACTCCCACCATCCTTTTGAGGAGGCTTCCATGCAAGTGCTACAGATGATTTGGTTTTGTCTTTGACCTCTGGGCAAGACGGTGGACCAGGCACAACTGGTAAAACAAGAGCAAGTAAAAATTACCTGTTACTGTCTTCCTATATTTTTCAAGATAGTTTCTAGAAGAGTGCACGTAATTTCATTTCTTTACCTGCATATAGAGTGCATATCCTAGAACGTGCACAATTATTACATGTATTACCCATATTAGCAAGGGATATTTAAGGTACAAGGCATACATATGGAACTGTTTAACAATAAGGTAAAACAATAATAGAAAAATATGATTCTGAACTGAAGTTTATTTGTCAATGCCTACACTGGTGTAATCACAGTATTAGGTACATAAAAGAGGCAAAAAATTAAAATTAAAACTAATTATTTTTAAAATTTTAAAATCAGGAAACTATTATCTTAAGTTTAATGCAAACAAAGCCTTTGATTAATATTAATAAATTAATACTTCATTAATAATTAAGTTTCATTAATAAATTAAAAATAAATAATAGTAGCATATGTTTTGTTCTGCTGTGATAAAGTCCTCTAACCCAGCCACACAAATTATATACTTACATATGGGATCTGCTGCCAAAGCTGGATCTGATGGTTCACTGGGAGGGCCAATTCCAGCAAGATTTTCAGCCATGACTCTGAACTGGTATTCAACACCTTCAGCCAAGCGAAGCACATTGTGCTCTAGACCTTTTACTGAAGGTTTTGTTACTGGAGCCCTGTTGACACGCGACCAGTAGACACCTCCCACCTCTCTCTTCTCCAACCAATAGCCAGTTATTGGGCTTCCACCATTGTCCAAAGGAGGCTCCCAAGTCACCAACATAGATGATCTGGTGCGGTCTAAAACTTTCGGCTTTCCAGGAGGTCCAGGAAGACCATAGGGATCCTTAATAACAACTTTCTCTGAGAGGCATTCGTCACTTATTCCGTATTTGTTTACAGCCCGGACTCTAAACTGATATTTTTCATTTGTTGCAAGATTCCATACCTGAAAAAGAGGATTTAAATCAATATTTGGCTACTTTCTGATTCAACTTCTTTGGAGTTATGCAGAATTTTTCACTTTAAATTCTATCTTGCAATCTCACAGGCATACCTATGTTTATGTACTACACAGTTCTATGTGATGTCGCAAGGATGCTCTTATTTCATGTGCATAGGACTGAACATAAATAAAAATGTCATTATGTTTGTTCTTGCAGCTGGTAAAAAAATGAATAATTCTGGAAAATATAAAGGAAGATGTCTTCTCTCTGGCTTAGCTGAGGTTAAGTAGCAAAAATGAACAATTTCTTTTGTTTTGTCATGTGAGGGATAACATAGACACATGGATGGGAAACATTCATCCAGTAATTCTGGAGTCTAAATGGAGCATGCACAGGCATCTGTGCAAGTGGCAGTTTCCATTACATATGTAATGTTGTTATTTTTTATGCACAATAAACTATTTAATAAAGATATTTTATAAATTACCCCAAATCTTCTCTCAACAGCGCCTTTGGAGACTTCTTCCCACTCAGATTTCTTCTTACTAGCATCACGTTTTTCAACAATGTAATGGGTAATTTCACTACCACCATTATCAAGAGGTGCATCCCATGTTAAATAGCATGATTCTGCTTTAATATCAGAAACGGCAAGATTTCTTGGTGGAGAAGGACGATCTGTATGAAAGTAATAGAGCATAGAACTGCATTAAAAAAAAGGCAAATGCATTTTATTAGCTGTCACTTCATTAAAATGTTGCATCCTTACCATACACTTCAACATGCACATTGCGAAATGCAGTGCCAAGACGATTGGATGCTCTCACAGTATAAGTGCCTTTATCATCCCTCACTGCTGCAGGCAAGATAAGTTCAGTTTTTGCCTCACTTCTAGATATCTCTTCCTTGGTTATCTTAAGTGCATCGGATGTTTGGTCAATTAAAACTTCATTCTTGTCCCATTCAATCTTCGGCATTGGCAGGCCTGTTACATCAGCAGGAATGTTAACTGGTTCTCCTGCCTTGACTTTGATAGTATCTCCTCTCACAGCCAAACGCAATGTAACTGCTGGGGGTACTGAAAAGGAGGAAAGTGACATAGTGAAGATGGAGATGAAGCAGAGAAATTGCCTTGAAGTGTTCTAAAGATATTTATATGGATTTCTTTAAAGATGATTTACCTTCATCATCCTGTATAACTACATTGAGGGGCAGTGATGGCTCACTTTCTCCAATCTCATTGACAGCTTTCACACGGAATTCATACATATGAAGTTCATCCAGTTTTTCAACGAGAAGAGATGTTTTTGGACAGAGCCTTGCATTAACTCTTTCATAATCTTTTGAATCATGTCTCCTCTTCTCAACAATATATCCTAAGATGGGACTGCCACCATCACTGCGTGGAGGCTTCCAATCAAGTGTAATGGATGACTTCGTCCTCTCTGTGTACATGAACCTCTCAGGTGCTGTTGGAGGACCTATTAAGAGATAAATTGCAATAAAAGAAAATATAAAAATCAGAGAATTTTAAATCATATGAATCTCAGTATGATTATGGCTAGTATAAACTTTGTCATGTATGTGGAGAAAAAGGTAACAAGCAGTGACTCAGTAGGAACTAGTATTTTGCTACGTAAAGAACCACATTAACTTCAGAGAACTGATTCAGAAATCTGACTGAAGTAATGAATCTAAGGCAGATACCTACCCATGTAGTTGAAAAATAAACACACTTTCTGTATAGAAGACAATAATATTGTCTTATTAAATTGACATTAATTTGTTTTCTTTTTAAAAACCCCGTAAAATTAGTCATCTTACCTAATGGATCAACTGCAAGAATGGGTCCTATTTCAACAGGTGGACCAGTACCAAATTTGTTCTTGGCACTAACACGGAATTTGTATTCCTGCCCTTCAATTAGACCTGTAATATCACATTTAGATCTGTCTGTGTCTACAGCCAGTCTCCATGTATGCATTTTGGCATCCTTCCTTTCAACAATGAAGCCTATGATTTCACTGCCACCATCATCTTCAGGATCAGACCAGTTAAGCAAACACATCTTTCTGTTTGTGACTACTGGTTTTAGGTCAAGGACTGGTCCAGGAACGTCTGAAAAACAAAATCAAACAAATTAGGTAAAGCTCATACTGACCAAACAAAAAGCTTATTTGAGAAAATATTTTTCTTACCAAATACTTCTACTCTGGTTCCTGCAGATTTTGAACCACTGCTATTGGTAGCAGTAATTACATATCTTCCATGGTCTTTTCTCAATGCATTCTTGATGGTTAACTCAGATTTTGTGCCAACATTTTCAATAACAACTCGATCTTTGTCTAATTCACCCTCCTCCACAGCCCATACAATGGTGGGAGTAGGACGCCCTGTCACAGTAGCAGGAATTTTAATAGTCTGCCCAGCCATGACCTGAATGCCTGCTTTCACAGAAACATCCAGCTCAACGGTGGGAGGCTCTGTGGAAGAAAGAGAAACAGTTCATTAGTTGAAGGGAGGGATTCAAACCCACATTTCAAGCAGATGGACATTTCTTAAAAATAATACAATTGCAATACCTTTAGGTTCTGCAACTGTTGCGGGTTCAGTTTCCCCAGGTGGTCCTTCACCGGCCGCATTGAGTGCCGTAACACGGAGTTTATAGTCTGCACCTTCCCTGACTTCTCCAACAGTAAACTGCAGAACCTTAATGGGTTTTGCTGTACAGCGTGACCACTCACTTACTCCCACCAGTTGTTTGTACACGTGGTAACCAGTGATATCTCCACCACCATTGTACACAGGAGGTGCCCATTCTAGCTCGATAGAAGTTGCACTTGTATCAGCAATCCTTGGAATTGGTGGACCAGGTGGCACTATTAATAAATAAATAAACAAAAAGTGTAAACCAAAGTTAAAGGCTATGAATCCTATCTTGTCAACTGTCTGCTATGAGCTTCTGCTAAGCCACTTACTTATTGGGTCCTGTGCAGTTTTTGGATCTGATGGTGGACTAAATTTACCAGGGCCAGCTGCATTTTCAGCACATACTCTAAAGATGTAAGTTAAACCCTCCAACAGTCCTTCAGCTTTTACTTCCAGAGCATTCACAAGATTCCTGTTGACCCGTGCCCAATGAGTACTATTAATTTCACGTTTTTCAATCCAGTATCCTATGATAGGGCTGCCATTATCTTTTGGTTCATTCCACTTAACCAGCATACTGTTGCTGGTTACATCTACCACGTCAGGCTTATTAGGTGCATCTGGTGGAGCTGAAAAAAAAAAAAGGTGGTTTTGTCATCATTGCTGTCTCTTCAGAGCTTACTCAAAGCTAAGAGAGAACTAAGACATAAGAAATTACTAATTTGAAGTAATTAATAGGTTTTCTGCTCTCTTAGAATCTTTGATTCCTAACAGCAATCAGCAATGAAATTTGCAACAATTGTCTCTTTGGTAAGAATACTAGTCTATGAAGCACAGAGAATGTCATTATTCAGATGTTAAGTGTTTTAAGTGTAAGGCTTTATGACAGTGATCGTCATTCTTATGTGTTTACGATTGAAATTAGAATATTTTTTATATTTCCCTGTATTTCAATGGTTTAAAATGTTCAATAATTATCACATAGCCAAGTTTCTTCTGGGAAACATCCACATAGATAAAGCTGAGTATTCTAAGAGTCCCTTTAGTTTCACACTTCGTTTTCTGAAAAGGCTGTTCCCCAAAATTAAAACTTACAGAAAGGATCTTTAGCTGTCATTGGTTTTGAAACACATGGTGGTCCTGCTCCAACTCTATTTTCAGCAAATACACGGAATAGATATTCTTTTCCTTCAATCAGTTTTGTTACATGGAATTTGCAATGCCTGAGTGTTGCACTGACAGTGACCCAGCCCATTTCAGCTTTTGTATTGTCTTTCTTTTCCAGTACGTAGTTTAGGATTTCACTTCCACCATCATCAAGGGGAGGTTCCCACTTGCAAATGACAGAATTTTTCCTCAAATCTTCAAATATAAAGTTGACTGGAGGGCCGGGTGTATCTGTTAGTAAACCAAGAAAAATGATGAGTACTCATCTTATGCACTTCTTACCTAGTACTCTGAACAACTAGGTGTTTTGAGGACAGTCTTTACATACCCAGCACATTGACTTCACATGAGGCTTTTGCAACTCCATGATCATTTTCTACTTTAATTGTAAATGTGCCATGGTCAGCTCTGATGGAGTCACGAATTGATAGCAGAGACTCTCCTTCTTTATGGTTGTCAACACTCATACGTTCTGGCAGTGAAAGCTGGAAAGGTTTCTCTTCTTCAGCTTCACCCTTCTTCTTTTTAGGTGCTATTACTCTCTTTTTGATATCCTCTGGTCTGATAACTTCATCATTCCTCAGCCAAGTGATAGATGGATAGGGTGACCCTGAAATATGTGCCTCAAGTATGATCTCATCGCCTCTCTTCACCTCAAGGCCAGACTGTAGGTTTGCAGCAAGGAAGACTTTTGGAGCCTCTGTAATAAAAAAGAATGAGAAATGGCGTGTAGAATCTTTCAGTATGTCTGAGGATGTATGGCAATTAATAAAAATGATCAAATGAGAAATTCATACCAATAGGATCCACAGCTTTCACAAAAGGAGTAATCCGAGAAGGCTCGCTGATGCCAGCAGCATTCTCAGCACGAACACGGAACTGATATTCCTTTCCTTCCTCAAGGCCTTTCACTGTGTAAGTTAGTAAGGGTACCAGATAGTCATTGCATCTCTCCCACCTCTCCTTGCCCTTAGCAAGCTTTTCTATTATATAGCCCATAATCTTGCTTCCACCATCAAACAGGGGTGGTTTCCATGTAAGAGTTACTGATTTTGATGTTGGATTATGGACTTCAAGGTCGACAGGCGGATCTGGGGGTTCTGTGAAAGAGTAAATCAAAACATCATATTAAAAAAAAAAAAGGAGATTTTATTTAAAATTCAATTTTTAAGATTATTAAATAGAAAGACAAACTTACGTTTTGGGTCTTCTGCAATGATTGGGTTTCTTAGTTCAAGATAATCACCTCCTCCAATCTTATTGACAGCTTTAACACGGAAGTAATATTCACAGTTTGGGATAAGATCTTTGACTTGCCATGAAAGCTTATTTTCACCAGACATGACTGGGATGTATGTTTTACGACCTGCTTCCCTGCGTTCCAGAACATAATGCAAAATAGGAGTACCACCATCAAAGTCTGGAGGCTCCCAGGATACTTTGCAAGAATTCTTAGTTACTTCGCTTGCCTTAATGTCTTTACATTGTCCAGGTGGACCTGTTTTAAATAAGAATGAAAAAATTACTTAGCAAAATAGATATTTAGCTAAATTATATTTCATTTCTTCCCTTTGCAGAAAACAAAGACCACAAATATGGAGTACACAGCATATTTTATGCTCCCAAATATATGTTCCCAAAGGTGAAAAATAGTCATAATTCTTAAAACACTTTTATATTTATAAGCCAGCTATTTAAAATAGTTGGGCTTTCAGCAGCCACAGAACAGTTAGGGCAACATGAGGTAAAGTGTTTTTTCATGGGACTTTGTACCATTGCCTGTATGGCAATCTACAGGTGTCTGAGTTGAAGTGATTTGTCCACCTGGCAGAAGTATATTTCTAGTCTTTTCTTCTATCAGCTGCAGGGTCCAAGTGAAGATAAGTATATTTCTCAGAATGGAAGAATATAGTTACCTATGACTTTGACATTGACTGAACCAGTTGTTGATGCCAGCTTGTTCTCAAGTGTGATAGTATAAACACCAGCATCAGCATGAACACTGTCTATCACTTCAAGCAATGCAGAGGTGTAGTCACTCTTCATGGTTGTTCTGTCACCAGCTTTCAATTCTTTGCCATCTTTGTGCCATGTTATAGTTGGGGATGGAACAGCTCTGAACGGTACAGGGATACTCAATTTCTGTCCTTTAACAACGACAATGTCACGAGTTTTTAGATCAATGGTTGGGTTACCTGCAAAAGGAAGCATAATGTTATTAGAAAGCTGCCAAACACCATTCTTTTTTAGTTATGCAGATCTGAAAAAAAATAAAAAGGAAAAAGGAATCTATTCTCACAGTCTGGGTCCTTGGCAACAACTTTTTCTGAGATGTCTGATGGCTCACTAGCTCCAACAGCATTGACAGCTCTGACTCTCAGGACATATTCCTTGTCTGGAACAACACCCTCGTCCACTTTACACTTTAGATCTTTAATTGGACGAGAATTGATTCGCATCCATTTTTCTGTTCCTGCTTCGCACATCTCAACATTGTATCCAATAATAGGACTTCCACCATTCTTCTCAGGAGGTTTCCATGCAATGCAAATGTGCTTTCGGCCTGCATCTGTGACATGTAAATCCTGAGGAGGCGAAGGAGGGCCTGCAGAAATGGAAAAGTATTGTGTGATTTTCCTCCTAGAATATCTGTTCTACACAGTACACTGCTTCTAAAATTCATACACTGTATTATTCTACTTACTTGTTGGATCTTCAATATGAACAAGGTCAGTTGGTTCACTGGGATGACCACATCCAGCTTCATTTTCTGCACGAACCTGGAACTGTACATCTGTACCTTCAATGACATCTGTCACTCTGAAATTGCAGTCTGGACCAGCTGTCTTCCCAGCTTTTACCCAGCGAGTGGCTAACTTTTCTTTCTTTTCAATAACATACCTGAATAGATTGGGGAAAATACTGTCAGGCACTTGAAATACGAACACTTCAGAATTCTCATTCAAGAAAATAGATGAAAAGAGATTAGAATAGTTTAGACAGTGGAAAAGTAAAGAGAATCATGGGTAATAAATTCAATTAACTTTTCTTCACACATTAGCCACTTAGTTCTAGTAGGTCTCAGCCCCTGACACCACTGACAGACCCAGGCCTGAAAGTCAATTCTTGAACTGCGCTCTGTGTTTTAGAATTGAACTGAAGTGTCTTCTCAGGGTGTAGAGAGCTGCAGAAACAAAAGAACCTCCTAGCTTTACTCGTATCTTTGCTAGTTTGGATCTCAGTGGTCAGTCCATTAAGAATATTTCTGGATACTATTATTCGGCTGTCAAAATTCTGCTTAGGACAGGCTATAGCAAAGTACTAAAAACTGAGTGACTTTTGTTGCTTCAGCCAGATCTCTGTAGTTGTGGGTTTGGATGTGCTTACTGTGATTGGGAAGTAGAGAAAGAATGAAACTATAAAGAGGGAAAATCTAACTGACATTAAGGATGAATTTCAGAGTATAGATACTTTGGTAACCAAAGAAAAAGACAAGTTAGAATCAACCCAGAGGAATAAAAAGTATTATAAAGAAGAAAATGGACAGAAAAGAGGTAAGTCTTGATTTTAGTAGAGTGTATGCAGTTTGAATGAGAAATTAAGGCAGAAGGAAAATGCAACAATATTACTTGATAGATGAGTCTAAGTGGTTACTACTCTGGAGGAACAGGAGGCTAGGGGTGCATTATTTTTTTTTTTTTTAATACGCAGTTGAATATTATTAAATGCTGTTTTGGGGACATTGACACACATTCATTGTTCATGCACATTAGGTGTTGTATTTGCATAATTTGCACATTTTAGAATCAAACCCTTCACTTCTTTGACCACATGGCTTCTCTTGCATCCATCCACCTCATTTTTATATTAAATGTGTCCATTTAAATCTTAAATATTTTCAGAGAAATATCTTCACTTGTTAAAAGATGTTTGTCTACAGGAGCCTACACAAACTTAAAATGACCTTACCTTTGAATTGGTCTGCCACCATCATTCTTAGGTGGTTCCCATTTTAAATCAACATGGCCTTTTTTCACTTCAACTATTGTAAGGGCATATGGAGGTCCAGGGGTTGCTAATGTAAAAAAAAAAAGCACACATTAGAAGATTATGAATTCATGATATGTGAACTACTGATCACTCAGAAAGTGAATCAAAACTTACTGAAGGTATCTTTAGCAAGCACTGAGTCTTCAATTTCACAGTAGTCACTCTGTCCAATGGCATTTTCAGCAGCCACACGGAACACATACAACGACCCTTCAGTCAGTGGGCTCACTGTGTACTTGGTATCTTTCACTGTTGTATCAACTGTCTGCCAACCTTTCCGCCTTACATCTCTTTTTTCAACAATGTAGTTGGTAATTGGGGAGCCCCCATCTTTTTCTGGTACTGTCCATTTAAGATCTGCTGTGTTTTTAGTAATATTTATAACTTCAAGCCACCGGGGTGGGGAAGGAGGGTCTGCAAAAGAGATAAAGAAGGTAAACCAGGATGTTGCAATTCCCATGAAAGATCTTGGAAGATCAAAACTATCAAAACTTTGTATTTCCTGAACTGAAGCAGGGCAGATTTTAGTATTTCATAAGAGTTCATTTGGTACTTCCAAAGACAGACAGACATGGGGCTTTTTTAAAGTCAGAGACAGTGTATTTGCAGTAGCAGCACATTCTGTAACAGTACTCACAGAGCCTCTCCTTGCACAGCACAGGGTCACTGGGCTCACTGGGCTCACTCTCGCCAGCCTTGTTCACAGCTCTCACGCGGAATGAATATTCTTGTTTCTCCATAAGATCTTTGAGGAAGTGTTCAGTTGTGGGAACTCCTTCAGCCACTCTCACCCATTCGTCTGTTCCAGTCTTCAGCAGCTCAATAACGTAAGATTCAATCTTTGCCCCTCCATCGTGTTCCGGCTTTGTCCAGTTCAGGGTTAGGAATGTCTTGCCAACGTCTCTCACAGTTGGCTTTCCAGGAGGCCATGGTGGATCTAGACAAGAGTCCAATATTAATTGCGTCATTGAAAACAATTTTTTTGTTGCTGTTGCTAAATTAAACCATTAAAAAATGTGTTTATTATACCTATTGGATCTTTCACTAAGATTGGCTCTGTTTCCTTGCTCGGTTTTCCAGGTCCTGCAAGATTCTCTGCCAAGACACGGAACTTATATTTCTTCTTATTTGTAAGACCTTTAACTCTGGAAATAAAAATAAAGTTGGATTAAACCAAACCTAGATATTAATTAACTTCTAAAACATTATTTTCTCCACTCTTCATACTACAGATTACTTGGAAAATCTGAAAATACCCAAATTATTGCTAATGCTGTCAACATATTGTCAACACTAAAATGGTGCACCATGACAGAAACAAATGTTTTGAGTACCATCTTGGATTTTCACATGTTACATGGTTTTCAGTTAATTAGAGTATCAGGAGAAAAAAAACTAAGGATTTTGGTAAATTGATACTTGAGATAGCCATGTCTGCTATTTTATTAGAGTATTTTAAAAATAAGCACAGCCATTATTATGATAAAATACTTGTTTATTTCTTCTGTAATGACACTCCTTGTTAAAACTAGCTACCATCCAGGGGTACTTGGATCAAAACTTAGGGAAACTAGGAAAAAAAAGAGTAAGAACAGTGTAAAACTTTTTTTAAAGCTACTGTTACATTTTTATGTCTCTGTGACCTATTTTAGCCTAAATTGACTGAAGTCTTACTTGAATGTTGTATCTTTCACTGGCATTTTATTGCATTTTATCCATTTATCCTGCTCAGGATCATATCTTTCAACCCAGTATCCAGTTATGGGGCTGCCACCATCTTCATCTGGTTCATTCCATGTTAAAGTGACTGAATCTTTAGTGACCTCTGTAGGCTTGAGACCTGTTGGAGGGCCTGGTGGATCTGTATAAATTAAAAAACAAACAAAGAAAAACCAAACCCATCAGATAGGGTTTTTTTTTTCCTGTTAAATTACTGTAATAATTTAACATTAATTTAATTAACTAACCAAATGAATATTTGGCAATGATGGGGCTGCACTGTGCTGGCTCCCCAACACCATACATGTTCTCAGCACTGACTCGAAACACATATTCTTTATGAGGAGTTAAATTAGTAGCTCTGAATTTTGTATCTTTAATAGTTGATGACAACTTGTCCCATATTTCACTGTCTGTAGCTCTTTTCTCAAGGACGTAGTTGGTAATTTTAGAACCCCCATCATCTCGTGGAGGATTCCATGTCAGAAGGCAGGACTCATTTGTGATTTCTGACACATCAAATGCAGCTGGTGGACCGGGTTTATCTGTAGAGGATAAGACGTGAATGTTAATCCTTCATATGCATACCTTGGTACATTACTCATGATTTATACAAACAACATAAAATACATGCATACCAAGAACATTAACTTCAACAACAGCAGTAGCACGTCCACTGGAATTTACAGCTTCTATAATATAGGTTCCACTGTCACTCCTCTTGCTGTCTGTAATAGTGACTGTAGAATGATTAGGCTGGCTTTCAATGGTGATCCTGTTGTCAGGTCTCAAAATTTTGTCAGCTTTGGTCCAAGTAATCTGGGGCTCAGGCTTTCCAGTTACTTTAGCTGGCAGCTCAATTTTGGTTCCAGCTTTCACAGTAAGTCCAGCAAGAAGCTTCACATCTAAGAAAATTTCTGGAGCCTCTGATTTAGGACAGAATGAAAATGTTGTTATAGAAACAGTAGTTCAGAAACTGGTAAAAACAAAGCACCTATGGCAATTTAGCAAGTGAAGTAGTTACCTTTTGAATCAACGGCCTGAATATCATCAGTTGGCTTACTTGGCCTACTTGCTCCCATTCTGTTCAAAGCCTTAACCCGATAAGCATACCACTCTCCCTCCTTGAGCTTTGTTACTTCCATTCTGTTAAAAAAAAATTAAAAATGCAAGTATTTAGAGTGGTGAGGATGGCACAGTTAGTTAAGAGGATATATCTACTGTGTCAATTTACTTACTTTGTTTCAATAACAGGCTCCCCACATATCTCCCACTTGTCTGTACCACGTTGGCATTTTTCTACCAGATAACCCTTAATGCGGGCACCACCATCATATTTGGGAGGCTCCCATGTTAGGAAGATTCCTTTTGATGTTGGATTTCTCCATTTAACATTTTCTGGTGGGTCGGGAACCGCTATTAAAAATTAAAAACATATGGGGTCTTAGAAACCAGTCTAAGGAAGATAGATTATTTTTACATCTTATTTTGAAGAAAATCAGCAAAATTTCAAATATGCTTACTTGCTGGTATTGACATATTTACAGGTTCATCAATATATGCAGGTTCTCCAGGACCACATTTATTGCATGCAGAAACTCTGAATAAATATTCTTTCCCTTGGACAAGGTCGGGTACAGTGAACTCTTGGTCAACAATATGATCCATAACCTAAAGAAAAGAAAGGTTCCAATGTGTTTTTAAAATTTATTTCCAAACAGTGATTACCAAAATAAGACACAAAACTCAGCAGAAATTATATAACAATGGAAATTTAAATGAGAAAGAGTGAACTTACTTTGCTCCATGTTTTCCGGCTTACTTCACGTTTTTCAATTATATAGCCAGTAACTGGACTTCCACCATCATCCTCTGGAGGTTCCCATGCAAGCTGTACTGTACTCTTGAGTACTTCCAAAACATTGAGCTCTCTTGGTGCACTTGGACAAGCTAGAAGTCACAGAAATTGCATTATTTTGTAATTGGTGTTTGATAGATAATCTCTCTGTAATGTATCTACCAGAAGACTTAGTCTTGTTAAGTCATTCCTTTTTAAACAAAAACGTTGCATATTGAAAACTAGAAAAGAGGCTTTTTGGGGAAGGACTTTTAGTTTTTAGTTATATTTTAATATAGTTGGTTGGATGTTGTGAGATTACACATTATTAATCTACTTAGATCTTAGCAAGACAAATATGGAATGTTATTGCTAGAATACATACATGTTCACTTACCAATAACATTAACATTAATTTCTCCTGAAACAGATGACACGGGGTTTTTTAATGTTAAGTAATAAATTCCTTTGTCTGGGCGCTCACTCGGAGTAATTACAAGTTCTGCAAAGGAGGCAGTGGTCTTCATTTTTACACGATCACCCTCTTCTAGGACTTGGTCACCAAAAGACCATGTGGCAGTTGGCACAGGGTACCCAGTGGTGGGAACATGGATCTTGATTGGCTCTGGGACAATAACTTCCAGCCCATCCTTAAATGCACTTAGGTCCATTGTAGGTCCAACTGGAAAAAATGGAAAATGTATTAAATGAATTATTTTGAGATGCTATGAACACGGCTAAGGATAATTGTGTTGAAAGGCTGATCCAGACTGTATCTCAGCCTGCAGGTCTAGCTTGCTGTATCTCAGCCTGTCTAAACCTAGCTTTGTCTTATGATTCCCTACTTCTTCTTGCTAAATGTTTTGGGTTTTTTAAAAAAATGTGAGATGGTAAGGGAGATTAGTATTACAAAGTATGACATCTGATTTACCCTTTAATGAAAAAGCTTTGCATTGTTTAATTTTATTTTTAGGTATCTTCTCTCTCTTTCTTGCCTTCTGTTATCTCTCACCTTCCACAAAGGTGAGTCAGGAGACAAAAGGTCATGCCTTGCTCCTCAGGCAACCTAACAGGCCTCTATCTAATAGCAGAGATAATTATCTGCAGAATTCATAATGGAGGAGAAATAGCTCATAATCTCAAATGTCTCAGGTGTGCCAGTTATCTGGTGAAAAATATACATATTACCCACAAAATGCACTTTAACTGTGCGCCTTATCTGATTAATTGGTTTTAATAAATAGCATATGGCTTACCAAAAGCATCATCTGCAGTTAATGGCCCAATAGCCTCTGCTGGGTCAGACACACCAGCTGCATTTTCTGCCTTGACTCTGTAGTAGTAACTGGATCCTTGTTTCAATCCAGTTACCTGAAAAGCACAAACAATTATTTACTACCTCGTATTAAAGAAGAACACACATTTTACCTGTTGATGAAGAGAACATCATACCTTAAAAGTAAGAGCAGGTACTAGTTTTGGATTACAACGAATCCACTTGTCTGTTCCTTCCTCTTGCCTTTCAACAATATAGCCCAAGATTGGACTTCCTCCATCTTCGAGAGGAGGTTCCCATGTGAGCTGAACTGATGACTTAGTTTGATCTGAATGCTCAAGGTTAATGGGAGGACTCGGTCTCTCTGAAAAAAATGTGAAACAAATACATTTGCACAACTGATAAAGGAGCATGCCTTGAAAATTAACTGTTTCTCTCTTACAGTACTCTTTTTAAAACCTTTGCATAGATAAAGTTTACTAAACCAAATGGTAGCAAAGTACTCCTGCTATGTTTGAAGAATAAAAGAAGGGAAAATCTGACTGCACTCAGTATTTGTACACATTCATCAACTGAACTTTCCTGCATGCATAGCATCCAAAATTCTCCTGTCTCATAATGGAATCAAAATTATATATACTTTGCATACTTACCAATTGGGTCCATGATTTTTACTGCACGCGTGGCAGGACTTGGTTTGCCAACTCCAACCATGTTTTGAGCTCTTACTCTGAAGAAATATTCTTCGTTTTCCACAACATCAGTCAGGACAGCTGACAGTTCATCAGCTCCTGTGGTCATAGTTGGCTCCCATCTGATGGTAGCTCTGTTACGCAGTTCAATAACGTAGCCAGTAATTGGAGATCCTCCATCATACTCAGGTGGTTCCCAGCTAAGTGTGGCTCCAAACCTGTTCACATCAGTAACTTCTACATTTTGAGGAGGACCAGGAACATCTGCATTTTATTTTAGGATGAAAAAAGGAAAAAGAAGGTATGTAAGTTTTATCTATTGTTAGAATTTTTAACTGTTTTTCTTACACAGCCATCAAACACTGAGTTTTTCATAACTTCTGCTCACCAAATTTGCTCTTGGCTTCCACAGGTGTGTCTGTTTCCACTGGCTCACCAGTGCCCACTCTGTTGCGTGCACTAACACGGAAGAGGTATTCAACTCCTCCTTTCTGAAGTCCAGTAACAGTGTATTCACAATTTTCAGCACGATCCGTGACCACAATCCAGGTCTTACGCTTGATATCACGTCTTTCAACGACGTAGCCTATGATTTTACTTCCACCATCACTTTCTGGTTCTTGCCATGCGAGACCAACTTCACCATCATAAGTTTCAGTGACTTCCAAGTTTCTAACTGGGCCTGGAACATCTGTTAAAGATATGACAATACTTCAGGGCATTGCATCTACTTTTTTCCCTCTGGCTAGAGAAGTCTGAGGGGAGACCTCAAAATGAGGGGAGGCCTACAGCTCCCCCATGAGGGAAAGCAGAGGGCTTTTCCCTCAATAAAGGCTTTTTATTCTGTGAAATAATGCTAAGCAAGGTTTTAATAATACGAGTACTTACCAATGACCTCTACATTGATGAATGCTTCTGCCTGGCCATGTTTGTTTCGAAGCACAACCCTGTACCTTCCCTTATCTGATTTCTTTGCTTCATAAATTTTGAAGGTAGTGCAGTCAGTTGTTGTATCAACAGTTGTTGTAGGCAGACTTTCCCCTGCTTTCAACCATTCAGCTTCTGCTCTTGGGTAGGCATCATATGGGACAGTCATAGTTAAAGGCTTCCCAACATCAACCACAAGGTTTTGATCACCAGTCTTGATTTTAGGTGCAGCTAAGAAGGATGAATGTGAAAAGTCAGTACTTGCATATATATATACATATATATATAAATTGATATATTTGTGCAGTCAGCAAAGAAGCTAACATAGAAAAGTAAAATGAGCTGCTGTGTAAATTCTAAGGAAATCCTTCAAAGACTCATTGGACAAGTCCAAAGAAAGAAATACAGGCTGGTTGGTATGTACTGTGTCCTCCTATAAAATCAGCAAAGAAAGAGTTGCTTTTTGAGAACTAATTTAATTATTTTATTGGTTGATTCTGTAAAATAGACAAGTTAGGAATTAAATGTCTTATATGACTTAAATGAGTAGGCCAAATAATTCTCATATTTTTTAGTGGCTTAATGAAAAGCTTAAAGCTCCTTTAAGCTTAAATCTTGCTCTTTGGTATATGCACACTGGAAAGTGATATTTTTTCCTCAACAGCTAGATCAGCATGGTATAACAAAAAATGTTAGTTGCTTAAATTCATATTCATAGTTCTACAGACTTGTAAAACAAACTTCAAATATTTTAACACTTTTCTCAGACTCATTGTATTGCTTTAGTTCAACTCTTTGAAAGACCAAAAATCAATTTAGTTAAACTGGAATTTACCAATCTAAGATTTTATAAAAGAAGCACAAAGCAAGCAACTTACCAGCTAATTCAAGCTTAGCTCTAGCTTCCTTATCTTTGGCGATAAATCTGTATTCCCCTTGGTCACGGGGCTTTATGTCACACACCTGCAGCCTGTGGACCTTTCCTTCACTCATCATCTGATGTTTGTCACCTTGGATGATAATCATGTTGTTTCTCAGCCACTTGACCTCCACACCATCTTTGTTCAATTCAGCCATGAAGATGACATCTGCACCAGGAGCTTCATAAATATCTTGTGGAGGTCGAATAATCTCAACGGGGATTTCTGAAATAAATGTTAATTTATTTGGTATTGTTTTTTTACTGTTTCTACTATTTTTAAATAATGTAGAAATAAATCCCATTCAATTTTACACATACCTTCAACAAAAAGTCTTGCCCTAGATCTCCTGTCATCCACTCCACAGGAATATTCACACTCATCATCTAGTCTACAGTCTTTTATGATTAATCTGTGCAGATTTCCATCCTTTTCAAATTGGTATCTTCACAGGGGAGAAAAATAAGCAGTATTTTAGTTTCCAGAAAAAGCAATAAAGTAAAACAAGCATGTTTAGCATATTCAGACGCACAATAAAATGCACATACTTTTTGCCTTCTTTGATTTCTCTTCCATTTCTGTACCATTTTACACTGACTTTCTCTTTGGAAAGCTGGCATGTAAAGACAGCATCATCAAATTCAGTGACAGTCTGGTCCTGAAGATGTTCAGTGAAGTCTGCTGGTGCTTCTGTGATGAGAAGCTCTGCAACTGATTTGTCTTGTCCAGCAGTAACAGTGTATTCACCTTCATCTATAAATCCACAGTCTTTAATGATCAATGAGTGCTTGAATTTATCAATTTTGTACAAAATGCGCCTGTCAAACGTGATCTCTTCTCCATTTTTTGTCCATTTAAGAGTTGCATTAAGGCGATTGACTTTGCACCAGAATGTGACAGTTTTCTTTTCCATGGTCTCAATGTCTTCAAGGGGCTCAACAATTCTGAGATCCTCCTCTGTTATGACAAAAAGGGAACATTTTTACATCCTCATATGAAATTGAACATAAATGATGAAACAATTTTAATGCAGTACAACTTACTTACCTAATACTTTTAAGGCAGCAGAGCTTTTAACATGTTCACCTCTCTGGTTTGACAGTGAGATGGTGTAAGTAGCTTGATCTTTCAACTCTGCATCTCTGATTCTGAGAGTGTAGACCACACCCTTCTGAACAATAATGTACTTTGCACTATCAAATATTGCCTCATCATTTTTGTACCACTTCTCTTTGGCACCCTCTTTATTGACTTCACAGTTGAAGATAATTTCTTGACACTCATTAACTTCTTGGTCCTTAAGAGGAGTTATAATCTTGAGTTTTTCTGAAATTGAGAAAACAGAAGAAATAGAACGTCATGTAGTATAAAGAATGCAACAAAACGTGCACCTAGACATTGCCAAAATAAAGCTTACCAATCACTGCTAAGTGTGCTGTAGCTTTAGCATCACCAACCATGACAGTATACATTCCTGTATCTCCTAGAATAGAGTCTTTAACCACAAGTGTTCTCTTTTTGCCATCTGAAATGATGTCGTACTTATCACCCGGCTCCAGGACTGTGTTACCCCTCAGCCACTGTACTGTAATGGCTTCTTTGGATACTGAACAGACAAATTCAGCTTTTTCTCCTTCAAGCACCTCAAGATTTTGTGGTCTGGTAAGAAATTCTGCTGCAAGTTCTGAAAGAAAACATTTTTGTAGATTAATTTAATTTAATTTAATTTATTTTTACTTGTGAATGGAATAAACCAAGTTCTGTATTATTACTGATTTTTTAATGTTTTTAATTTTATTATTTTTTTTCCAGGATAAAAGCCCACCAAAGTAGCGCTCTTACCATGTACAGTAAGTTTCCCTGTCGTACTCGAGCTTGGGAGCTTGCAAGTGTATTTGCCAGCATCTTCAGGATGAGCATTATGTATAACAAGAATTCTCTTTCTACCATCAGAAATGTGTTCAAATCTACCACCATCAGGCACCTCTTCATCTCCTTTAAACCAACTAACTTCAGCATTAGGCTTTGAAACTTCACAGATCAATTTTACTGTGTCATTTTCATTTACTTCAAGATCAGGAAGATTTTTTGTGAAAATGGCCTCTTCCTCTGCAAAAAGAATTTTGAAACATGATTAAAGCCTGTCATTAAAAAACCCCCATTCTCACGTCTTTTATTGTTCACATATTAGATTCTAAAACACTATCACTTACCTATCACTGTAAGTAGGCCAGAAGTTCGAGCAGTTTTTGCTTCACAGGAATATTCAGCTTCATCATCAAAGACACATTTACTGATGACAAGAATGTGTTCTGCACCTTTAGAAATTATGTCATACTTTTTGCCTTTTCTAATTTCCATGCCATCCTTAAACCACTTCACCTGTTTCAGAACAAATTGACATGGTTATTAATATTAACATCCTCATCATAGATTTCAGTGTGTTCTTTTATAGCAATATATAATAAGGTTTTCCCCTCTAGCTGAAGGAGTTACTCAGATTAAAAAGTGGTAATACAGACCTTTACATTTGGACGAGAAATTTCACATTCAAACCGAGCAGGTTCTTTTTCTTTAACCTCAAGATCAGTCAGGGGTTTCAGGAACTCAACACGAATAGCTGTAAGAGAAGAGAAAATTTTTAGTCGAAGGAAGTCTACATTAGATGAGTAAAAAATTGCCAGCGTTGATATTACTGCCAATCATACACCTTAGTACATTGCTTTTACAGCACCTAGACATTTTGTAGAGAACTGTAAATTACTCACGCTCCACATTGAGAAAACACGATGTCTTAAAATCCTTAGCATCACAGGAATATGTTTTTGCATCATCCAGTGTGCAGCCGTGGATGATGAGTTTTCTGACCCTGCCATCAGAAATGATATCATACTTCTTTGATTTGTGAATTTCTTCTCCGTTTTTGAACCATTTAACTTTTGCGTTTTCCCTAGAAACTTCACATTCCAGTATTGCAGTGGCCTCCTCTTCAACAGTCTGGTCCTCAAGCGGTTTAGTAAATTCAACTGGGGGTTCTAAAAGAAACAGATATATTTTTGATAGAAAAGATCTAAATTATAGCCAGTCTTCTGCTTGTACAGAACTGTCCCATGCTGTTTACTAATTTTCCTTGACTGAATAGTCAAAAAGGCTCCTAGATGTCCCTACTGAAGGTTTCTTAAAACATTTTTTATTTTAAATGAACAGACATTTTTTGTTAATTCAGGCAATTTCCTCATTTTCAGCCTACTGCAAGATTAGACTGAATGATATGCTTGTCCATGGGGTTTTTATTTACAAAGCCTTCAAACTCAATTTCTTTAGCTGAATCATATCCATGTGATCTCAGTGACTCTAAAGTTATACTGTGAAATTAGATAATATTTGGGGATTTTTTTCAGTTTTTTCCTTGTATTTCTTGATTAGTGTGTGTAGTTCTTTTACTTCTTGATACACAACTTGCAAGCAGTATAAGTATACAGACAATGTACGTATACATGTATCATGTATCATATATATGATCCCACTTATTCAATATATGGTGTGTTGCAGGATGAATCATGAATAGACTACTAATACTGATTATGGATTAAGTAAAATGACAGACTTACCTTTCACAAAAAGATTTGCTTGAGTTCTGAAATCTTTTGCTGTCAGTGATACCTCTCCTGCATCTGTTAACTTAACATCTCTAAGAACAAGGGTGTGAACTCTCCCTTCAGCACGGGTCACAACCTTATAAAATACACAAAACCCCTTTGTGAGCATCTACAACAAATATTTAAGAAATATTTCAAGAAATAGCATGCTACTTATTATTTGTGGAACTTGGTTGTCCACTTTCATGTGAAATTTTGATAATTTCCTTTTGTATATACTAGATAGAGCTTTATCCTCAATGTTTTGAGGATTTTGAGGCTGACTTGAGATGATGTCTATTTTGAACAGGTATTAACAAATACAAAATATAAGCAAATTTATGGGAAAAGTTGGCATTACTGCTAGTTACATATAAAGTAAAAAATTTTTGACGATATAAAGAGGTTTGGAACCCCCCCACGTACACTTTTCTGGAAATGCCAATTTGACTTTCTATTATTAACATTTGGTAAAAAATTCTGTCTAAAAACTGAGTTCTGTGATGACCTGTTCCAGAAACTACTTTGCAATCAGAGTAAACAAAAAAATTACTTTAATGAATAAAGGTTAGGCATGTTCAGCTGAGTGCCAGCCACAGAGCTAATAAAATGGTTTGAATTGGCAACAGCTAAAAGGAAACACTTGTATAATTGGATTAATTCTTGAAGACAGTTGTACATGTTTCAAGAAGCTATTCTAAATGGGTAGAAAGTGATACATTAAAGTAAATATATGGTTTACTCTCAATTTCATCTGGATAAAATTTCAACCGTTCAAATGATAGTTTTGACTGATTATGTAAACTGTCTGTATACGAAACCTGTATTTTTTAAATTCATGTAATTAAAATGATAGCTCAGACAAAAAAGACCAAAATAATGTTCCATTATGCAGAATACCGAATATACAATATTTTTCTTGCCAGGTAGTAAGAAGTATTAATCCACTGCACTGATCAATAGCTTTCCACATTTTCATTCTGAAACTCAGAAGTAATTACTTTGATTTATTTCATGACTCATCTGCTGAGTTTCAACTTTGTTTATCTGCCCTTAAATACTGTAATATGGTCCTTTATCACCATGATCTGTTTTGATTTTCCTATTTCTACATTCTATTTCTTTCATTAAATAGTTTTTATTTATGTAAATTTGTTAAAACTCAGAAAGATCTAGTAAAGCCTGAAAAAGATATATTAAAAATTGTATTTAAAAGAAAGAGAAATGTGCACCAAAGTATTATTAGCAGCATTATTACAGGTTCTGAAACTTTTCTAGGTCATTAAATGTCCTAAAAATTTACTTTGTCTGAGGTTTCCAACTTTTATTTTAATTTGCATTATTTTCTTTATGTGAAAAAGATGTCTTACAACCAGTAATATCCATTTCCATTTCTTAATGTATTAATTTATGTTTCTTTATTTATTTCCCCTTCCATTGACTTTAAACACTAAATTGACTGCATTCCAGGCTGCTCAGATCTCAGAGTTAAGAGCCAGCACTTGATGAAGGGTTAAAAATAGCTAGTGAGAAGTGCTTGACAAGCAAATCTGCCCAGAGAGTTATCTGGAGAGCCAGAACAAATGCCTGAAATGGAATTTGAATCCTCTTAATCCCCTTATATGTTGAATTGGACTGCAACTCAGCATTCAGGAGAAATAAAGGCTTTTTCTGAAAGCACCTTTCAATGTCCTCTCACTGTAACCACAGGTAATCTGAGCAAAAATTATTCAGTATCCTTGTGGCTGAGACTCCAACAGAATCAGGTACAAAATCACTGTTGTAATGATTGGTATTTTGGAACCTTAGCTCCCCTTTGTTTGATAAATACTTGTAGTATCCCAGAATACTGGAATTTCTAGGGAAAACTGTTGTATCTGATTTAGAGATAATTTAGCATTTGGCATACCAGCACTACAATATTGTTGTGCCTTAGCACTTCAACTGGCAGAGAATAAATAAGAAATAAAGAAGGGGAAGAAGGCTGAAAGAGAAGAAGGAGGAGAAAACATGAGAAAAAGTAAAGTTTAGTTTCTTTACCTTATCACTGGGTTCCAGTTTCTTTCCTTTCAGGAACCATTCTACTGGGATTCCCTCATAAGAGAGTTCGCAATCGAAGGTTGCTGATTCCCCAGCTGTCACTGTTACATCCTTGAGGGGTCTCAGCAAGCCAATTACTCGAGCTTGGTAAGCAGAAGACATAATTTTTAGATTAGTCACTTCTACCCAAGAGAGAGCTGCTGCCCTTACGTACTAATCTCCATGGTGGCTTCCCTCAAGAGAGCCAAGACATCGCAATGCTGCTCTTTAAATTCCCTAAATAGAAGAGGCCACCCTGGGTCCTTAGGGGAGGGTTGTTCACCTACAATTTCCTATTTGCAGAGCGTGTTTCTTTAAATTGAACAAGGTCAGCAGGAAAGTTGCCGTGCATCTGTCTCTTTGCCAAGCCTTGCATGCCTGTTTCTAGATAAGGCATGTGTTTCCAAAATAGCGAGGGCTAGGATTGGAGCGGGAAACAAGTGGTCTTCAACCATGTAGTCTGTCCCTGTCCATCAAGCCCTTAACCCTACCCTCAGATATCACTGTTATCCTATCCTCTCCGGTTAACATGATACTTGGATGTAGCAAAGCCTTTGCTTGCAATATTTGATTTCATAACAGCATATGTTGCCAGACCATACAGCAGCCTTCAAGGCCATTTCCCTAGTTTTACTTCTCTTATATGAATAAATTATATATAAGGTTAAAAACCACATAGGACATTCCTTAACAAAAAAAAATTAGGATGACCTGAGTAGCTAATCCCCCACTTGCTGTTCTGGAAAGGACTCCTGTGGGTTCAATACAGTATAGAGATTTTCCATGCGTTCTAAAGAGGCAGTGAGTACCATGTTTTCACTTAATTAATCAATTAATTCAGTTTAAAAGACACTTACGTTTCACTCGAAGGTGAGCACCAGACTTGGCATTTGCTGCTTGGAAATCTACTCCCCCAGCTTGATCTAAGCGTACATTGTAGAGTGTAAGGAAGTGCTTTTTCCCTTCCTCCTTGATTTCACATTCCTGCAAAAAGAGAATTGAATACATTTTGTACTACTCACTGAAAGAGCTCCTACTTCACCTCATACCATGCATCTGGTTTCTTCTACCCCATTAACAACTCTTAGGCACGCTGCCACATGAACTATATCTTACAAGCATTCATTCACAGGCCTTTCTTTTCAAATCCTCTTCTTAATACATGCAGTTTCTTCTAGCAAGGAAGGGCAAGACACAACACATCTGTGTACTGACTAAGAATCTAATATATTGATATATATGTAGACCAGTCAGAGGCTTAGTTCCCACAAGGGTGCTAAAAATTGCTGAGCTTGTGCTGGGACCTTTCCTCAAGAAGATTTTTCCTTCTTTTATCCATCCTTTCATTTTCATGGAACTTCCAATCTTTGTGTATTATTCACATTTGTACCATTACATAGAAGCCAAATTTTTGCTAGTTGTGATTGCATTGTTTCCTTATTTTTCAGATCCTTCCAGCAAGGAATTATGAATATTTGATTAAGCCCTATACAATTTTACACTAATTTTAACTGTCACAGAAATGAAAAATAGTTTGGAAATCTGATCCACATCTATTTAAACCAAATATAACTCAAAACCCTCAGGCAAAAGTATGCAATCTGAAGTTTGCATTTTCAAATGCCATTATGTTTTAGTGAAGTCCACAATGTCTTTGCACTTTGGATACATGACTGTTAGGTATTGTTAGCAATGCAGAATGTATCGTTTTATGTAAAATCATTTGTTGTTTAGCTATTTTTGATTACATCTGTACTACATTTAAAAAGTTATTAATTAAAAAACCCACTATTTTTAATGTAGTGACTCTTACTGAAAGCAGAGAGAGATCACATTTAGTTTCTGCAGTTACCCTCTCCCTCACACCCCACCTCCCTGCAAAGTGTTGAGACACGCATAAAAAATATCCTGAAATATTTGCTTACGGCTGATTCAGTCAGGGGCTCTCCTTTTAGCTTCCAATTGCCATGGACACCTTCCTCAGAGATTTCAATGTCAAAACGAGCAGTCTCTGTCTCAATCACCTCCACACTGTAGAGCGGTCGTATAATCTCAATATCCCGGTCTGGAGAAGAAAAACATGATTGATTCCCTCAGTCTCTAGCAGATCCCAAAAGATCTCTACAGAGCAGCCCATTAAAATAACCATACCTTCTATATCAAGTTTGGCAGAGGTTTGATCAGTACCACAATCACAAGTGTACTGTCCAATGTCTTTCTTCAAAGCTTTCTTGAGAATAAGGATTCTCTTTTTACCATCAGCCTTAATAACAACATTTTTTGATGCAGTAATTGGCTTGCCATCCTTCATCCATTTCACTGGGGCATCTGCTTTGCTGATTTCACATTGTAAGACCACTTCATCTTTCTCTACAGCAGTGTAATCCTGCAGCTTCCCAGTGAAGTAAGGGTCTCCCTCTGCAAGCAAAAGTTAAGACATATTTCAGTCTGAAGTTTTAGTCTTCCAGAAAGAACAACTAGTTTCTACCATAAAATAAATTTCCTGTTTATGTCCTGCAAGAAGGATTGAATATAGTCCTTTTCCACAGTTCTGTTACAAAAAAGAAAACAATGAACACCTAAGAAACAATTCAGGGCATTACTAATATTACTGACAACATTCTTTTGATGCTTTAGGAGTTTCAGAGCCCTGTTTTAAGTATGTAATAGCTAACTTTGCAACTTTGCATGAAATTTTAAAGTTATTGTGTATTCATTCTTTGTGACTAGGTAAATGGAGACCCAAGGAAGAAAACCAAACTGTGAGATTTTCAAAATCATAATTCACATTTAGTCAGATCACAAGATTTTCTGACGGCTCCTTTTTGTCAATAAAACTCTTCTGAAAATATACTTCAGGTAAATTCTTTTGGGTATTCTTACCAAGAACAGTGAGTTTAGCTTCTGAGGATTTGCCCATAGCTTCCACTTTAATCTGAGAAGTATCATCAATAGTAAGGTCTTTGATTGTGAGTGTATGGAATTTGCCATCGTCCGTCATTGAAACCACTTTGCTGGTATGTAATCGTTGGTCATTCTTGAACCAGGCCACAGAGATGTTTTCATGGGAGAGTTCCACAGTGAACTCTGCAGTTTCTCTCTCCTTCTTTGTTACATCCTTGAGAGGAGTAAGGAATTTCAGGCGGATACCTATACCAACATAACATGTCATTAACAATAATGTTATCAATATAAACTATGCAAGTACTATGATGCAAAACTTTCCTAGAAAGATGAAATCTAGCAAACCTTCAATAATCAGCTTGGCACTGGTTCTTTTATCTTCAGCTTCAAATGTGTATTTTACTTCATCCTCAAAGGCAACAGATTTAATAATCAGAGCATGCTTTGTTCCATCTGAAATAATTTCAAATCTTTCATCAGGAGTGATCTCTTCTGTTCCTTTCAACCAGCGGAAAGTCTTGGGTTCTCTGGATACCTCACATTCAAACTTAGCTTCATCCTTCTCAAAGACCTTCACATCACTTAGTGGAGTGATAAAGATAAGAGGCAGTTCTGAAATCAAAGAAGAGCTCTTTCAGTTCAGTTCATACAGTGCTTTCTGACACTAAATTTGCTCTCATGCCTTGAGACACGGAAATGTTGACCAAGTGCAGACTGTACCTTTCACTTTCAGATTAGCAGCACTTTTAGCATTGGCAGCTTGGAAAGACACTTCTCCAGTCATATCAAGTTTGCAGTTATGAAGGACAAGAATATGCTTCTTCCCATCTTCAATGATTTCACAGTCCTGGTGATAAAGAAACACACACCGCACCCCAAATATGAATATTCTAAGAAACTACTAAGAAAACACTACCATTAAACATGTTTTTCTACCCAAATTATGGTCTAAAAATAAAGAAGCAGCCTTACAGGTGAAGGTGTTAGGGTTTCTCCCTTTAGCTTCCATACAGGATGGACATCAGGCTCAGAAATTTCAATTTCAAAGCGTGCTGTTTCACCAACAAATACTTCCACTCCATACAGTGGGCGCTCCACTTTAATTAAGCGAGCTAAAAAAAAAAAATAAAAAAAAAAATCAGAGGTTCACATCTGTTTACTCACAAACTGTATACCAAAGAAATGTAATACTGGAAAGGATCTGAACTCTCTCCCTATGCCTTCTTTTGGGCATTCAAATGCTATGACCATAACTGTTTATCTAACCTCTTCCTAAAAAGCTGCAAGGTGGCAGTCTACAAGCTCCTTCTATAATATGTCTGAAAATTTAGTTATTTTTGGTAAGAATATTAATTAACCCAGATATCTATTACAGTGAACGAAACTGATATTTTTTTCCTGACTGTAAATAGGCAGAGAGACTGATTATCACTGTCTTTGCAACAGCTATTTATATATTGTCAAATATATTGTCTCTTGTAACCACTTTTAATAACTTTAAATCCAGATATTTCAGCCATTCATCACAACAGGAAGCTTTCTACAGGTGTATTTTTGTCTTGCTCTCTAAAGAGTGTCTGTCTGTTTATACTGGTTCACAAAGGTTTCAGTACTTTCCCTCAGTGAAGACATTATAACTTACACTCAACGCTGATATTGGCAGTTGTCTTGTCAGTTCCACAGTCACACTCATAAACACCCTTATCACTCTCTGCAGCCTTCTTGATCTTCAGAATACGGCGCAAGCCATCCGTTTTCATGGAAATTCTGTTGGAAGCTACTAGTTCTTCACCATCTTTGTACCATTTTACTGGCACATCTTTGCTAAGTTCACATTCCAGAGTAATATCATCTTTCTCTACAGCACTGTAGTCTTGTAATTTCACAGTGAAATATGGATCAGCCTCTACAAAAGGCATAATGAATAAGACAAATTAGTTACACAAATTTACTAAAATGTCAATATTTTGTCACTTTCTACTAATAAAAATGGTTAATACCTATTCTATAGCATGTCTTAAATTATTTATGTAATTACCTAAGACTTTCAGGTTGGCTTGTGTGCTCAAGTCCTTGACTACAGCCTTTATTTCTGAGATATCATCGAGTGTTACTTCTCTCATTTCTAGTTTATGAACTTTGCCTTCTGAAGTAATTAAAACTGTTCTGCTTGTGTGAAGTCTCTTCTCATTTTTGTACCATTTCACAGGCATGTCTTCATGAGAAAGCTCAAACTGAAATTGAGCTGTTTCCCCTTCTTTCACTGTTTGATCCTGTAGAGGTGATATGAACTTCAGCCTCACACCTGTAATGTAAACACATAAATACAATCAGAAAAAGGCTAAGGTAGTTCTAAAGGACATATTCTTTGTCTTTTTTTAAATTCTTTTGTTCATGAGAATATACTTGCCTTCCACAAACAGTCTTGCAGTGCTCTTCTTGCCATCAACTTCAGCAGTGTATTCTCCCTCATCATCAAACTGTGAATCATTGATGACAAGAATGTGCTTCTTTCCATCGGCAATGATGTCAAATTTTTCTCCGATCTTGAGTATATCAGTGCCCTTAGACCATATAACATTGGCCTCTCTGGTAAGGACACATTCAAACCTTGCTTGGCGCTTCTCGGGAACAGTGACATCTTTTAGGGGTACAGCAAAGTCCAATTCGATTTCTGGAAGCAGAACATAACACATCATTTGTACACGCTCCATGAGAAGTCTGTCTAAGCTGGTGTCACACCCCGTGGGGCATCGTACCTTTTACTGTCAGGATAGCTGTAGTGATGGCATTAAAGGCCTGGTAAAGGACTTCTCCAGCTTGCTCTAATTTGACTTTGTGTAAGGTTAGGAAGCGTTTTCCTCCTTCAGCTTTGATTTCACATGTCTGGAGAGATGATAGACTTTGTTAAACACAAATACCAGTGTAATGCCAGTGCCCTACTGCTATGTGTTTTTAATAAGGGATTTTTATAAACTTTGTATATTCAGTAAAGAGTCAGGTAGGAAGAATGAAATTGCTTTTCAAGGAAAGTTGACACTTTCATTCAATGATTAAAAATTGGAATGCATTTCTTCAGCATTCCACACTTCTTTTGAATGTCAGAATCATTCCTACAATGTATGTAGGATATTGCTATTATTGCTTGAATTGTGTGCTGTAATACCTAGAGAAAACAAAGGCCTTCAAAACGTAGCTTTTATAAGATATAATCCTTACTTAGATAATCAGTATTTTTTAGTCATATATTCTGGAGTGAGTAGCAATGACAGGTCTTACCATAAAGACTCAAGGAACCTGTTGACAATATTTAATTTAAATAAATTTTGTTGCAAAATTCAAGAACGCTTACAGGTGAAGGTCTCAGGATTTCTCCTTTCAGCTTCCATTCACCAGGAACATCATCTTCAGATATTTCTGTATCAAAGTTTGCTGTCTCTTTCTCATAAACTGTAACATCCTCTAATGGCTTCAGAAGTTCAACTTCACGATCTAGAATGCACAAATGAACACATGCACGATTAGGTCACGTTTTGATAGAGCTTTATAATAATTAAGGTTACCTTTTCTGTTTGTTTGTTTATTTAGATGTTTTTCAACATTGGCCTACAAGCTGATTAAATATAATCCAAATAAAAGCTTCCTTACCGCCAAGGGTCAGTTTAGCTGGGTATCTGCGACCTTCAACTTCCACTGCATATTCTCCAATATCAGCAGGACCAGCATTCTTGATTTTCAGGAAAATTTTATTTCCTTCTTTCAAGATTTCTGTCTTGTCAGTGGGCTCAGCAGGAATTTCCTCATCTCCTTTAAACCATTTAATGTTTGGTGTATCCTTGACAATGTCACAGCTGAAAGTAGCTGTTCCTTTTGGTTTAACATGCTGGTCTCTTATGGGTTTTACTAACCAGTCCCTTATAACTTCTGCATGACAAGAAGTTACAAAGAAAACAGCTTAGCAGACTTTTACTACAAATAGATGTGTCAAAAAAAAAAAAAAAAACAAAAAAAAAGAAATGGAATTAAGAGATTTTTTATTACAGTAAGTTTTAATAGCTGTTAAAAATCTTATCTGTCCACTTACATTGTTGCACTATGAGAAAAGGATTTCATAATTTTAAAACAGCCCAAATATCTTAGAGAAAAAAAAGAACATGGTTTTGGTTGCTTACCTACTACCTTAACACAAGATGAGCATGATAGGTCAGAGTTTTCCACAGTAACAGTGTAAGTGCCAGCATCAGAATCATCTGAATCGGCGACCGTGAGGGAATGTGACAAACCAATAACACCCAGAGCAAATTTCCCAGGCTTGGATTGAATGATTTTACCATCCTTTCTCCAGACCACATTTCTTTCTTTGTTAAGCTCACATGTTAAGTACAGTGGCTGGGTTTTAATGACAGTCACTTCTTCTTCAAGTGTTTTCACAAACCGCACTGGGAGTTCTGTGGGAAACAAATTATTTTGATTTGTTTCCTTTAGATATAGAACATGTGATGCAGAAATACCTTACATAACATGTGCAATGATTGAGGGAAACAAAAGAATGCATCTATCAACTACTGTAAAATTACAAGCACCAGTTCTAGTTTGAGGAGTAGCTAGCTTAAATAATCGATAAATCTGAAGCCGGGAATACCTTCAACAATAAGTTTGGCTGTGGAGGTCTTCTCTTTGTTCCCCAGTCGTAATACACAAGTATATTCACCAGCATCAGACAGCTGGACATCAATAATATGCAGCTTCCTATCTTTGCCATCAGCAATAAACTTGTGTTTTGGGCTCTCTCGGATGTTACTTCCATCTTTCATCCAGCTGGTAATTGCAGTGGATGGTGAAATAAGGACTTCAAAGATTGCAGAAGAGCCAACAGACTCAGCTTCTTTTAGCACAATATCTTTCATCTCCTTGACAAACTTCAGTGGCACAGCCTTGAGTTGGTAAGTAAATGGAGGCTCTTCAGGAGGTTTTTCACCACCACTGCCTGGCCGGAGTTTCCGTCTTTCTGCATCTGCTGGTGAAGGTGTCTTCTTGGCTGTAAGTCAGATCCAGAAATGAATAAACTAATCCTGATAAATTGCTTTTGATTGTAGGCTATGCTGATTTTGGGGGGGATAGATTTAACAGTCTTCTAAGTAGCTAGTATGGGGCTATGTTTTGGATTAGTGTTTAAAGCAGTCCTGAAAATACAGAGAAGTTTTTGTGATTGCTGAGAGGCACTTGCAGAGTCAAGGCCTTTTCTGCTTTTCATACTGCCCCAGTCCTGAGTAGGCTGGGAGTGCCCAAGAAACTGGAAGGACATACAGCCACGAAAGCTGATCCCAACTGACCAAAGGGATATCCTATACCATATGGTATCAGGTTCAGTATATAAAGCAGGGGAAGATGGAAGTGGAGGGCATTCAGAGTTAAGACATTTGCCTTTCAAGGGATGGAATCTTGCTGTCCTGCATGTGGGTGAACACATCCCTGCCCATGGGAGTGAATTCCCATTTTGCTTTGTTTAGTGGTCTGCTTTTGCTCAACTCATGAGTTTTCTCACTTTCAAGTTTCTTATTCTTTCCCCCCTCCCACCATAGGGGAGTGGGTGAGTTGCTGTGTGGGGCCTGATTGCCAGCTGGAGTTAAACCATGACAAGGCACTGCTCATACCTTTGACTGGACTGATACCCTTTGGAGTTTCTTCTTTTGGTGGTGGTTTGGCCTCTGAAGCAGAAAAAACAAGATTATTAGGAATGCAGTTAAATAAACATACTTACTAAAACTAAGACAAGCATTTATTTTACATATCAGATTTTCCCTTCCTTTAGTTACCTACATGTAAAAGGGGAGGAAAGGATATAAACATATGTTTATAGAACTTATACTGTCTATATCTCAATGGAATATCTTGAAGTGTGGGAAAGACATATCACCGGTAGGGACTAACAGGCAGCTTAGAAGGTTCTATTTCCTTAATGTGCTGTCCTGCTCATTAATTTGCAGAATTCTGACATTCCTTGACACTTGATTCAAGATTAGGCCCTTGATCAATACCCACCTGTCAACTGAAATAGTTTAAGTACCTATTAAAATTATATGAGGTTGTCTTTTTAAAAAAAGCACACACTTTTACTGATGAAGGCCACAAAAATATAAGTCATGTAAATTAAATATATATTTTGGGGTAATCTGGTACTTTTACAAGTGAGGGATACTCTACTAGTAACCTAATTTATGATGAATCATCATAGATTTTTGAAAATATTACCCATGTTATGCTGCTTCTTGTTATCTCTTTGTGAAAGGAAATATAAAAGATACTTTTAATGGGAGAATGATATGAATGAAATGCAGGACAGATTTTATTGCAGTGGATGGAAAAATGAACACTGGAAAAAAATGTGTGAGTTTTCCCGAGAAGACAATGGCACATAGAATGATTTATGAGGTCTTAGAAAAGTCTAAGACTAAGACAATGAACAGTGACCACAGAGATGTATGTACACACAGGTAAGACAAACACTTCAAGAGTGGTTGAATGCCAATAAAGCCAGCTGACAGACTTGATGGAATTGTGAATGATGTAACTAAAACACAATAGCAGGTGGTACTCTCCTGAAGCAAATGGTACAAGCACTTCGTGGAAGAATTTGGTATCAGTCTTCCTCACCTCGCTTTGCACGAGACTTTGCTGGAACATCCAGAACTTCACATGATTCTCCAGATGCATCCAAATTCTTATTCTCACTCGAAAGTCTAGTTGCCTGCTCAGTCAGGTGAGCAGGCTCTGATTTCTGGTATTCTTTCTCTCCTTCTGCTTTCTTAGAAGTTATTATCTTACCTATACTTGAGAAGTAATTATCTTCTCCATTTGCAAGGATCCCTTTGCTTGATGATGATTTGTCTGAAAGCTTTCCCTTCCCTTTTTTCATGGTATCAGATGTGCTTTTTCCAGTGTCATGTTCAGGTGATGTTTTTTCATCTGATATACCTTGTGTAGATTGCTTTTCTTCAATTCTATCTTTTCTGCTTTTGTGAGCTAGTGTTTCCTTATGTTCATCTTGAATGGTATGAACTTCTTGAAATTGTTTTTCATGTTGACTTTGTGGTGGCTGAATAGCAGCTTTCTTTACTGACTCAGATATGACTCCCTTTTTATGTTCTACTTTGGAAACTTCACGTTCCATTCCTTCTGTCATCACTGTATCCAATTGTTTTTGCACAGGCAGAATTTCAGGGGCATTTGACTGTCTAATTTTACCTTTTTCTAAGTGGGTGCTGAAGATAGTTTTTTCTTCCTTCTCTGGTGTAACCTTCTTGCCTGGTTTTTTATCACTTAGGAGCGCTTTCTCAGTCAACAACTGTCCTAAACCCTCCTCACAGTGAACTTCTTTCTCTGTAGAGTATTCTTCTCTTGCTTTTGTTTCTAATACTTCAGGATTAAGAAGAGACATTTTAAAGATTGTGTGAGGTTTTTCTCTGGGAACCTCCTCATCCTCAGTGGGGTGTTCTAGGTCAACATCTTTTCTCAATCCTGGCTCAGCCTCCTCACATAGCACTAAGGAATGTAATTCTGCTGATGTTAAATCCAGATTCTTATCTTTCTCATCATCTTGAATATCTTCCATTTTCTTTGCTTCTTTGTTAAGGATCTCATCTATAGGAATTTCAGCTACTGTGCTACCAGATTGCTTCATCCTCTGAATTTTACTTTGTATGCCACGTTCCTTCATGGATTTTTCAAGAGAAATGTCAGATTTCTCTGGAGTAAAACCTCCTCTCTCATTTTCATTTCTAAGCTGAGGAGTTTCAGCTATGTCTGCCTCTACAATATCCTGAAGAAATGAAGTTTTATCCTCAATGTGAAATTTTTCAGGTTGCAAACTAATTTTTGATTTTTTCTCTTTTCCTAAAAGTCCTTTCTGGTCCTTGGTCTGATATGACTTTCTGGTTTTAGGTAAACAAGTTGGTTCAACTTCTTCTTTTACATGGCCAGGAATCTTTCCTCCATGGAGAACACTAAACTTTCCAGAGACTTTCTCTGTGGCATCTCCCCCATGAACAAGCAATTTAATTTCATCCTCCTTTTCTTCTCCAGAACCTCTTTTCGCATGTTCAGATGTTATAGAAATCACTTTCTCTTCCTCATCCAGTAGTGGTAGTTCATCCTTTGTGTAAATAATGTGATCCATTTCAAGTTCTAATTTCTCACCTGTAAGGGTAGTCTTTCTTGAAACTACAGGTATCATTTCTGGTTCCTCTTCTTCAGAAGCCAGGATGAAATATTTAAGAGATACTTTCTCCTCTTTATCTCTCTCTGAATTCAGTATTCCATCAGCTGTTTCCAGTGAGATTTTATACTCAAGTGGCTCTATGGCCGGAAGTGTCTCCTTAGGACTTACTTTCTCTTTTACATGCAAGCTTTTCTCAACCAAAATCTTCTTTAATACAATTGACTCAGGTTTTTCTTCTTCCATTGAGGGCATTTTATCTCTATGCTTTAGTACAGGTGGTGCATCAGGCTTTTCTGCAGCTACAAAGGTTAAAATCCATAAGAATAAGAATCGGGAACAATATATTTTAAGAAAAATTTTCCAGCTATACCTGAAATAAAATGAACACAGAACACTTTTTCTCTACACAACAGAAAACTTACAACATAATCACAAAAGAAAGGTAAGAATGGCACACATAAACAGAAAACCTAAGTAAACCACTGTTAGTATGGTCTCATTAGATCACCAATTTAAATCCACTGCAGGTTAAAAGTAGCAGAAAATGTCGGCTGTCCGGTAACTGACATAAAATAGGTTAATTGGGCCACTTCAGGCTACATCACCAGATCAATGGCCAAGAGACATTCAGGATTTGGCTTCTCAAATGCCCAAGATCTGAGCTCTACTGTAACATAAGGCCCTGTGAATGGTGGGTGAGCGGAATGTACATCAGCTCTGCTGGTGGACCACAGGCTCAGAGTGCTTCAGAGGAACTGGAACCTTCATGGTTCTTTACTTTTTCCACAGCAGGCTTTGTTCCAGGGTCCTAAGCACAGCAGATGAAAGTAGCAATACTCTAGTTCTTCAACACCACTGCCACTTTTCCTCAGGGCTTCAATGACAAGTCAAAAGCAGGAAAGCAAACAACACAAGAATTGTTTACAAATGTGTAACTTCTCTTTTTCTACACTGAAAATACAAGATGTGATTCACAAAACATACACCAGGACATAAGGAACATTGAGAAAACAACAGAATACACAGATTTCATAGTAGGACAACAGATAAAGACACACATTACCATCCAGACAAAAGATCACAGACTGGTCTCCATAGTATACCAGAGATGGTTTTGTTATAAATTAGGTGACAGTACCTAGAACAACAAGATCCTTGAACAGGACCTCATACCTTCCTGTAATGAATGAGTTATTGTACAGCTCTTCACTCTTTTTATGTCCAAAAGTATTTAGGCATGTCAGAGAGAAAAACCTTATAAATAGCATAGAATTCATATAAATACCTGCTTTCTTTCCAACAACTGGAGCTGTCACTGGAGCAGTAACAGTGGGTGCGGGTTCTGCAGGTGGTTTTGGAGCTGTGTGGGAAAAAAAGAGTTTGAATACATTAATTTCCGCATGATGTTCTTTAAAATGTTTTGTAGATGGTATGGAAGTTCTAGTCTTATTAATTCTAAAGCCCTTTATGTGAATACTTTTGAGATGCAGCTGCACAGGGTGCTGAGTCATCTTGTCTAGATTGTGGTATTGCCAAGAAAAGTTGGACCAGATTGCCCTTGAAGTCACCTTTCAGCCTGGTATTCTATGATTCTATAAATGTCGTTTTAGTGAGAAATCCCTGAATGAAAAATACTAGACACAAAAGAAAGGCTTGACCAGTATTCATGACTAAAGAATTCTTACCTACTGCAGGTTTAGGTTCAGGCCCAGGAACTGGGACAGATGCTTGCTTAATTTCTGCCATTTCAAACACAGAAATTACAAGTAGGTTAGTTTACATTTTTTGCAATCACATTGAGCATTAGTAGTTAGGAGCAAAAACACAGAGATGGCTAAAGGAGGACAGAATTTATTGGTTTCTATTTTATTTGGCCAAAAAGCAAGAAATCACCTTGAGATTAACTAACTTTTGTAAAGCAAGATTGGAAACAATGGAAAAAAAGATTAACTTTTCAAGCTTTGAAGAATAAAGACAACAAGAAATCCAGAAGATTGCAAAATGGTTAATGAGGACACAGCAGTCATGACAGACTGGAGGACAGTAATGCATTGTGTTAATATAGCATGATATTCAGCACTGAATATCCTTTAGTTGCTGCAATAAGGAAAAAGAGCACCACACATCTGTACCTTTTGGTGGCTCAGGCACATGTTTCTCCTCTTTTTTTATGACAGGTATCTCAGTTTTCTTCGTAGGAACTTCTGGGACTTTAAAATAATATTTTTATTTTGTAAGATACATCAAAACTCCTTAAATCCCTAAATAGAATACTCTCAAGTGTATTTAAAAGCTTTCATTGTTTTTACATGTAAACCGTTTCAGATGTTCAGAAGGTTTAGGAATATGTATTTCTTAGAATAAGATTTGAATAAATTAGAAACTATAAATGGGTAAAAGGACACATATTTGTAAAATGTTACCTAAAAGAATGCTTGTATCAATTGTTTTGCTGTAGATATATTTTTATCACTATTATATAAAATATTGGTAATATATTTCTATACACAATGAAGATTAAGAAACAATCCCAAAATGCAGAATTCAGACCCAAATGTGAATGTCAAACTTGGTTGTGCTTCCAGCTAAGATTTAAATTGCACAGTTAGGTCAAAGTAAGCCATCTTTCAAGATATCAGTTTCATGCCTGAATTTAAGAGAATACTACCTAATAGTGGGATTTTTTTAAAAAAAACCCCAAATTTAATAAATAGATTTGAAAGTAATGTAGTACCTTCAGGTTTCTTAATTTTTTCTAATGGTGTAGGTACTGGTTTAACTTCTGGTTTAGGCTCTTTTTCTGGTTTAGCTTCTTCCTCTTCAGGTTTCTTTTTAAGAACTTCAAAAGAAAAGAAATCTCAGTTTTTAAAGCACAGGCAAACAAAAGAATAAGACAGTAAATAAGACAAAGATTAAAAGCATCAATCATAAAGAAACAGGAAAATAAAATATATAGCTCAGTAGAAATGGAAGATTTGTGTAAATATTCAAGTTACTATCCTGAAAGTAATTTAAAATTCAAGTCATCTAAGGAAAAAAGACATTTTTGTTAAGAGCAGTCCATCTGAGAGGAAAGATTTTATTGTTAACTGACTAAGATAGAATAAAATTTCTTGTAACATCTTATGTATTTATTCTCTTATTTAAATGATGACTTGCTATATGTAATTGTGAATTATTAACTGTAGTTAAAGATGATTTTTAGGGACACAATGCAGGATTATAGATTAAACTCCCATTGACTTCAGTGAGAGAACAAGACTACATCCTCAAGTACTGTATTTGGAGACCTCAGATTTATATAATGTCTGTTCTCCATTTTCTTGGTTTCACTTAGTTTTGTCCTCTCAGTTCTCTGCCTTGGATAGTAATGACACTGTCATCTGAAAATTTGAATATTATATTTTATTATGTTGTCTGAAATTTGCATGTTGGCTGCAAGGTACACGGGCATGAATCATCCCTCTGTGGTATTTCGAAGAGAATTGGAATCAGTGCTTCCTTTTCCTAAGCAATATTTGAGCACAAAATGATTCAGAGAATGCCCCAGAGGCTGCAGGAAAGGGGCAGATGTCCGATAGTACTGCGGGGCCCTGGGATCTGAGCGGTACTTCTAAGAAAACCACAAAAGAGAACACATAGACTACACATGTAACTTTAATAACATTCACACTGTCACTGGACAGGGGTCCAGAAGCTGAAGACAATGGAAAACTCTCAAGTCTAGTATAAAGAGATCAGGAAAATGGAAGAGAAGAGAGAGAGAGAGAAAGGGAACTAGACTGTCAATGTTCTGCTCTGTTTTCATTACAGATCCGTTGGATCTGAGAGACTTTCAGACCACCTCGCCCTCCCTTCATCCCTGCAACTACAACTGCTTTTCCCAAGAAATAAACACCAGATAATATTTGATCATGTAATTTTCCATACCATGTACATAAAAAAAATTTACTTAGGGGAATATGCTGAACACTGTTAAAAGGCTGGGTTTTTTTAAAACAGACCCAAGTTACTATACCTCTTTTCAAAACAACTTCTTCTTTTGGTGGGGGAGTAGGCTCAGGAATTACTCTGCGAGGTTTCTTTACAAGTCCAGGCACTTAAAAGAATATTATTCCAGATTTTATTATAGGTTCATAACAGTAGTAAGAGCTAACCAATAACTAGCCTGTCCAAACAGACAAATCAAATGCTAGTTCACTACTGAATATTAAAATCAAAGGTAAAACTGTTGATATTGAAATCAATAGTTTTAATATATTTTCTACATAATTTGCATACAGCTAAGTTTATACATAAGAGAAAGTTTTCATACAAATCAACAGGAGTATGGTTTGAGAAAACTATAAATGTTATGTATTCAAGGAGAATCATCATCATAGTAACATTTTTATTTCCTTGTCCTCTTTCACTACAAGCTTAAGGTACATATCTATTATACCTATTCATAAGAATCCACTAAAATCTCTAAACCTGGAACAGCATTAAGAAGGAATGTCTTAGCTGCTTAGTTTGTCTTAAACTGCAGTAAATATAAATGATATAAAGGCATAGTTGTGAAGTGGCTTGATCAATACATTATTCATTCCCATCCCTAGAAAGTGCCCTGTCACAAGAATACGTTACATTTCAGAAAAATAATAAACTAAGTATGTTAGAACAATGCTGCATACATTTAAACAGTATTTTATTTTTTATTTCTAGCTAAGTAGAAAACCAAAGTGAGCATCTACACAAGTGATAAAACTCATAAAAACTCTCTCACTCTTCTATGTTTCTGACTCTTGCATCTCACGGATTGCATGATGGGCGGTTAAAGTAGACATAAATATAATGCAAACATATATGCCTAAGATGGGGGTGCACTGTTGAGCATAATCTAACATAGACAGTGTTTTGACATATTTGAGCAAATAAAAGAAGATACTGAGAACTACAACTCTGGACTCATGAGAGGTATATTTTAAGCAAGATCCTTATATTAGGTAGGTACCTTTAGCAGGTGGGGGTTCCAGTTTTGGAGGCTCACCAGGTTTTGCAGCCACAACTTTCTTCCTTGCTTCAGGAGCTTTAAAGAAAATTATTTTAATTTTAAAATACACATTAGACTGAAAAAAGAAAGGAGTTTTCTAAAAAATCCAAACACCTCATTAATAGTATTGATGTAATAGAAGAACAAAAGCCACAAAGCAAAGATCCTTGTTGATTAGCTGCTTGCAAAAAGTCAGATGGTCTGTATGAAGCACAACTGATCTGAAACCCATGTTCATATAACAACACCAGCAAATTGTTCCTGGGGATTCTTTTCATATATAAGACTATGTTAAAGAGAGAAGAATTATGTTAAGGATAGAAGAATGTGTTAACTTGATTAAAATTGTTTTAATAAATTGTTTTTTTTTTTTCAGTAACTATTGAAAAGAACCCATGTAAATTGCCTTGGCGTAACACTGATAAAAATCATGAGTATCTGAGCATTAGTGAGGTGCACCATTAAAATATAGTATATTAGAAAAGAAATAAAAAAGATAAAGAAATGGTAGTTCAAAAGCATGCTTTTCAAGATTCATCAGTATAATTTTAAAAGATTATGTTTTGAGTTTCCACTGTTATTTGTGGCTTCAGATGATTATACCTTTAAGCAGATCTTTTGCCAGTTTAATATCTTCTTTTGGAGCAGGTGGTGGTGGTTTTCGCTTTTCAGGGACCTTCTTTTCAGGTTGCGGCACTTTAAATAACATTAGGTAGATTTAGAAAAAATTTCCTATGATGGCAGTTATGTGAAGAGTAATGTACAAACCTAAAGACCACCATTTTCCTTTTCCAGTGAAGCCAATGAAAAAATGTCATTGAATTAAATGGGAGCATGAAAGAGCCTTAGGTTACTGCTTCATAGCATGCACACAATACAAATATCCAAGATGACTTAAAAAAGCATGTTAATAACATGAGAACAAATGTAGAAAACCAAATGGTGGGAAGACTCTTGTGGACAAGAAACAAAATTAAAGCATTTAAAACAATCTTCGGGTAACACTTAGAATTAAATGATCAGAAATCATTTCCGGAACGCAACAAAGGAAGAATCACAGAAAGACCTACAATGTACAGGTGACCAACAACATACAGGCACATGTGTGAAAAATGAGAGAGCAAGAAAAAAATTGCACATGATGATAATGAAAGAAAGGTGTGCAGCAGTCTCTAGGGAAGTACTTTGTATACCTTCAACTGGTAAAGCTTCTTCAACTTCTACAACTGGAATTTCTTCTGCTTCTTCAGGCTCAATCTCCTTTATGATTTTATATTCTTTAAAGAATATTGACAACTGGTGTAAGTTTTCAATTATAAGATCATTTCACATGAGCAGTTATACAGATGCAACTAAAAGCAAATCTACTCCAACTGACACAGACAAATACACATTAGGATAAGTAATCACACAGCATCTGTTACCTTTGCAGTTAATGGAAGATTTTGAAAAACTACTTTTTTTTTTTTTTCGAAACATGAGTCCGGATTGTGTGAAGGATAGAATTTTTTAGGTATACAATATAAACTAAACATTAAATTTGTGGATGGATCATTGCAACAGGAAAGAAGAAAAATTTCAAAGCTCTCAATTAATTTATTATAATACCAACATAAATACTAACTTTTGAGAGACTCCAATATAGTGGGAATACAATGTTATCTTAAAAAGAGATTTCTCCTGTGCAGGAGCATATATTTTACTTCCAAATATGAAGACATAATAACAGATACAAGAAATATTGACTAATATAATCTAAAATATGAAGTGAACAACTTACAAACATCCCAATGGGTGAAAAAGGAAAATGTCTACTTTAAAGCTTATACTTGGAAGAAGAGGACAATGGACTGTTCTTAGAATAAAATCTATAGTTGCACAAACCTTCACTTGGTAGTGATTCAGGTATTTTAGGAGTAGCAACAGGTACTTTCTCCTCTGAGACAGGTTTCTTGGGTACCTCAGGCACTTAAAAAAAATTAATTTTCTTTTATTTGTGTGTGTATATAAGTGTACATATGAAACATAAAAAGACAAAGACATCTAGCACACACAAAATCACAGTAACATTGGCCATAACCATGAAAGACTCTGCTCCAGTATTTCTCAAGGTAGGCTATATTCAACTGACAAATTTTATAGACTCAGTTACGAACAAAGAAAAGAAAAAATATAGAAACATTTCTTCTCAGGAGATGCCTCCTGGCAATATGTACCTTTGGTTGCAGGAGGCTCTGGTTTTTCTAATTGTGACTTTTTAGGTGTTGTAAGAGGCACTTTTTCTTCTGGGATAGTTCTCTCTGGCACTTCAGGTTCTTTAAAGATATTAGTAAATTTTCATTTTTGTCAATATTAAGACATATATATACACACATCATAATCAAAAGTGCAATGACTAAAAAGAGTAGGGCATGTAAAACATGAAGAATAATAAATTTAGGCAGCATACTATTCATTTGGCACTGCATACATCAGTGAAACAAGGGGAAAGATATTCAGAGAATAGAGATAAGGAGATGCTCAGTCACTGATGTATGTACCTTTAACTGAAGAAACCGTATGTTTTTTAAGGACAGGAACAGGTTCTGGTTTCTTTGGCACAGCAACAGGCTCTGGTTTCTTCAGTACAGCCNGTAGCTTTGACTGATGAAGGTTTTAATTTTTCAGGAGCAGCCAGAGAAATTTGCTGGGACAGCCTTTCAGGCATTGCATGTTCTTTGAAGATATTAGTGTCTATTAGTTATGTGTGTTAAGCTTTAAAATGAGCGGTGAAACAACATACTCAAGGGAAGGAAAAGACATCCTCTGCATAAGAGGTACCTTTAGGCTGTGCAGGTGCTCGCTTTTTAGCAGCAACATTCTCTTCCTTTTCGGCCACCTTGGCAGGTGGTTGGTCCTCCAGTGCCAAAACCAGCTCTGGTTCTCTGGATGTTACTTCAGGCTCTGGTTTTTGAAGTGGTGCAGAAGGCTCTAGTTTTTGGGATGCTAAAACTGTTTCTGGTTCCTCAGACACCATGACAGGTTCTGGCACAAAAGGCTTTGTTTTTCTGGACACTGCAATAGGCTTTGATTTCTGGGAATCTTCAGCAAAGTCTGTTTCTTCCAGTGCTACAAACTCGGTTTTTTGGGGCAGCACAAAATGTTTTGTTTTAGGGGGCACCAGAACATGCTTTGATTTTTGGGTTGATTCAACTGTCTCTGACTCCTCAGACACCACAATGAGCTCAGATTCTTCAGGGGTCATAAGTGGTTCTGGTTTCTGGGATTCCAGAACCGGCTTTTGTTTTGAGGGCATCACACCATATTTTAACTTTTGGGGTTCTACATCAGGCAGGGGTTTCTCAGGTACCACAACAAATTCTTGTTTCTCAAGCACTACAACATGTTCTATTTTATGGGATTCCACAATAGGCTTCTGTTTTGGGGGCATCACACCATATTTTAACTTTTGGGGTTCTGCATCAGGCAGGGGTTTCTCAGGTACCACAACAAATTCTTGTTTCTCAAGCACTTCAACACGTCCTACTTTTTGGGATTCCACAATGGGCTTCTGTTTTGGGGGCATCACACCCTGTTTTGGTTTTTGGGATGCCGTGTCAGGCATGGGTTCCTCAGGTACCACAACAAATTCTTGTTTCTCAGGCACTACAACATACTTTGGTTTGGGGGGTTCAACAGCAGGCTTCTGTTTTGGGGGCATCACACCCCGTTTTAGTTTTTGAGGTCCTACATCAGGCAGGGGTTCCTCAGGTACCACAACAAATTCTTGTTTCTCAAGCACTACAACATGTTCTATTTTATGGGATTCCACAATGGGCTTCTGTTTTGGGGGCATCACACCATATTTTATCTTTTGGGGTTCTACATCAGGCAGGGGTTCCTCAGGTACCACAACAAATTCTTGTTTCTCAAGCACTACAACATGTCCTACTTTTTGGGATTCCACAATGGGCTTCTGTTTTGGGGGCATCACACCATATTTTAACTTTTGGGGTTCTGCATCAGGCAGGGGTTTCTCAGGTTCCACAACAAATTCTTGTTTCTCAAGCACTACAACATGTCCTACTTTTTGGGATTCTACAATGGGCTTCTGTTTTGGGGGCATCACACCCTGTTTTGGTTTTTGGGGTTCTACATCAGGCATGGGTTCCTCAGGTTCCACAACAAATTCTTGTTTCTCAAGAACTATAACATGCTTTGGTTTTTGAGGTTCAACAGCAGGCTTCTGTTTTGGAGGCATCATGCCATGTTTTAGTTTTGGGGGTCCTACATCAGATATGGGTTCTTCAGGTTCCACAACAAACTCTTGTTTCTCAGGCACCACAATATGCTCTGGTTTTTGGGATGCCACAGCAGATTCTGATTTTTGGCATATCAAAATGGTTTCAGGCTCCTCAGATGTCAGAACATGCGGTTTTTGAACTGCCTTTACAGGCTTTCGTTTTCGGGCCACTGCCACCACTTCTGGTTCTTGCAGTTCCACCTCTTGAGGCTTTGGTTTTGGGAGTCCTGCAATGGACTTTGGTTCTTGGGAAACTGGAACAGGTACTTTCTTTTCTGGAAGAGTTGTCTTGGCCACTTTATGTACATAAAAGATATTAGTTCTCAATTTAACAACTGCACTGACATCATACTAAAATTAAGCCAACCATAAAACATAAAAAGACAATTGTAATGAAAATATTAAAAATGTATCAGATGTTGATAATTTATACTGGCCTTTGAAATGATGAATATATGACATTTTGGCTTTTCTCTCTTTTCTCTCAATAGCACATGTACACACTCCCCTTCACAAAACTCATGCTCCCATATGGAAGTACACACATGCACTAATAGTATAACTTAAGATATAAGTAAAAGCCACGGAAATTGCCAACAGAATGGACAGGACAAAAGATATTAATTTCAGGCAATATGCTGAAGATTCTTTTAAGAAATAGCAGTGATGGCATCTAGTTTTTCTTGATGGAGCTTCTGGTTTTTCAGTTACATTGATATCTTCTGCTCTTAGCTACTAGAACGGGTACTTTCTTTTCTTCTCCTATTATAACTTCTAAGGTAATAGCTGTGGTGTTTTTCGTGAACCCAAGCAGGTAGAATAGTAAGAATATGTGAAAATAGTAAGAAGAGCTGAAGTATAACATACAGGCAATTCAGACACCCAAGATTTGCCACTATTTTTCCAAAACAACTATGTATGTCTGTTTCACAAAGATACGCAGATAAATAGAACAGGCATAATTTATAATTTCAGAAAACAGAAGGCTTGGATAATTACAATGTTAAAGAAAAGAGGAAAAACATTGCTTTTGTTATTTTATTAGTGTTGAGATTTACCTTCCTTTGGTGGGAGTTCTGGTTCTTCAGGTGCAGCCTCTGGTTCTGGGACAAGCACAGGTTCTGGTATTTTCTTTTCTGGAACAACTTTCTTTGGCACCTCGGGTTCTTTAAAGATATTTGTTTGTTTTAATTTCAGGAATTTGAAGAATAGGAATTCTTAATAATAAATAATAAGGCAACAATAGCTCCAAAGTAAAAAATACCTCACAGCATCAGAAAAAAGCCCACCCTCATAAAGCACTTGGGTTTTTTTCCATATTGCTTTACACACACTATTAGTTGTCACTGTTACTTACTGGGAGCTATTCACAAATGAAGAAGAAAACACAATCTGTAATGCTTATAAATATAATGTATAAAGTATATGAAAAGGCTGCTAACACAAATGTAAGAAAGATAATGTTTAGAGAAACCGATTAAAATTTGTATGCAGTCTTATTACTATTGAACACGTACCTTTGGGTGGTGGAGGTTCTGGTTTTTTAGGAACTTCAATGTGTATTTTTTCTTCAGAAATCACTTTCTTGGGCACCTCAGGCACTTTGAAAAAAAAAAGCAGTTAGTTTTATTTATATTCATTTTGAAGCTATGTCTGCAGTGCTGAGACACTAAGAAAAAATCTCAGGGACATCAAAAGCATGAGTGGTTTTGGATGTGAATATGTAATTTCTCCTTTTGCTAGAGAAAATCCTCTCTGATGCCTCACTGAGTTACAGATGCAAAAACTACAATTGAAACAATAAAAATATTTTATAATACATTAATAGTAAAAGTAAATTAGCATGATGTTAAAATGGTACCCTAGAAAACTAAGGGCTTTTCATTCCTTACATACAATTACTTTTAGTCTCTGGATGTCCTGGTTTCTTTGATACTTTAACTGAAACCTCTTCTGGGGCCAGTTCCTTTGGTATCTCCAGCACTCAAAAAATATCACTAACTTTTTACTATCAGAATTTCCTAAGACTAAAGCATAACAGCAGATCACTCTTAGTGAAAACACTATCTACAAAGATCTATTTTTTTCACTCCAAACATTTGCTCAGTTGCAAATAAGACAGTTTGACATAAGAAGAAAATGCTAACAGAGGTCTTGAATACTATCTTCTGTCTTGTTAAAACAAGAAAATATTTTTTTAAATTTTATTCTGTACTTTTGTTATAATGTCCAGTATCTTTAGCTGGTATAACTTCTGGGTTTTTAGGAACAGCAATTTTTTTTTGTTCTATATCTACTTCCTTGGGTCCTTCAGGCCCTTTAGGAAAGAGGTTATTTTCAGTTATTATACAGAAGTTTACAGTCATATTCAAAACTTTTCAGTAGAAGTGGAAAAGGTTTTTAATAAAGCCTTTGATTTGACAGTTTTTTTGTGTCCCTGTAAAGTCCGAAGAAACACCTCAGAGTCTTCTGGAGTTTCTTCTTCTACATTAGATTATTTTTCTGTTTTATTCAACCATCTCTTCAATTTCTATTTGTCTAGCACTGACATTGTCCATTTTTTATTCTTTGTCACATTCTTCTATGTGTGATAACTTCTTGGTATCAATTATTTGTCTATGCACAGAAGTTTTTCTTCTGTAGTAGACATCTGTATCACTCATTCTATACTCTCTTTTGGGACTAATTTTTCATCATCAGTCAGGACTATTTCATATCACAGAGCCCCTCTTTTCTCCTCCTCTCTTAAGTTTTCTCTTACTGTTCTCAAAAGTCAATTGTGTCTCTACCCAGCCACATCAGTATTTCTGACATGCTGGTACAGATTACAGATATGATTCAAAAGAGAAGAATTTAAAATCAGTAACATATATAGAACTATGGGCACAGAAGATAAAAGTAACAGGAAAACACATACAATCATAAAACTAACCTGCATAACCAATACAGAGTTTTTTTTTCCCCTGACAAATTTTAATTTTCTGTAGTGCAACATACCTTTGGCTGGTGGTGGTTCTGGTTTTTTAGGGACAGCAGAGGGCACTTTCTCTTCTGGAATTTTCTTGGGCACCTCTGGCACTTTAAAGAAAACAGCATTCATTTTTTAATATTTAAAGCACTTAAAATATGTACATTGTAAAGAAGAGTAAGACAAGAAGCGTATCAGAAAGAAATGAAAGATATAAAAAGAGAGGTCATGCAAAAATGTTGTATACTATTACATACAATTAGGATTTTGATAATTGAGTTTTACTACAATCTCTAATGCTCAAGAGAAAAATCTCCTCAGAAAGACACTATTATTGACATATAAACTTTAGGTAGTTTACTCTTTAGTTTTTTAGGTACAAAAACATTTACTGATTTCATAGGTACCGTGTACACTTTAAAGATGTTAGTGTAGCTTTAAAAACGACAAAAATTAAACATTCAATACAGAGACATAATACAAAACGCATAGATATATAAGGATGTGACAAAACAAGAAGATGTCTAAGGATGCTTTGACAACAGTTACAACTTCTGAGAAGTCTTCATTGTTCTACCCTTCTGGCAAAGAGTAAGTTGGAAGTGACTTTGCTTGGGCTCTTTTGTCATGCAGTTTTAGGTGTGCTATGCTAAAGATGAAAACAAGCTAAAGAAGTCATGGCGAAAGTTGAACTTCAATGAAATGCATTTGAAATGTCCCACATAACACAGTTCTTCACTGATGCTTGGCAGTACTATGTGATGATGACTAGGGTGGGACAAGCTGTGCTGTCATGGGCTTCACAGTTTTTAATGCCACACAAACTGCTAGTTCAGACAGAGTTCTAAAATACCTGAGTGAATTGTAACAGACTTTTGTGTGAATTCTATTTCCATTCAAAATGAAATCAATCATTGCATGAGCAATGTGAAACAGGATAGGATGTACTTCTTGGCAGAGTATTGATTGAATTTCTGAGGTGGTACCCATAAGTGAAAATGTTTGTTCTGTAAATCTCACTGCATGTTAATTCAGCTAGAGCTTTCCTTCTTTCTAGTCCCTTTTACTAGCTTCTGATACAATTTCTGGGTTATTCTTGGGTAGAACTAATAGATAAACTCAACTAATTTTTAATGCTTTGACAGCAGCAATGCAAGGGACAGAAGGAACTTGTAGAGAAAGAATGAAAGATTATGGTGACCTATACCTTTAGCAGTTTCTGTCTTTTCAGGCAGGTTTTCTTCAGGAATACTTCTGTTAGGCAATTCAGTAATTTGAAAGCTATTTACTGATTTGATTTCAATTTTATGACTTAAACACAACTTGAGAAACAGAAAACAGAAAATAGGACATATACAACATAAACACCACAAATCTAACACATGGACCATGAACTATTAAATCAGAAACCACATAAGAAAGTAAAGATGTTTATCAGCAAAAGACCTGAATTCTATCAGGCTCTCAAAGTACCTTTAGGCAGTGGAGATTCTGGTCTTTTAGGCACAGGAGTAGGTTCTGGTTTTTTAGGCATAGCAATAGGTACTTTTTCTTCCGGAACAGCTTTCCTAATGACTGCAGGCACTTTAAAGATATTAGTTCATTTTAATGGGAGGAAGACAAGTCAGGAAAAATCTCAAGTTTTTCATATAAGTAAGGTACTGGGAAAATGAATACAAATATTAATTATGCTGAACAAGGACTAAAACACAGTCATGAATAATTTAATTTTCCTGGAGTTCAAGACTTAGTAATTTGTAGGAAGAAGTGATGAAGAAGTCATATACCTCTAGGTGCTGGAGCCTCCTCTTTTCTATGAACAGTAGAAATTTCTTCTTCTATGTGAACCTCCTCATAAACTTCATGTACTTGAAAGATATTAGTTTAAACACTTAATTTAACTTAGAATAGCTTCAGAAAACAAGACACATGTTAGATAAAAAACAAATATAATCAAATATTCAAGCTCCTCTGAAGATATACAGGTCTATTTTATATCCATGTGCAAAATTAGGATGCTTTCAAAAAAGGGATGAAAATCCCCTCATATTCTACCCTGACCTGACCTCTGCAGTTTTTCAGAAGAAAGATGTGTTGTATGTCCTAACTGAGCTACTACACTGAGTGCAGAGATAGGCCCTGCCTATCCAAGTTCTGTCACTTTCTCCTTTTTTTCCCCCTTTGGACTGATCTCAAGTAGCACTTAATTTTAAGAACAACTACAGGTGATATTTTTTTTAATTAATTTTTTACTTTTTCAGATAACCAAAGCTGTTAAATAAACTCTAGTTCATGATAAACAGAATGCTCTCAAAATAATATATTTATGAAAGCATATTTTTTATCCTTCAAATCTTACTTAAAATTTCTTATACCTGTAAAGTGTGAAGGTTCTTCTTTAGGTACAGCAGGAGGTATTTTTTCTTTGTGGACAGCTTTCTTTCGTACTTCAGGAACTTAAAAATATTGGTTTATTTTAGAAATTTGCATTACAAAATAAATTATACAGTTTTGTAAAAAAAAAATCTAGTAGAACAACAGAAAAAATATACAGTATTAAGATGTGAACAGAAGTCAACAACTTCACCTTCTGGAGTCTGTTATTTTTCTAACTCCTAGCATTTCCAGTATTGAATATGTTCTTCTTTGAAAAGATAGTTGGGGGTTTTTTATGTTTGGGGTTTTGTTAGTTTGTTTTTCTTGGTTTTGTTTGTTTGTTTGTGGGATGTTTTTGTGTGCATGTGTGTTTAAGGATTTTGGCACCAAAATGGGTTTTATTTTTTGAAGTTTAAAACTTATGCATAAGAGCAAGGCAAAAATCCAGTACAATTAACTAATTATTATGCTTCCAACACCTATAGAGTTCTTTTGTTCTAGAATTGTATTACAAAATTGTGTTTATGGTAAAAACATTAGGGGCTTTGTATTTTGTCCTGATTTAAAATCATACCTTAATCTTGACTTTAGCCCTTGATGTGACTGCAAAGAGCCCTTTTGTCACAAACTTTTAGATTTTTTTTCCAATATATTGTCAGAGAAAGTATTTTGAGAAATAGAACATGAGACATGAAGTCAAAAAAATATAAGGCTAATCCCTGGCAAATCCCTGAATCTTCTGCCTACTAAATTTCTGTGTCTAATTTAGTCTTTCTAAATTTTAAATTCTTGAAGCAGAATGTTTGAGCAACTGCTCATAGAAAACAAAGAAAAAGAACTGTAAAGTGTCCATAGCATCTGGTTGTGTTGTTTCAGAAAAAACAAGCAAGCTGGGTTTCTCCCTTGTTATCTCAATTCTCAGAGAAGTTAAATTGGAGAAAGTTAATCTGCAGGTAATGTACCTTTAGCTGGAGGAGCTTCCTCTGTGGGAACAGCAGCAGATATTTTCTTAAGTGGGACAGTTTTCTTTGTCACTGCAGATACTTCAAAGAGATTACATTTTTTAAAGAACATTATAATACACAAGGTGTAAGTAGCAAAGAAGCAATGACAGACACATAGAATCTAAGGAAACATTAGAATGAAAAAATGAAATAACAGATTAGTGCACAGACGGAACGATGAAGATGAATAATTTGTAGGAATGTATTGCTTTACAGATTGCTTGAAGAGTTGGTTTACCTTTAGCTGCTGGAGCTTCTGGTTCTCTAGGAGTAATAAAAGGCATCTTTTCTTCTGTTGGAACTTCTTGATAAACTTCAGGTTCTTTAAAGATATTAGTTTATTTTACATATTATAATATTAGTTACAAGACAGGAGTAGGAAGACAGCTTAAAATAAAAAGATGCAAACATGCATACGGACAAAGGGCTATTTGAACTTAAGTTATTTAAATATCTTTCAGCCTGATCTTACTACTGCTAGAAATTACCATTCCCAATTAGTAAAATACAAGTTTACAGAAATACTTTATTTTATCTTCTAGTTTCTTAGTTCTGTGTATTAGATAGAATTTGTAACTGAATTTCATGTCCTCATTTGGGGTTAACTACCTCCATTGCAGCTCAAACATTAGGTGTTGCTCAGGATGGCTCTTAAACCACTGTCTACTTTAGTTAATTTCCTTGCTCCTGTGTTACTCAAGTGCTTCCCTGAGTCATACTGAACCAGAAACTTATTTTCTCTCTTATTTATACACCTTTTTCATATTGTTAGAGGAAAAAAGTATGGCATTTTTAAAATGCTAAACTCAATTTTAAAATTTAGTGTAACATTATGAATTTAAATTTTTAAAATGCTGAATTTTATCTAAATTTGGAGATATAGGTGGTCTAAAAGACATGGATATAAGCTTCTTTTAAATAGTTTAAAAATTAATTTAAAATATCTTATATTTTATATAAAAATATAGAGCATGATTTGATATATTCTCTGAAATTTACGATTTGGTAGATGTGTCACTGATGTACCTTCATAAAAAGGCGGCTCCTCTTCCCTAGGGATAATGGTGGGTACTTTCTCTTCAAGGATGGCTCTCTTACGAACCTCAGGAACTTCAAAGATATTAGTTTTCTTTTAGTAACTTCGAAGTAATTTTCAACATTTAATATCCCAAATAGAAATAAACCCAGAAAACGAAGTCCTCTTGAGGTCTTGGGAACTTCTTGAGAATGAAATATGATATAGTTCTAGAACCGTCTTGCTGGAACAATGAATTTTGTGAAGAAATTTCTGGTTTTGGCTCTCAAAGAGCATAAGACATTTGCTTTCCTTACTGCATTATCATACCTTTCCTTCTGGTTGGTGTAAGAGCTTTAATAGCTTAAACTTACTGTCTCTTGCCCTATTACTTCTTTGCTAATATCATGACCTGTGTATTGGTATCAAAACCCAAGTTTAAACGAAATTCACAATTATATTATAAATATAAAAGCACTGAAGCTTTACATACTGGTGGTGTAAGCAGAAATACCTCCTCACCATATTTTTATTCATAATTCAATGTTTTACTTTCTACCACATATCTGAAATGTTTGCCCCAGAGTTTTGGATTTATCACTGAGAGTTGAATCTCCACTTAGAGACTGGGTACTCTTGCAGTGGTGTAAAGAATATGAGAATTTTTTATTATGTTAGCTTGGAAAAACGGCACAAATATTTCCTTTCCATAAAATCTCATACCAAAATCTCCTTTACCTTTCATTGGTGGAACTTCAATTTCAGGTGTATATGTAGGTTTCTTTTCTTCCGGGACAGTTCTTTTGAGAACATCTGGCCCTTTAAGATATAATTTACTTTTAGGGCTTTCAAAGCTACTTGAAAGAAGTTAGAAGAAGAGCAAATCTAACAAGAAAGATTCTTGAAACATCAAAGAATTAAATCATTCCTGAAAGAACATTTATGTTAGTTTTGAAGATTAGACAGAAGAATAACATAGTAAAAAATATATTCTTGAAAGGTTCCTTTCCAGAAGAAATAAAAGTATTATTTCTTTCTGAACTATTTTCACATCCAAGTTAATGACAGAACACACATTTTTTAAATTGACTCTAATATTTTCAACAAATGACTTGAAACCAATATGCAAAAAAGACTCAATGACAAACAGATTAAAAAAAAACCACAGTGGGACATAAAATATATGCACGTTTCTCAACAAATAATGAGGACAAAAGACTAAAAATAGAGTTCATGTTTCACAAGGACAATTAAGAGGAGGTATACCTTTAGCTGGTGGAGTAGTTTCCTTTTTAGGAATAGCAGGTGGCACTTTTTCTTTTGGAACAGGTTTCTTTGGCACCGCTGGCACTTTAAAGACATCGGTAGTTTTTTTAAGAACATTTTCAGTAGGAGTATTATGTAAGAATAGAAGTTAAACAAAAAGCAAGCAATGCAAAGAGTCAGAAAACTTAGCAAAACACAAAAATATTTCTCTACTACATAAATACATGTAATGAAGGCCATCTATCTGGACTATTTTGCTTGGATAAACACAGCTAGAGTTCCAATATTCAGTGAAAGAAAAACACTGCTGTTGGATAAATTTTGGATAGGGATAAGGATAAGCCTTATAAACCAATTAGGTTTCATAGACTATCACCTCTAATTAATGGCAGCTGGGAATATGGTAAGGTTTCAATTTCCTATCAAGCTTTTCTGTTAAAACAAACAAGCAAACTAATCCCCCATTTCCCACTGATTTCATTCTGACAATCCATATGAGAAACAACTATAAAAGTTAGCACAAAACAAATTTCTGGCAAATTGAGTGCTATGGATAGAGAATTGCAGAACTTTGGACTAGTGCAGTGACTTCTCTAGTGCCCACTGACAATTGCTATTCTTGACACTTATGTTTTGTAAAGCCTGATACAGAGAATACCTATTAAGATGGCACACACTCCAGCACATCATTAGGTTAAAGAAAGTTCTAGTTTTTAGAATTCTGTGGGAAACTAGAGCTTCAATGGCTAGCTTTAAAATATCACTTACGTTGTGATGGCAAAAATTAAATTAACTTACTAACTTCAATTCCTTCGTCTCCAGGAAGTAATTTGTTTGATTTTTGTTTTGTTAAAGAAATACCTTTTTAAAAGTAATTTAACTGTCTTTAACAGTATTGTGAATAAAAGCTGAGTCTAGCAGTCAAATCAGAATTGGTAAATTACTGAATTTGGGGATTCAGAGACTCATGCACAAGGCTGTATTCTCAAATTTATCTGATGGTTGATGTACCTTTAGCTGGTGGAGCTTCTCTTTTAAGAGCAGGTACTTTTTCTTCTGGCAGAGGTCTTTTGGGCAACTCAGGCACTTTAAAAAATATGTCATTATGTATTATAAGTTATATATGAAGAATTACAACAGATATAAAGACAGCAAGCAGAGTAATCATTCATTTGTAGAAGAATCATCTCATCTATGCAGGAAAAAGGGAGCAGTCATTATCAGAATTCTTGTGTAATGAAATAAGAAATATCAATGTACATCTTTTTGGTACATTGTAGATGCACTTTCTGTTTGGTGTGAGGCATCTTAAGACCATAAATTTAAATGATGGGAAGGAGGGTTCTACATTAGTTCTAATATCTCTGTAACTCAAAGGAGCTAAACTGGACAAAATAATCAAATATTAACACAAAAAAATTAATTCATGTTGATGCTGAATTACATTAGAAGGTTGACATTTTCTCTGCTTGTGTTATATCTTCCACTAGCTCACTCCTGGGCAGATAGGGAACCCTCCCATTTCACACCGAAGGGAATTACTTAGGAAGGACTAGAATAGAGACAACCCTTAAACTGATTTATCATTACCAGCAACAGACACACACAGGACTACAAACAAGGCAAACTATAAATAAACACCCATAGGAGGCTTTAGCAGTAACTGAAAACTCAACACACTAGAAGAACCAAGAAGTCATGACTTGCTTTACCTATAGCTGGCTGGGTTTCATAAGCCTCCTCATATACTTCCTCATATTTCTCATAGATTTCTTCCTTCTCCTTAAACATATACTTTTCATAGACATCTCTCTCCTCGGCCTCTGCTTCATATTCCTGTTCCTGAATTTCCTTATATCCCTCAGGTTCTTCAGGTTCCTCGTATGCCTCAATTTCTTCAGCTTCCTGAATCTTCTCAAACTCTTCAATGGTTTCATATGTCTCATACTTCTCATATTCTTCATATGCATACTCATACTTCTCCACCACAGGTGCAGGAGCAGGGACTTTTTCTTTCTTGACAAGTCTCTTAGATACCTCGGGCACTTCAGAAACAGTATTATTGTTACTACCTGACAGTTATTTAAATTTGTTTTTTACAGTTAGTCAAGATAATTGACAAAGAACAGAGAATGTGCATGATAACCACAAGCATAAGTTACATTAAATAATAAAACTGTGCTTCTGAAAAATATATGTATATTATAAAAGATTTTAGACTGAGGAGAAAAACCAAATCTTTGGGAGAAATAAGAAGATATATATCTGTACCTTTAGTTGGTGCTGGTTCTTTGGGTTTGGGCACAACAGCTGGCACTTTCTCTTCTGCAACAGCTCTTTTACGCACCTCCGTGACTTTAAAGATACAGATTTTGTTTAGGAATTTATAAACATGAAATCACTTTAGAGGAGAGTAAGTGAAAAAGCACAAGAAACAGAGCTTTATGGTTCAACAAGTCAACATTGAAAATTAAGATTTTTAACATAAATACAAACAAAAATCTTGTACAACAGAGACAAAAGTTAGAAGGTCAAGAGTATTGCTAGCATAAATATTAATTATAAGGAGTGCATATACCTTTTGCAGCTGGAACCTCCACTTTTTCAGCAGGAGAAACCAGCACCTTCTCTTCAGGAGCAACCTTCTTAGGCATCTTGGGTACTTTAAAGATAAGACCTAACTTCAGTGTAGTTTAGCACAATTTTTACATGGACACAAAGCCAGAAGTTTATGAACAACAGACCAGAGACTTACAAACAAACAAATAACATAGTGACAAGTACAATACAAGACAGAAATACTAAGGTGTCCCTTGCTAAGCTCAACTTGTACCAAGAATATTATCAGTTAACGATAACAGCATTTACAATCTGCAATACCTTTGGCTGATGGAGCTGGCACCTTTTTAGGAACAGGTTCTTTCACTTCAGGAATGGGTTTCTTAGGCATCTCAGGCACTTTAAAGACATTTTATTTTAAGAATGTCATCCACCAGTAGTATGAGAAAGAGAACAGAAAACATGTACAAAGAGACATAATAAGAACTGATCTGCAGAATATATTTTTATAAGATGAAACAGAAATTAAAACACAAGACACTTTACATTCATAGGCAGACTTCTTGAGCAAGTCAATTTAAGCGCTTATTTTGTGCTAAGAATTTGACAGGAACTCTGAGATATCAATACAGAAATGCAGCAGGGACATAAAGCTAACATAAATAACAAACAAAATGAACTAAACATAGAGAATAACAACACATTGTTATTTTATGCACCTTTTGCTGGAGGAAGCTCCAGTTTCTCAGGGGTGGGTACAGGTGTTTTTTCTTTTGGGACAGGTTTCTTAGGAATCTCTGGCTCTTTAAAGATATTATTTTGCAAACGTGTTAAAATTGCTTTCAGAGCAGTAAAAGCATAAACATGGAAACAAGATAAAAACATAGAACAAGACCACAAACTCTCCCCATAACATACATAAGATTTATGTAAAACTTAGAACAAGAAATAAAGATGAATTTTAATGAACACAAAAGATGTCATGAGTGACTTGCGCAAAAAGATCATGTACCTTTTTCCGGCACAGTTTCCTCAGGAATAAATTCCTCCTCTTCTTCCTCAGGAACAAGAATGGGAACCTTTTCTTCAGACACAACTTTCTTTGCAACCTCAGGCACTTTGAAGATATTATTTTAAGAACTTTACTTTCACAACGTCACAAAGAAAAATCCATAACATAAAACATAAGGACACCAACTTTAAAGTAACAATAGAAATAAAACTACAGGAAAGTACTGGCTATTTTTCACTCCCTGAAAACAGCAATGTGCAATTGAGTTACAATAACTATATGAGGACTAGCTCTTTTGCCCAATTTTTAATTCCAGTGTCATTGCAAACAGAGAATATTAGCAAGTTATGCTACAAACCAGAGGTTAAAGAAGATTATTAGCATTAAGGTTTTTTACATAAAAATCTTCCAGTGTCTGCTTCTATTTTTTAATTTTTTTTCCCCTAAAATATTCAGCTACTGCTGAGATAGAATCTCCTTGACATCCAACTGTGGCCTTTGCAATAGTCTACCTCCACTCTGAATTTCCCATTTAGGGTATAGGATCTGGTTAGTAGTATGATCAGTTGTAAATTGTTGTTATTTTTGTATAAGTTTAGCTAAAAACCTTGAGAATCTAGCTTATTCTCAAGGTACATGTAAGAGTGATCTCCCTGAATTGAAGAATTACCAGGGAAAGGGCCATAAAATTTTGTTTCAGCTATTTTTTTAACAACATTTAAATTAATTTAAAAATGATTTCTGGATGATAATATCTCAAGGAATTATTTCATTCACAGTAATCATTTAAATTAGAAAAAAGCAGATCATTCAAGGCCTGATTCTCAGCCCGCTGCCGTCATTAACAGAATAGAGAAGCCCTGTCTGGGCCCTAGCACTGCTCACCCCAGGGAAGCAGCAGGGTGCTGTAACCAAGGATCTGACTTTATGTGAGTATAAATTGAATGATAAAATTAGGTTCCACTGATATATGAAAATGAGAGAGAGGAATTATCTGCATGCACCACAATGTGATATACCTTTAGCTGGTGGAATTTTCTTTACTTTAGGAACTGCAACAGGTACTTTTTCTTCTGGGACAACTCTCTTGGGCACCTCTGGCACTTTAAAGATATTGTTTAGATAAGAAATTGGTAATTGCTTTTAGAGCATCAAAACTACTAAAACAACAGAACAAAGTCACAAAGACCAAAAAGAAGAAGAAGAAGAAAACTCCTCTCAGAAGGTTAGTTGTGGTTTACATCAAGCTTTACATCACTGGAGATGAAGATCTATTAATGAATTGAACAAAGCTCCCATATTCTTTAAGAAGGAATGGTGTACCTCTTGCTGGCATCTCTGGAACCTTTTCCTCTTCTTCTTCAGGAACAAAAGTAGGTACCTCTTCACTGGCACGTCTTGGTATTTCTGGCACTTTGAAGATAGTTTTTAATTGTAGAAAACATACATACAACTTACACAAAAACTAAAGAGTGTGAATTAGTAAGTACAAACAGCTACAATACTTCAGTTGAATTCTAGCAAACATACAGAAACAAGAACAAACATCATCCACATGTTTAGTTATAGGCAGTGATACCTTTGGCTGGTGGAGGTTCTGGCTTTTTATGTACAGGGACAGGTAATGCCTTTTCTGGAACCTTCTTGGGCACTTCAGGCACTTTAAAGACATTTTTGTTTAGGGAATTAATTTTCAATGTAACATAAAACATAGTAAAATAATAACTGTATATCTTGATATTAAGATAACTTCACAAATATGGTAAAATCTAGTTGTATGTGAAAGTTAACATTGCTTTTATCCACAGATTTATGCACAGATGTAAACTTACAAACATACAGAGACTACAGAACCAAAAATTAGTGTAGTAAGGCTAAGAGGGAAGTCTGGCTGTTCAAGTAAATTTTTTATCTTTTGGAGCATCTGTTTTTGAAAAAGCAAGTCCTTTAAAATGAGTTAGATACATAAGATCCAAAAGACAGAGACAGTACGAAACACAGACATTTTCAAAGCATGGAATAAGCATAGCACCCATGGCTGACAGACACAAACAGCACTGTACTGATCAAACAGCTCAGGAGTGGTTCACACACTAGGCCAAAGAATGGGATTGTTACTGGCAGTAACAATCTTCTTCTAAAGATGAAGAAACAAAAATAGAATCACACAGTTCAACCAGAAAATGGTGTACCTTTGGCTGGTGGAGGCTCTTCCACTTTTTTAGGCACTGGGACACGTACCCTCTCTTCTGGCACAGGTTTCTTTGGTACTTCAGGCACTTGAAAAAATATTATTGTAGCTTAAGGATTTAATCTTTTGACCATAAGGTAAAGAACACTGATACTAATCAATAAAGTTGGATGACAAAGAAGAACTGTCAAGAACAGAAAACTTTCTTCACACTACATTACATATGAAAAAAAAGACTGACTTAAAAAGTCTTTTGCATAAAACATTCAGTCAAGAGCTATATCAAGGCATATACCTTTGGCTGGTGGAACATCCTTCTTTTTTGGTACAGGAACAGGAACCTTCTCTTCTGGCACAGGTTTCTTTGGCACTTCTGGAACTTAGTAAGATATTATTAAAAATTGAGCTTGGCATGAGAATCTAAAACAACATGACGTACAAAACAGTGACACTAAAACAATTAAACACAAATAAAAAGAACTACAGTTTTTAAGAGCAACAATTCTTTTTTTATCCTAATTTTTAATACAAGTAAGAAGATAAATGAATGCTAGAAGATCTTTCTGGTCACAGACAACAGCAAGTGTATATACCTTTAGCTGGGGGAGCTTCCTTCTTCGGCACTTGGAGTTTCTTTTCAGGTACAGGTTTCTTTGGTATCTCGGGCACTTCAAAAATATCATTTGGGTTAAAAAAATAAACCACAAGCTACTCAAAATAGAAATTAATAAAAATGACAGCAACACAAATATTTTATATCAAGAGCCCTCTCCAAAAAGAACAGAAAAAAGGAATAAGCAATTAAGGCATCTGAGAAATAATGTGAACTGCATATTCAGAGGATGTATTCTAACATAAAGAGATGATATATACCTTTTGCTGGAGGAGGTTCTTTTTTCTTCAGAATAGGTATTTTTTCCTCTGGTACAGGCTTCTTGGGAACCTCAGGCACTTGAAAGATACCATTAATGTTTTAGGTATTTAATTCCATAACAACAGGAACATAAAGTGTAAACAAACATCACAAATACATACTCATACAAGCAAACATCACATACTCCAAACAAAAAGCTATGATTTAACAGGGTTTTATCCTTAAGACAAAATAAAATAACAAACATATCATATTAGATGCTATTATGTCCATTCTCCCTGCTCAGCCATTGAGGCCACCAATAAAAATGTTTTTAACTTCAAGGGGTTTTTTGCTGAGCAGATTAAGTCAGAGGTTGGCTTTTTTGAGCAGCTATTCAAAACAATTATAAAACGTCATAGTGGGAAATTTGCAAAAATACAACTTAATTTTTTTCTCCCAATTCCTGGATGTTTATTACAAACCCTGTAATAATTATCACATTGCTGTGTGAGATATTTAGTGTTTTTACTACTTTTCAATATTTTCCCCTAGAACTATGCTTGTAATGCTTGTCAGGCATGTAATAGGTTGCATCTGATCATATTGTTATGTATATTAAATATAAATTGCTGACTGCATTTTCTGCCTGAAAAATTTCCAAGAGTTTTCTACGTGCAAAAATTCAAGCACATGTAGTTTATTAACTGAGTTACTTCAAGCAGAGAACTGTGGACACATTGTAAGTACCCAGCAATTTGTACCATAATTTGTTGGGTAAGTAAAATATTTTTAAAAAATCCCTTTACTCTTTTGAAATCAACAGACTTTAACTGCAGTGAGGCAAAGGCTTCAACTAAAACATATCTAAACTTTTCTTTGTACTCCAAACCCCAGAAATGTTCACATAAATTTTACAATGACAGGAGAATAATCCCATTGGCTCTGAGCATACTGAAGAAAGTTTGGAGCACATATGAATTAAGCTTATCTGCTATGAGAGAGTCAATGGAAATTTCAGCCAACACTAATTTTTCTGTTCAGGATCAATCTGGCTTTTGCAATGTACAGACTCATCTTTTTTCAACTAAGAAAAATGTGCTCATGTTTATGACAAAATTTCTGCTGCAAACAATGTTAGATATAGCTTTGAAATTCATTACTTAGTCAAAAGAAATTCTGAACTTCTGTGATGGAAAAAGACACTATGGAATGATTTGGATCAGGACTGGAAAGGACACTCTTAGATGATTATGTGATACTGGAAAATTGGATATACATGATCTATATATTTATATTATGATGCAGAAAGGTTTTATTACCAAGATCTTGGCGTGACCTAGTTCTCATAAGTAGTCAATATTATGTTCATCCTGTACTAAAAATGTAGAAAATTTATGCCCATACCATAAAAATTAGTTATAAGGAAAACACCTGAAACTAAGAGTATTTAAATATGGATATTTAATAAAACTTTTGTATCTTCCTTTTTCATGGAAAGATATAATTTCCGTCAGGACAGAAATAAACATCAACCATAGGGCTTTCTAAAGTTTCTGAAAAGAATTCAGTGTGATTTGTGTTCCTAAATCACTTATTTTCAAGTACCCTAGCTATTTGCTAGATAAATACATTTTTTGTCTATGATTGTAGGGTTTACATAAGCATTTTTAAGTATTTCAAGCACAGCCTGATAGCAGAATTGGACCCCAGATGAAATTAAGCTCAGTTAAATTTTCTTAGTGGGCTATACAGAGTTCATATGAAAGAGGAATGAACATGTATGACATGGAACATTTGAACTTATGGAGGTAGTAGTAAAGAGTAGACATTTAGCCATCACATGTTTTCTGCACTATATAATAATTAGTAAGCATCTTAAAAGAATGCACACTGTAAAGCACACTGCAACATTTTAAAACAAAACTTTGATGTTTTCACAGAATGAGAAGATACTACTTTTTCTCACACAAACCCTAAAGTTAAAGTATACCTCTAGGTGGTACAGGAGCCTTCTCTTCATACTGAGGAACTTGTGACTCTTCCTCCTCATATTCAGTGACTTCCTCTCCATAATAAGCAGCTTCTTCTTTATAATGGATGACTTGTTCCTCTTCGTACTGAGGAACTTCTTCCTCTTCATACTGAGGAACTTCTTCCTCTTCATACTGAGGAACTTCTTCCTCTTCATACTGAGGAATTTCCTCCTCATAGTGACTAACTTCTTCATAATGGTGAACTTCCTCCTTGTAATGCATTACCTCCTTCTCATATCTGGTGGTATCTTCCTCCTTGTATTTTGGAATCTCCTCTTCCTCTTCATACTGAGGAACTTCAACGTATGCTTTTTCTTTTCGGACAACTGTCCTGCGTACTTCAGGCACTTAAAAAGATACCAGTTAAAAAAAACTTTAAAATTTATCACATAGATCTTACAAATAATAAGGATCAAAAGGCATTGTCAGCTAAGAATTAACCAAAGGAAGAACATTCTGTAGAAAACAAATCAGTACTCACTGTACATGGAACACACAAGACACAAAAACATTTATACAGTGTTTTGATACTCTTTCCAGTATACCTTTAGCTGGTGGTCTTGCCATTTTTTTAGGAGGATAAATTGGTACTCTTTCTTCAAGGATAGCCCTCTCTGGTACATCAGGCACTTAAAAGATACAGTACAATTACATTTAAGAATGTTTAGATATAAATTGTTTAAAAGCAAAAATATTCTTGTCAAGAAACAGAAAAAGATCTCTTACAAACACACGGTTGACATGTAAAAGACATGAATGCTTATTGTCACTGGACATGTAGGCAGGGAAGTCATTAGGCTGCTTTTCAATTAAGAAACAACAAACTTTCCAAGATACCAATACGAGCAGCTGATATGATTCCTGCTTCATCCACTGCTGCCAACAGTGAAGTTAAGCTTGCGGATGGGCAGAACTCAGAATCCAAAGCCATCCAATTTTACAAAATCTATTAAAACTTATTGTTCTCTGCAGCAGCTCCTCTTCACAACAGTGGCACTTTGCACTACTGCAGAAAGAGATCAAGAGTGCTTACTCACTGACAACAAAAGACTTGTGTAGGAAAATCCAGATGAATGTGAGGGAACACATGGAGAAAATCTTTGAGAATGACTAACAATAGGTAAGAGTTCTCGTCTAATTAAAAGCAAAAGAGTGACTTGCTCAGGGAGAAAGGTATTTTTCCTCTTCTGTCAATTACTTTATGAAGTGACTTGTTTTTTCTGACATAGCAAAGAACCATTCCTTGTAAAAGCAGGAGCATTTCCAAAAGATTAAGATGTGTAAATATTCAGTTTTTAAGATTTGGTTTAGTAAAGAATGCTTGCTATGGTTAAGAACCATATTCTCTTTTACAGAAGTGTGTGGGTCTTGTCTTCTGAGGCAGGTATCTTGGAAAATTTTTGACCAATATAACTGGAAAGTACACAAAAAATTACATTGGAATTTTAAGATCTGGCAGACTTGCCAAGTTAGAGAATAACTGTGGCATTTTCTTAGTAGATTTGAGGTTTTTTCTGACCTCTAGAGATGAAATCCATTCTGTCAGTGACAGATTTGAGGATTTCTAGAGGCTACAGTGAGCATATATGAGTAGCTGACACAAGTCTTGATACTTGGTGTCATTTTTAGGGCAATGTGAAGACTCACTAGCTCTTTAAGTATTTTCTGGAAGAGTCCTTCTTGACATTTAATTGTAAATGCCAGGTACATCTACATTTGGAATCTTAAACTAAAACTGGCTGGAACTGGTACTTTGGTGGATTTCATAACAAAAACTGCATTGTACACGACTGCCTTTTCCAGAAAGCTCAGGTTCCTTTGGATTCTTTTTTTCCAGCTAAAACACCTCTGTTTTGTACCCCAATGGAGAACTGTTGCATTTTATGTCCTTCTGCTTTGACCCTTTTCTTTCCAGATGGCATATTACACCTGCCTCACAGAGGACCAAAGATCATTTTTCATCATACTCCTAGTACTCATGATATGCTTGTCCCCCCATCTTTGGAGACTAAATAGATAGTATAACTTCACACTGATTTTTCTGTATTAATCTTTCCTGATATGAATATGATAATGATGTTTATCAACAGTATCAGGTCTAAAAGTAGTAAGTGTGAGCCATCTTGTGGGTCATTTTTCATAAATCAGTTAATAGTTTGCAAAAGTGAAAGAGCAATGAATTTTCTTTAAGGGCTGTGGGCTGCTGAGCAGGCCGGTCCATTACATTGGATTGTGTTTAGTGTCTCAGCCATGTAGGTAACAGTACAGTTAAAGATTTCTTTCTTTAACCTTCAGCTTTAGGTGAGGAGTTGCTTTTACAGAACAGGAAAGGACTGTCTTTTCAGAATAGCAAAGCATGTTACTTTAAGTGAAAGCAAAGACTGCCTCCTATTTCCCCTCAAAGGTCAGACAGGGGCAAGATTTGGAAAGGAGGACCGGATGAAATTATTCGGCATCTAATATGAGAACAGCAGTAAGCCAAGAGGAAGGAATTAAACATTTTGTGAGAATGAAATACTGTCCTGTGTTATTCTACAAGCTTCACTATCATGATAGACTGGCAATAGCAAAGGACGTGAAATTTTGTTTTGTTCTTGCCCTTTTTTTTTTTACTAGCTGACAAGATGTAACTTTGGACACAGAATCTTTTTAGTCTTCATACCTGTGTATGAAATCTCCTTTTCTGTGTGAAGAGAAACGGATACTTCCTCTGACATAGCCCAATGTTCTTCTTCTGTTGGTACTTCAAAGACAGAGTCTAACATTAATATATTTTTTTCTGGTGTCAGGTAATGTACAAAAATAAATATCTCATTTGGATTCTCCTAGAAAAATTACCATTGTTGCATGACACCACCCACCCTCAGAATAATTGGGAAGAATATTTCTAGTATTTCTCAAAAACTCTGTAAAAGTTTCACTAGCACTATAGTGGATCATAGTGATAGATTTGATAGTTTAAGGTTAATGATTGGACACAATGATCTTAAGCATCTTGTCCAACTTAAATAATTCTATAATTCTAAATTTGAACCTCACAAAGTGTGCCAGACCAGTAGGCCTTAAGCTCTGATGGTATTACATGAGCACAATCTGTTCAGAGATTAACCCGTGGCCAGGACTACCTTCTGGTGGTGGAGACACTTTTCTCTTTTGAACAGCAATGGATACTCTTTCTTCTCTGGCAGTTTTCCTCTGTGCTTCAGCCACTTTAAAGATAGTAATTGTAAGAATACTAGCTTCTAAAACAAATCACACACATTCTGAAGTTCATACGAAAGAAATATGGACAAACAATTAGGAGCAAATAGCACACTATTTAAAAGAAAATAATAATGAACACAACAATCACATGAGACATACAAATAATATATACTAAAATAATAGATGTAATATTAGACTAATAGATATATTGACGTAAACAAATCAAAATCAAGCAGAATATTCACATATTGTGAAGTAAGATGGAATGAATAAGAGGAAGGTAGGAAATAACTAACTTTGTTTCTTTAGAAACAAAATTAAACCACAGAACACCACACATACAGGGTACATACCAAAATCAGACACAAGAAAAGCACAGAAACAGAGGACATATTTGTACTTTTGCAACACTTCACAGAATATTGACAATATTATAAAACATCAATGTTTTTTTCTAAATGTGTTAGTTTTTTTTTTTTTCACTGAGTAAATATCATCACTCAGCTTAGCAAAGCATTTAAGCATCCAGAGTGATCAATGGTATTAAATAGATAAAAAATGCAAGGAATGAAGGTGTATGACTATTCTCTGTCACACTGTGCAGTATTTTGAAGGGGAGAAGACAAAGGTCCTTTTCATTTATAATCAAATCAAGAGAGACAGATCAGTTAACTAGGCAGACTGAGTAGGATGCACAAAGATGTCTGATACTTAAAAGCCCTCTCTACTTTCAAAAGAACTTGTATACCTTTAGCTGGTGGAGCTGCCACTTTCTGTGGAATTGGCACAGGTACTTTGTCTTCTGGCACAGGCTTCTTCGGCACTGCTAGTGTTTTTTAAAAAAAAAAATTATTGCAAAAGATGTTAAATTAAGCACAGTATATAAACATAAGCAGATAACAAAACACAAATCAGAGACCTGACATTACTTCAAGTAAAATAAAAAAAAAACAAAGACAGCAAACACTGAAAATTACAGTTTGTGTTAGATAACTAGACATAAATACAAACCACTATTCTGAAACAATACTTCTCTTGTGTAACTCTGAAAAATTAGATACCTTTCTTTGGTGGAGCCACTTCTTTTTTAGCAACTGCAACTTTTTCTTCTGTGACAATTTTCCTGTGCACTTCAGTCACTTAAAAATAATGTGCAAGAATATTTAATTGCAATATTTGAAATGTAGATATATGTGTCTTTTACTTATTCTGATTGTTTTTAAAAAAGTGCTAAGTGAACTTCAAAAGCAACAAAAATAAGATGCTGCTGAAGAGCATATTTTACAGCCATAACATGAAAATGAGTAAAGAGTCAAAAGACAGGGGAGATCTCTTCAAAGGCTACAGATACTAACAAACAAAACTGTACTTAAGTAAAAGGTTTAAACACAAATACTTCAAGACCAACTAAAAAATCTCCATGATAATAATCTGTTTACCTTTGGTTGTTGGAGGTTCTTCAAATTCTGCCTCAAAAGTGGGCAGCAATGCTTCTGCAGGTTCTTAAAAAAGATTGGGTAACTTTAGAAAATTTGTTTGATTTCATCAACAGGTGTAAGATAGAGGATGAAATAACATATAAATAACATTTAATAACATAAAATCTCATCAAGTCAGCACAGGTCACACGTGTCATCGTACACAAACACACATAAATACATGTTAAATGTTGAAGAAATTTGATAGGGAGATATATATTGTATCAACAATACAATCTCCAAAGTAGGCATATATGTTAAAGATGGAATGCAGCAAAACTGCATTTTTTTTGCAACAAACCACTGATATACCTTTTGCTGGTGGAGCCACCATTTTTTTAGTCACAGGAACAGGTACTTTCTCTTTAGGAACTGCTTTCTTTTGAACTTCAGGAACTTTAGGAAAATGTGTAAGAAGAGAAGAAGATGAGAAAGAATATTGAAGTGCAATATTTGCAATTGCCTACTACACGATTTGTTTTACTGAGTTAAGACAAATAATAATTTTCAAAGTACAAGGTGGAATTTGATACAGCATTTATCATTGTCAGAAGACACCACCCATGTCAACAGGTACAATCAAGACAGCAAGACAAACATAATTCCTTTGAAGACACGTCAACCAGTTGAGAAACTGATTTATACCTTTAACTCCTGGAGCTTCCTTAAGAGCAGCTGGGACTTTTGGCTCAGGGGCAATTCTCCTGTGCTTCTCAGGCACTTTAAAAGATTACAATACATAGTTTTACATGGAGCCGTAGTATCACTATAGCACGAACACATACAAAAAGCTAAAAATGCACATAAACATATAGTGGCAACATAATGTTAAGAATGATGAAACAACCTGGATGGCGTAGTGAAATGAACGTATACCTTTTGTGGGTGGGGCTTCCTCTCTTTCTGGAACGGTTACTGTCTCCTCTATGTAGTAAGACTCTTCTGCAGAAACTTTTAAAAAGAGTAAAATATAAGATTACCTAAGTTTAAGTATTTGACATGTATTACTACCTTTATGGCCCTGGTAAGCAACATAACATTTGTAAGACAAGAATAAACAGTGTACTTTATTAATAGACACATCTGGGATGACAAAGTCTGTATTCAAGCCATCCTGCTTCCTCTGAGGCCAATAGAAACACTCCAAGCAACTTAAATGGAACAAGAGACTGAGCTCTCATCTTGTATTTGTATAGAATTTAAAAATGCTCAGTCCATTCCTCTGTCCACTAACACTGAAATTTGTCCAGTTTGAGAAACCTTCTTTCCCAAATACCAAGAAAATTGACTAAAGATGTCAATGGAAAAATCTTCCCATGGTGTCACTTGTTATAGAAATGGAATCACTCAGTGTTACTGTCTTTCACCAACATTATGTCACCACCAATAAACTTACAGGTGGAAACAATATAGTCATTTTACAATTAAATTGTCTGAGTGCACCATGGTATTCTGAAGAACATTTACTTCGTCCAAGCAACCTGGTTGAAGAGGAATTTCCAGCAGAGGATTTTTGTAAACAAAAAGAGGGCCTGATAGATCTCACTATCAAAGAGATAACTTATTATTTTCACTATATTGAAGCAGGGTTGGCTACTGTACTTTTCAAAAGCAAGTAACAGAAGTTGTAGACATTAAACTTAAAATTTATAAGTTGCAAAACATATTTATATAGTAGTAACTTTTTACTTAAGAATAAAGCAGATATTAAACCAAACTGTCTATTTGGTATAGAGCAAAAATTACTTTTTGCTTTTGCCTAGTATTTCTGAATTGTTGTCGTACCTTCAGAAATCTCTTCTCTGTGAATGGAAATAGATACTTCCTCTGTTTCTTCTTCAGACCATTCTTCAACTGTTGGCTCTTTAAGGAAAATTATTTGTTTTAGTATTTTTGGTGGATGAATAGATGGAGAGAGGGAGGGATTGATTGATAAAGAAGATGAAGATCAATTCTTAGAAGTTCTGTATGATAATGACAGATATGCATAAAATACAGAAAGTGCTGTGCACATACATATGTATTATTTGCTCTGAATTATGCTTGCCTGTCCATGTCCCATGCACCCTATTGTGTGGTTTTGTATCTAATACCATTCACTGCTCAATTGTCAGTTTATTAGAATGCCTCAGCTCCCCAAATTTCCCCATCACAACAACTCAGCTGGAGAAAACAAGAGTCAAAGATTTAGAGGTTGCTCCTTGGTCCAGCTGTGTGAAAGTGAGGAAAGGAACAATGAGATGGATAAGTCAAGAACTGAAAGGATATCCTGCCATGCACTCATCTACAAAGGTGACTGTATCAGTGAAAGCATCAACTAGTTCCAGAGAAAAGGTTAATTTGCAGGAGAAAAACAGAAATTAACACTGCATGTATCCATATGGAAATGTATGTGCAAGTTCATATTTTAGACAGATGTGTTCCAAATTTGCTTCTAAAAATTAATTTATGGTTTTTTAAAGGAAAATTCAAATTGTCTTGACTGTGTATTTATTAATGGGATATAAAACCAGACAAAATGCTGATCTCAGTTATTTTGAAGCAGATATTATACAGAATTATACTAACTTAAAACGACTGATCTCAACCTTTCCTGAACATGAGTTGTGAACTGAAGCTAATACTGCAGAGGGAAGCAGTATTTTATCTGCAGGGCTATAGAGAGCTTTGTAGAGAATATGACAAATGGATGGTTACAGCTCTAATTTTTGGAGTCTGAACTAAACAATAAATCCATATTGCTACAGCAATTTTATGAGCCCCTGATCTGAAGATCATTCTGTTCAGGAGTTGTTTCCATTCCTGTTGATGCAGGGGCGATCCTGACATTCAAGACTGAAATTGTAAATGGCACTTAGGAGGCTTTCAACTGCCTGCAGTTCAACACAAAACTCCTACAAGATAACTATGAAAATCTTGGTGTATTTTGATCTTGATATTAGAACAACAGACTTGTAGAGACAGCACAAGTTTCTCACTATTGTCTGTTTATAGTGTACCTTCAGGTGATGGGATTTCCTCTGGAATGGCAACAGATATTCTTTCTTCTGTAATAAGTACTCTTTCTTCAAAAGTGGCTTTCTTCTGCACTTCAGGCACTTTGAAAGATAATGATATTAAATGTGTGCTTTTCCAACTCCATTGTGAAAGCACAGTTTCAAAATGCTAACTCTAGTTTTCCAAAGAGGTGCTTAAGGGTACTGAGCAGATGACATACAACAGACATTCAATATTTAGAAAGAGTACTATATGAGTACTGCATAAGAGATACAACATCCTTCATGATTCATTGTCCAAATCAGAGCAGCAGAACACACAGGGGAAGCACAAATCAACGACCAGGTACAGAACACATAAACAGAAGGTGAGAAATGGAATATTCCTGTATTGTCCTGGAAAGCATACCTTTAGCTGGAGGAGCCTCAATTTTTTTAGGAACAGCAGGAGATACTTTTTCTTTAGGAACAGGTTTCTTAGGAACTGCAGGCACTTAAAGAAAGTATTTGTTTTAGAATCTCTGAAGTAAAAACTGGCAAATGCATCATGTAAGAAAGATGTGTTGTTTAAAAAGATTACACATGGTCATGTTTTGCTTGCCAAACATGACATTTGACGAAGTTGAGATAAATGCAATGTTCTAAAGGCTACAATAAATGATATTAAAGTGAGCTATATTGTACCATTTGCAGGGGGAGTTTCTACTCTAGGAATATGTGGCATTTTTTCTTCTGGAGCCAGTTTCTTAGGTACTTCTGGCACTTCAAAGATATTAATTATAATTGTCATTAGCTAAAATTAACAAGAGTTTTAAGAATAAATCTATAGCACACCTATACACAAAAGTGACACAAAAGATACATATTTAACATAGCTGAAGTACAAGTAAAACCAGATTAACTTAGCAAGCAAACCCAAAATGTGACATAAACAAGATGCTTAAGATAAAGGAAAAGTAAATTATTCTTTTAAGTGTACCTTTAGGTGTTGGAGCTTCCTCTCTTTTTGGAACAGCAACTTTTTTCTCTGGTGCAGCTTTCTTAGGAACCTCTGGCACTTAAAGAAACATAAAATGTAAGACAAGTGAATTCTAAATTTCAAAGATTTATTAAGTATTGTAGATTTCATTAATCCATTTATAAGAATATCTAGGCACACCACATAACACATTCATACACTTAACATAGAAAGATATATGACAAGAGCAACGTACATTTGATAAAATCCAAAAGCAAACCAGTTATTGGAAGACTATCAAACACTTTAAGACTGATTTCTTTACTGAAGAAAGAGCTGCTCAAATATATTAGCAGGCCTTAAAAACTCTCACAGATGCACAGAGAATTATACATTAAATAATAATTCTGACACAAACATGCTTACATACAGACTAATAGGAAAATAAAACTCAACAGGTGTACACTCCATCAGTAAGTGTATCTTAGGCATGCAGATGTTCTCCTACAGAACATGTACATTTTCTTCAGGCAGTTTTTATAGGCCCTTCAAAAACCCTAAAGGTATCAAAACTCACTTAAGTAATCTTTCTAAGGCTTCTGAATATCTTAGATGAGAACAGACCTGTTCACACATGGAACATACAAAGTTTACATTTATCAAATGCTTATGTTGAGAACATAAGAGAGGTTAGGAAAAGAAGCCAATAGCACAGAAATGGTTAAAGCCCACATTCAAAGGATGCTGTACCTTTTGCTGGGGGAGCCACCTCCTTTTTAGCAACAGAAACTTTCTTTTCTGGAACAGGTTTCTTAGGGACTTCAGGCACTTTGGAAAACATTGTTAAGGTAAGACAGCTTTAGTTTTTGGAACACTGACCCAGGTTTGAGTAATCCAAGGTTGTTTTATACAACAAACACAGGGCCTGGACAAGGAGCTGAGCACTACAACCAATACAATACCATACAATACCACATACAGCCTTTTGGACAAACGTGGACTATACGGGAAAGACACTATGATAAGTATAAAATTCCTATGTTGAAATCATTGCACTAGCACCTGTCATGGGACTCTCTTAAAGTAAAAACACCCTACACTTGCCCACAAAAGCCACACAAATAGAAATATTAAGCACAAGATTGTTAAGAAAGAGAAGAAGAAGCTGAGACCAATTGAAGCTATAACTAAGTTACAGCACAATTGAAAAACTGAAATTGTGCAATAGAGACAATGCAAAATCAAATAATGCATACAGAGACAGTGCAAAAACAAAGGCACACAGAGAGTAAATTTCTAAATATGTTCACAAAAACATGAAAAATAATACAAAGAAAGAATATTTGTTTGGCTTTTGTTTCTTTCTTTTTTTTTTTTTTTACCAGAGCAGTAGAAATACCTTTAGCTGACGGAGCTTCTGTTTTAGGAATGGGAACAGGCTTTCTTTCTTCTGGAACACGCCTCTTTGGTATCTCAGGCACTTTAAAAGATAGGTGGTGATCATTTAGGAGACAGTTAAAATAATTGGTAAACCACAGTAGGCTACTCTTAACATGGTACATAAGTAAACACTATATGCCAAAAACCATTCTGTTTTATCAAACAGATACAACAAACCCATCTCATGAAAAGTTGTTGCAAGAATTATTTAAAGCAGTGATGAAGAAGAATAAGATAGAAATGCAGTAGGGCTTGAAGCTTTGAGAGCAGAGCCATAGAGAAATTGAAATATCTCAGTTCTAATACGCTATCCTTTGGTAAACAATGGTACAGACAGATAATGTGAAAGTTCAGAAAAATGGAGCAGATGTTGATGCAAAGACTTTATTCACCTTCAACATGAGAGATCTCCAGTTCTGTAGAAATGACTTCTTCCTCTTCCTCAACTTCTTTATGTGCTACAATAGGAATTTTAAAGATATTAAATGTTGAGATAGGAAATATCAATGTCCATAGTAAATCTGAAAAACTTTAAGAAGATATTATATGTGTCCAGTACACAGTCATCACTGAAACCCATATGTTAATATGTAAAAAAATTTAAACCACCATGTGCAAATCTCACAATGAATTTTGATTCAAATTAAAACAAACAAACAAACAAACACATATTGATTAGACTCCAATCCTTAATCAAACTACCTTCAATTGGGTAAACAGCTTCAAAGAATCTTTCTTCAACTGTTTTCTCATGTTCTGTTGGCTCTTCAAAGAAAAGTATTTAAACAATATTAAGATAAAATAGTTGAAATGTTTCTATCTATTAAACTAAATAAAACTAAAGCTACATAACACAATAGACAAAAAAGCAAGGCATACTGAAAGACAAGTATGTGTTGTGTCTAAATATGTAATTTGCCATACATAAAAATAGACCAAAAGAAAGTCTAGTGGGACTGATAGATTGTTTTGATTTGGGTGCACAGACTTTTAGTTTTGTACATACCTGTAACATCATATGAATACTCTTCTTCTCTGTGGACAGAAACTGACATCTTTTCTTCTGAAACAGTCCACGTTTCTACTGTTGGTACTTTAAAGATAGGATTTTGTTTTAGTATTTAATATTCTAGATCCACATTATTGGCATCAGCATGTGAGTTTTTATCAAATCTTTATCTGTACTGCACATTGAAGTCTTAGACATATTTAGACAGTCAGTATTTATATTCTAAAATACTGAACACAGAACAAGCACACAAGTATAATATTTAGTGTTTGTTAAAGGCTAAAGACACAGACACCTTTAACCCAAACATTTGAAACAAAATGCATGCATGGGCTTTTGGAAATCAAAAAGACTTCTAGAGGTGGTTCTTCAAAGATATTTTTGGGGATAGGGACACAATCATGTTTATTATGTAAGGATAAGCCAGCAAGTAGAACAGGTGAAGATAAAGCTAAGTCACACTGCATTGCGACTGTAGGCTCTTTAAACAAGAAGCAAAAGGCTTTCCACAAATATGTTAAAAACTGACTTTATAAAAGATAAAAGCATGGTAGACATATTAATTAAACACAGAGTAATCACAGTATGACTACTGCTATGGATCCGGGTACATACACACAGGCCCACATATTCAAAAGAAGCACAGAAACACAGAGAGCGCTGGAAAAAAAAGTAAACTGCAATTCAGGGATGCTGATTTGTACCTTCCTTTTTCATAACTTTTTCCTCAACGACCACTGGTGTAGGTTTTGGAGGCAGAACTTTCTTGGTAACTGTTGGCATTAGAATTTTGTTACTCAGTCAAATATTTAGCAAAGAGATCAAAATAAGTCTACAGCTATCTATCAGTGATGTTGAAAATAGAACAAACAAGACAACCTAACTCAGCAGCTAAGTCAGGCTTCTTGGCATCACACAAAGCAACATAAGGAATGTGTTTGTTTCTTTTTATTGCTACATTCTGTAGCTGGGTAGCACAGGGCATTTAGCATACAGGTCATTTCCTGACACTTACTGAATTGCAGCTGACAGAATCCTGCAGCAGAATGGGAAATGCCATACAAAAAGAAGTAGCTACTAAGAGAATAAGGGTGCATCATTATTTTATAACCAAAGAATTAACCAAGGCATCTTGGTAGATGGTCAAGATGGAAATCTAAGCCGGATGGGGATTTAGTATCTTCAGCTTAGAATGAAACACACTATTTCACCCAGTGCAATTTTATACATACTTCCTTTCTTAAAGCATTGGTAATTAATATTTGCACTTAGTAGTTTCCCCTGAAAAGATTTTAATCTTCTTTTTAAAGAATTCAGCAGAAGCTTTTATTAGATGTTTCAAAGACTGAAAAATTGATCAGAGTATGTTAAGTAAAGACAAAGGATATGCAGATCAGCTTAGTAACAAAATCCACAACTTTCATGGAAAGATGACATTAAGATAACTAAACAGTAGTTACCCTCAGTCCTTTTGACTTTTTCTTCTGCAATCCTCTGAGTTGTTACCTCCACTTTTTCATCAACAGGTTTCTTGACAACTGTAAGTAATTCAGATAGATTTATTTTTTAAGTAATTCTGCAAATTTTTTTCTGGACACAAACCAGATAGAACTGGCCCTTTTTGTTTAGGATGTACTAAACCTTGTGCATCCAGTGCACTGTTCAGCACATTGTTTACTGTGGTGAAGAGTAGCAGCAATGAGGCCCACCCTGCCCTGAGAGATATGAAGTGATGCAAATGGAGAACACTTCCCAGAAGGGCAGCATTTAATGGCTTAAAAGTTACACCCATGCCCAAGGCAGGGTAAAGACAGGATAACTGAAACTCAGTTTGATTTTACCATCAATTCTTGTTTTGATTCAACCACAATTGAGCAGAGCTCAGAAACATGAGGAGGGAGGAAAGAAATGGGTTGCCTTGCTCATCTTGCTGTCTAACACAAAGAGAATTATCTTCTTTCCAACAAAATGTGAATAATCAGCACCATCGAGCTTGAAGAAGATGCATAAGAGGTCTTAATCTGCATGTTCCTGTTAGTTTTGTGGGAAAGTCATACCTTTTTGAACAGTTACTTCCTTCTTTTCCTTCTTTTCAGCTGTAATTGCTGGTGGTTTTCGCTCAGGCACAGGTTTCTTAGGAACTTCAGTCACTTAAAAACAAGAACACCACTTAGTGATAAAAATATGTTGTTTAAAGGCTCTGAAGATAGAAAGGTATTAGTTATGCCATTATAATTTTATGAATTTTAAAAACACAGAGAGAGTTTTGGTGATCCTATTGTTGAAGTAAAATGCTTTGTTTATTTTCAAGTTTCGTATTTTCTTATCAGAGCCAAATTCTGTTCCTAGAGGCATACATGTTACTAATCCCCAAGATAGTTATAGCATGCAAGAAATTGCAAAATACAGCCATTAATTTCAATCAAGAAATGTGTGAAACATTTAAGTAAATCAAGTTTATCCAGAAAATGACAGAAGAAATATGCAAAAAACTAAAAATGACACATATCCTACTATTACTAACGCATATTAAGTTTTGAAGACCAGCAAAGTTCATCGGCAATGAATTTCTAATGTATCCATTACTATCTGCATCCATACCTTGTGATATCTTTTGTTATCATCAAGTGCCACTTAAAATTTTTGGGCTTATTATGGTTCCAGATATTTTAACAAAACCAAAAAAAATGCTTCCTAGTTCAAAATGTTGGGACCTTAATAATAAATATGAGAAACAAGAAGAAATAAAATGCCATAATTCAAATACCTTCTTCATGAATTATCCTTTTTTCTTCATAAGTGACTTCTCTTTTCTCATAAGCTTCTTCCCATTCCTCTTCCCCTTCATCATAGCCTTCTTCCTTGACATAATAGTCATGGTCTTCGCCATAATCTTCCTCCCATTCTTCATAAATTTCCTTGGGCATTTCATGTATTTTCTTTTCTTCATGTATCTCTTCTCTTCTTGCCATGGATGTTATTTTGACCTCTTTGGGCTTCTCTGGTAGCACCTCAGGAACTTAAAACAAATAAATTGGTTATTCATATTATAGTCTGGAATTTGCAAGGCATATTGGGTGTTCACATTTAATGAAATTATTTCACCCTCACTGATGGTTTAAAGAAGGGACTGTTCTTTAAGAAGTCATAATCAGCTTGGATTTTAAATGTATGTTTTAACATAAAGACAGAAATCAAACAATTGTGATAGATTCAAGTTATTTCAAAACAAAACACCTTGTTTCCACAAGGTAATTTTACTCTTTATAAAAAAATTTTCAAAAAAAGGAAAAAGTTACCTTTAGGTGATGGAACTTCTTCAGGACCTTTTTTAACCACCTTTTGGGGTACTTTCTTTAATGGAACCTTTCTCTCTGCTTAAAAATAATAGATTTAAAAAATTAAATTAAAACCCCTTAAGAATCCCCTAAAAAGCCAAAAATCCAAAAATCTAAAACCCAGCTGTAATAATGAAACATGAACACACTATTCAAATACTATAAGGACATTTACCTGGCTTTTTCTTCTCTGGAGGTGGAACAAGAGGCAGAAGAATAGGAATAGGGGCAGCTTGTAGGAAAAATGAAATATTTAGAACAAAATTTAAGTTTGATATTTCCTTGTAAATGAAGAAAAATCCTGATTTGGAAAAATATATTTTATGATTTTATTACAGCTGCAGAATAAAAGCAAACGTGGTGCTTATACTGACAGTTTACAGCAGCTGAGTAAATATATTTCAAGTGGGAATCCCCAGCCTACCTTTATTTGAACCCTGAATGTCCTCAGCTTTATTTTCATTGCTGCCATCACTCTCCTATCTTTGCTGATGGCAATTCATCTAAATATCAAATCTTTCCCCTCCTGCTGCCACTGCAAGCATTTACCAAATTATGCTGGAAATAAACCCAAGAAGTTTAAACTGCTGAGGTTTATAGTAAGCTACTGGGTGTAACAGAAGAATACAGAGGTATACTACTGTTTGTAGTCCGTAGTCCAAAAACAGAGTCTGGGGAGAGACCATTTGCCATAAACATGAAAACCAATGTATGGCTTTAAAAGAATATTTTTAAAGGCAGTAATTCAGATAGGTAGTAATTTAAAAGATATTTTTGTGGCAAAAAGAAGAAGTGAAAATTAAAAAAAATATCAGTGAGGAAGATGAAAATAAAAAGAAGATCAAATGAACAACAGACTGACAGGAAAACATGATGGAAAGGACTTTTTCTCAGAGAATTAAATGAATTCCTGCCACTACTTGTGTAGAGTTTTCACCTTCCACGCAGCAAAGAAACCTATCCAAATCAGGTCTTGCTCACAAGGACAATTAACTAGATCTTATAACTGAGCTAAGATTTTTCTCTGAGATTCCCACTGGCCTTCTGCTTCAGTGCAGATTTCAAACAAGTATGGTTTGTTACCCTACCTTCAGCTGGTTTTTGAGGTGGAACTGCAACCTTGGCATCAGGAACATCTAGAAAATCAAAATTTTTAATTGACTTAATAAATCCTACTAATAAAAAATTCAATATACTCTCCTCAAGAATAGTAGTTGATGGTGCTTTAATCTTTCTTTTTGTAATATTTGGAGTAGGCTCTTAAGAACATTCAAAAAAGAAGGCTACTACTTATGCTAAAGAGATGATTGTTACTTATTTTGCCTTCTTGGTTATTTTTTTTCAGTTGCACAGAGAAGATCCTATCTATTAGTTGGTACATCTTCATTGTTCTATTCCTTAGTAATTCAAACAAAAATAAACTTGTGTGTTTTAGAGAATGTGGCATTCCATATTGTACAGAATAGGGTCCCTATTAATGTTACTGATCGTGCATTTATCTCAGTATTCATTGCCACTATTTATGAGAATAATAGTTCCACATGTCTATGGATGAGAAATATTTTTTCAGGATGTAGGTTGTACTTACTCTAACTCTAGGAAAAAAAGATTTGAAAATAATAAAGCAGAGCAATTCTTTAATTCTATGACAGAGTATAGACATGATCTTGTGCCAGTCTTGCTTGAGAACTTTACCTGGTGGCTTCAACTCCAATTTGATTTCTGCAAAGAAATATTAGATTTCTTTTAGGACTATTGATTTTTCCAGAACCATGTTTCCAACAAAGAAATTTACACATAGTTATGATCACAAATTTGTTTAGTAAATTCACTAACCTTTGGTTACCAGATAGAGCTCTGCAGTGCTTCTTGCTTCTCCCCTTGGTTCAAGACGAGCAATTACAGAATACACGCCTGCAGCAACCAAGAATGTTGATGTTAATATTCTTTCATCATTTAAAACCAGACTAAAAAAGTCAGATAAAAAATTACACTAGCACAAATGTCCCATGCATTTTTACCTTCATCTTCTGCATTAACATTGTGAATAGTCATGTAATGACAACGACCTTCACTTCTGAAGCTGTACTTGGGGCTCTCTCTCAGTTCAGTGGGGCCTTTATACCATGTCACAACTGCATCATCAAAAGACACCTCGCACTCGAAGGTGGCGGACTGGTGTTCATTCACAACAATGTTCTGTATGCTCTTCGTGAACTGAATGGGTTCCGCTGTTTTTAGAAACAAAACATACATCAATTGTTATGCACCACCTTGGCAGTTACTTTATCTGAATACTTCTCACTGCTGTCATCAAAGTAGCAAAATTTTAATGAGATATTAGCAACAGATCTTGAAAATATAGAGTAAGAAAAACGGATTCCATCTCCTATGAAGTTTTATGTATAAGAATGAAGATTAGAAGACATAAGAGTACAAGTATAACAAGATTGCTGTGCAGATACATTTTGTAAGAGAAGCTATTAAGGAAACTAAAGATAAAGAATAATTAAGAAAAGTCCAAGGAAAATATAAGAGTCCCAAAGAAAGTAGAAGCTAGTACAACTCAGATTGCTTGTGGGCTAAAGGATATTATTAATCATGGTTTAGTCAAGAATATTAAGTTACACAAGTATGTCACATATTGTTCAAGGAGAAAGGACAGTAAAATTTCTTATTTAGTCCATTTCCAAATTTGGGAATCTGTTTTTCAGAAATACTTTTTATTTTCATTTGTTCTGCTAATGAAACCTCCAGAAACAGTCTTTCACTTTTGTAATAAAGAAATTGGATATCTTTACAAACCTTCAATGGCCAGATCTGCTGTTGTTTCTAGACTGTCAAGCTTGCAGGTATACTGTCCCTCGTCTTCTGTTCTAACATCCTTGATGATGAGTTTGTGCACTTTGTCAGAGACTTGTGTTGAATATCTCCCTCCTATCTTAATAGGTCTCCCATTTCTATACCACTGAGACTTGGCATTTGGGATAGAGAACTGACAAGTCAGTGTGCATGTTTTTCCTTCCTTGAAAGTAGTGTCATGAAGATGCCGCTCTACTGCAGGTTCTATTAGCATGTTAAAACATACATTTTAACAGAGATCAGAGAGTGGAATAAACAAAGTGTAAACTAATTCAAGTATATACTTCAGAAGTACACTTACCAATCACAGTTAGCTTGGCACTGGCAATATGTGGTCCACACACTATTCTGAAATTTCCCTGATCTTCAGGCTGGCAGTTTCTAATTCTTAGTATGTGGCGATCACCTTCAATTCTAATTTCATATTTGTCATTGGAGTCCAGTTTCTGGGTTCCCTTGTACCATGATAGTTTAATCTCTGGATAGTTAATCTTAATCTCACATTCAAAGACAGCATCCTCATCTGCTAACACCGTCTGATTTTCAATGTCTCTGATCAGAGTAATAGGCTGGAAAATATTATTTTAAGTTAATTTTAAGTTCCCTGTTATGGGTTTGAATAATTCAAAAATCCAGTCCAAAAATGTTTTACCTCTGTTTGTGTGAGTCGTTGCTGAATAAAAGCTACGAGTTCATCAAACTCTTCTTCCCTTTGAGCTTTTTCTGTGAGCTCAATTTCCTATAAAAAGGCAGAATATACTCAACAATTAAAGGATACTAAATGCCGAGCTGTCATTTTTACCCAACACAGAATTAATTCCTACATCAAATTTTATGTAACTGTACTGTAACTGGTATATCTTCCCATTCTAATAATTGCAGTCAAGTTATGAAGACAGAACCTACTTAGCCAGAAGGCCCACTTATTCTTCTTGGATTTCAGCATGCAAGAAATTGAGAACTGCCAGTAAAATACCTAAAGAGGAACCAGAAATTCATGCACACATCATAACTTCAGAGTGTGGCCACCACGTCTGTTCAAAGGAAACATATTACTCCTAAGAGAGCCAACGCTGCAGTCACACTGCAGTCATACAATCTTACCAATCTATGACTTTCTTCTGCTTGGGTTTGCTTCAGTAACTCAAAGGCTTGCAGGAGGCCACGGAAATCTGTAATTCCATACATGCGAGCATATTTCTCATATTCTTTGGGATCTACGTTTTTGAGAAGTTCCAAGATATCAATAGGTTGCTCTTCCTCTTTTGCTTTTGTTGGAGTGCTAATCAAATCAATAACAGAAGTTAACTATACAGCATTTCCTTCCCAGAAAGCTATTTAATGAAATATTGAATCAGCTTAGAGTTGCCCTGTTCAGTAGAATCCTTTAGTTTAGTCTAGTCAGGGGCTTTTATTTTTAGTACAGTTATTCCTATTTAATGAATATTTTACAATGATATCTTATTCTGAGATGTATAACAAAAAAATTTCTTTTGTGTCGGTTGCAAATTAATCTATAGAAACTTTCAATATACCTTTTTAGTTTTGCCCTGAAATCCCCTTCAACAACTTCTTTCTTTCTTTCTTCAACTTGCAGATTTACACTCCTCTCAATTTCACCATGTTGGTTAAAAGCTACACATTTGTACAAGCCAGAATCAGTTTTTATTGTGTCCTTTATTTCTAGTTTGGCCTCATCTCCTCTCTGCTGGATTATAATGCGGCCTCCCTGGTTGAGCTGCCTCCATTTCCCCTTCATCCACTTAACATTTGGAATTGGATCTCCTCCAACTTTTGCAATAAATGTTGCAACGGTCTCTGCAGAAAGATGCAAATGAGGAAGATAAGTCTTTCCACTTGCTTATGGCAGTGGGACATCATCTCAAACAAAAAGGTTTGGGCAAAGAGAAGACAATGTACTGCTTTGAAAAGAGTTCTTACTTTCCATGACTTTGATACTCTGAGGCTCTGTCACAAAATAAAGTTTGCCTTCCACTTCTGCTTTCTTAGCTGCTGGGGCAGCTGCCGGTTTTTCTAAAAAAACAGAGTCAGACAGTTATAACAGATAGCTCCATCTAATAGTTTATGTTCATGGGTGATGATACTTCTTGCAGCAATTATAAAAAAGAAATTAATTCATGTGATGAAACAAAATACTATGCAAGAGGTAAAAACGCAAAATATTTTAATACTGTTTTAAACAACTTGTAGTTTGCTTTCCAGATGAAACTGTCCACAATGGACCATCTTGTGCAGTTGATTTACTTCAGGCAGGCCATTTATACTCTCCATGGATGCAAATCCATAGATGGATATGCAAATAAAAAGCCTCATTTTCTAAAATAGATCAATTTTTAGTGAGATTTTCTCTTTTCAGTCTATTTCTGGGTATTATGCCCTAAAAATTACTTCCACTTTTTTGTCAGTGGTCTGTTAAATTCTCTTGCTTTTCTCTTACATAGCCTAGTGGCTACCCATGTAGTGAAAAAGAGACTATTCATACATACTGCTGGACGCTTGTGTCCTTTATGCAATGGTAAAGCAAGACCTACACAGAAAGACTCATATTTAGACTCTACTTACTTTCAGCTAAAAATCAAAATGTCTTAGAGCTTTAAGAGTCTTGAAATAATTATCCTCTAAGGCCATATGCTCAATGATATTCTTTCTATATTTCCCTTAATAAACACCACTTTTCACATGCTTTCCATAAAATATGCATGTCAAAGTAATTTCACTCATTTAGCTTGCATTTTTGTTAAATTTGGTGTTTAGATTTAGAAAATAAATTCTTAATCTCTTTGATAAGAATGTGTTGTTGATTTGACACTGATCTCTCACCATTTGTGTCACAATTGATATATAAATTATTGTATATATTCTGTTTTACTAGATTCTACAGTTTTAAAAAGAACTAAAAGTAAATAACTGTTTGTTGTTGGATTATTAACTTTTTTGTTTCACAGAAAACAAAGTGGGATAGAGTTTTGGTTGACATTTTCATCATATGCCCTTATTTTCTTTGTATTACTGTACCTTTGACTGTCACTTTAGATTTGCAAGTGTCAGTGCCAGCTGCATTTGAAGCTTTGCATACATATTCTCCTGAATCTGATTTGGTAACTGCAGCAAGTTCTAGAAGAGCTACTCCATTAGCAAAGCTGAAGTTGCATCTGTCGGAAGCTCTTATCTCTCTTCCTGCCTTCAGCCACTGAATCCGGATTGGCTGTGATCCCTGGACATGACAGCTAAGCTGTAGGGTATCACCTTCCTCTGCTGCTGCTGGCTGAAGAGGCTGGTCAAAAACTGGAGGCTTTTTAGGTTCTGGAATATGAAAATGCTTCAGTGAATACTCAGGAAAGTATGATCAAGAATATAAGAGAAAGAGGGAGATACATGTGGTTCCTAAGAAGGCAATGGCAAGGAATGGAGGAGGATAAACAGAAGTCTGAGAATGTCAACCATAATGTTAGAAAATGGAATAAATATCAAGAGAGCAGGACAGCATATTTCCTATATAAACATGCAAGAAATATCTTTATCCCCTCAGCAAGAACCTTTACATGCAAAAAATAGTATGAGAACTAAAGCTGTACTAGGCTGCAAAGCTATATAGAAATATTTAAAGAAATAAACCTGCAATTTCCTGCAAGACTATTATGATGAAGTGTCATGCTACCACAATGCAGTGTTAATACTTAGATTTCATTGCACAAACCCTCCTACTCCATGGAAAGAGAATGATTTAAAATTGAACAGAAATGTCACAAAGATTTCAATGCTCACTTTAAATCAGTCATAGCAAATAGTGAAAAAGAAGCTTCTCCTTGAAAAAAAACCCACAAAAATAAATTAATTTTTTGACTTTGTGGTTAAGAAATCTCTGATCTCTGGACAAATCACTGCTGTTAAGTAAAACAAGCTTATTAGAGAGAAGCCATATACTTGCAGCTACATAAAACAAGGAAAAGCAAGAAGCAAAGAAAAATAAGACTTCAACCAACCTCTGATAACAACAGAAGATGTACTCAACACGCTTCCTGCTTCATTGGACACTTTACAAGTATATAAACCAGCATCTGATTGCTCTACTGTCTTTATATGCAAAAGCAGGGTATTATTTTTGAAAGATATTTCACAGTGAGAGCTTGAATGGACTTCCTGATTGTTCTTATACCAAGCAACAGTCAAAGGCTGAGAGCCGGAAACACGACCCTCAAGTTTGAGCTCATTGCCTTCTGTTTCTTCTACTGCTTCAGACAGTTTCTTAGTAAAAGTAGGTGGAATTTTTCGTTCTGTAAAAAAAAGAACATAAATTCCATGAATCTATCTCGTGATGATAAATCCTAAAGACAATGTTGCAAGAAAAAATTGAAAATTAGGGAATTGATATTTACTCTCATTTAAACTGGATGTATTTTTAAAGTGAAATTATACTAAGAAAAACAGCAGGAATCTTGCTCTTACAGTCACTGTCACAGTGGATTTTTCTGTTTTGAAAATAAAAAAATCTCTTACATTGATTTGAATCATACACCATTTGAAAAACCCCAAGAGTTTTGTCAAGTTCTTAAGAAAGAAAGAGAGCCTATTAGGAAAGTAGGCCAAAGAATATGTTTTATTTCTCCTCCTGTTGTTGTTAGTGACCCTTCCTAATTCCCTTAAAAAATTGATAAGTATCTCCAGACAGGTACTCTCAGGCTACAACTCAAAAGTTTTGTCAAAGTTATCTTGCAGCAGTAAGGCCAACTTTTTTTATAATTGAAGGAAGAAAAATGTAGACACAATGTATTATCTGTTCAGTACCTTTAACCACCAGTTGAGCTGTGCAAGAGTCCTTTCCAACTTCATTGCTAGCATAGCATGTATATGTTCCAGAATCCCCCCTGTCAACTCTCAAGATGGTCAAATGGGCTGTGTTGTCTACATAACTGATCTGATAGTTCTTTCCTGTTCTGATTTCTTGGTTATCTTTTGCCCAAGTGACTCTAATGGGCTGTGTTCCAGAAACGTGACACTCAAAATCAGCACTTTCTCCAATAATGCCATCCACAGGTGTGAGTGGGGTGTCAAAGAATGGAGGAGTCTTCCCTTCTGAAGAGTGAAAGAAATAAAAACTATCACTTAAAAATCTCAATTTACTTTAAAACTCTGTGAAATAAGAATCTCTTGTACAACATTAAATCCATATATAAAGCAAAACTTAGTTTTAAGACATTTCCATTAAATATTTCACAGCCCACCAACCTGTAAGGACAAGCCTGCCACTAGAAGAAGCAGTCCCAATAGCATTGACAGCTGTGCAGGTGTACTGCCCAATAAGGCTCCTGTCTGTCTTCAAAATCTGGAGAGTTGCTACATTATCTACAAAGGACGTGTGAACATTGTAGTCCTCTTTCACACGCACGCCGTCTTTAAACCAAGATACTTCGATAGGTTCTGAGCCAGCAATGCCGCAATCGAACACAACTGGTAAGCCAACAGTTTCATGAACATCTCTTAATTTTCGTGTAAAAGAAGGAGGAAGTTTACGCTCTGTAAGAAAACAAGTATTGTACAGTGAAGTCTTTCAGAAGACACGCATCTGTTGCTGCACTTGCCAATAATCACTGCCTAACACACCGTGAGTAGTATACTGAGAGTATGGTGGACTTCTGCTCTAACTTCCAATTAAAATTTTCCAATTTTCTTACTTAGCAAATAATTTATTTTGAACTTGATGTGAAGAGTCCTGTGCATATGGTTGCAGGAAAAGAGGTAATCATTCTGCTTTCACCCAGTGAGCCTCAGGACTGCTGACATTGGATACAATCAAAGTAGTATCCCAAATAGGGAAGGAAGATACAGAGAACTGTAACACTACAGAAGAGCTGTGGTCAGTAGGTGCCCTATTTTGATTAGTTTTACTGGCAGGCCTTTGTTAGCAGAAGACAGTGCCACAGGGTACCTTATTCATCAAGGAACAGTAAAGTGTTTTACGAAGAGGCAATTGTTGTTTTTCAAAATAGCAAGGCATATTTAAGAAAAATAGGCTGTTTCCCTATATTTAAAATTTAAATATTCACCTTGAACTGTAAGCAAAGATGATGAAGAAGCCTCCCCAACAGAGTTTTCTACTTTGCAGATGTACTCCCCACTGTCACTACTGTCTACCTGGCTGAAAACCAGAGTAGCAATTTGGTTCTTAAAGTGCATTTTCACAGTAGCAGTTCCTCTCAGCTTTGTATCGCCTTTGTACCATGACACAATCATTTCTGGTGTTCCAGCAAGCTGGCACTGTAAGGATGCAGAATCCCCAACAGTCACCTGCACTGGCTCCAAGGGTGTAATGAAGTAAGGTGGTTCTGAAGGACAAAGACACACCATTAGCATAAAAAGATATTGCATGATGACCATTAGTAGTTCAAACACTTGTTGAAGTGATGCTGGCTTGACGCACCTAGTATTGTGATTGTACTGTGACAATTATCTTTCCCAGAATCATTTTCAATATGACAAGAATATTGCCCCTGATCTTCTAGTTTGCTGCTAGGGATTTCCAGTATGGCAGATGTGTCTGTAGTGGTGATGCTACACTTCTCAGAGGGCATTATTTTCACTCCATTTTTCTTCCATGTCACTGAAATTGGTGGAGTACCCGTATATGTGCATTCCAAGATTAAATTTTTCCCTTTCTCTACACTTAAATCATTCACCTTCTTCACAAATTTGGCTGGTTCTATAATGAACAACAGGAAGAAAACAAATTAAATAAAGCCAAGAGAACATCTTTAGAAGCATAAGAAGCAGTAGTCTGGACAAACCTTTGACAAAAAGATGTGTTGTGCAAGAGATTTTCCCTGCCTCATTAGACACCTGGCAGGTGTAGTCTCCACTCTCAAGTGGATGTACATCAAACAGCTCCAGTTCTGCAACTGAATCTTGCAAGGTGATATTGCATCTGGGTCCTGGTATTAGCTCAACACTGCCTCTGAACCATTTAACTTCCAATGGAGGGGAACCTTTTATGATACTAGTAAAGGCTATGTTTGCCCCAGCTAAAACATCCAGTGGTTCAGGTTTCTTCACGAAAGATGGTGGTTCTAAGCACACAAATAAAACAGAGAAGAAGTACATTTGAACTTCTTTTGAAGATCACAGTAATCAGAAACATGTATCAAAGAAAAAATGAAATCTTTCTGAAAATAAATCTGGGCCCTCTGATTCTGGCTTCTTACTGATACTGACCTCTAACACTCAAAAATGCGCTGCATTCATCAGAGCCAGCTACATTAGTAGCTGTGCACAAATAAGTTCCCATATCAGACTCCTGAAGTCCATTCACTTTCAGAGAACAGGTATTGTCTGTAAGAGTAGCCTGATATTTCTCTCCACTGGTAACCTCTTGTCCATCATGAAACCAGGAAACCAGAATAGGTGGTGACCCATAAACTTTGCACTCCAGTATGGCAGAAGAACCCAGCTGACCATATGTTTCTTTCAGTTTTCTTGTGAAAGAAGGAGGTATAATACGATCTGCATTTGTTTCAAAATAAAAATAAAACAAAAATTACCATACAGGGTTCTTAAAATGCAGGAGGTTCTCCATGCATAATAAGTTAGTGGCCTTTCTTTTTCAGTATCTGCTTTGACAATATACTCTGACACATCTAAGTACTTGAAAAATAGTCAATAGTTAAGGATATGCTGGAACTTTTATTCACAATCTTTGAGGAACACCTTTTATTTTTGCTGTTCCTTTTCGTAAGAAACAATATTGCACCAACTGTCAAAGATGACTTGTAAATTAAAGCTGAAAAAATAAAGTCCTTTCAATAATTCATGCCCCTCAGAGTTTAGGTAGGCATCTATTCTTGATGCCTGTCAAAGTGGCATGCCAAGTACTCCTAAAATTATACAAGTCTCAGGTTGCCAAACACAACAACCACTTTGCTATCTGAAGGGTTTTAAAAGGAACTAAAGGATAACAGGTGACTCAAAAAGAGCAGTCAACTAACCTGAAACATGCACTGAAGCTGTGCAGCTGCTTTTGCCAACACTGTTTTTCACCTCAAAAGTATATTCTCCACTGTCTTCTAGTGTTGCATTGAGGATCTTAAGCACAGATACTTTGTTGAAGAAACTGATTTTATATTTATGGTCAGTGGACAGTTCATTACCATCCTTAAACCATCTAGCAGTAAGCTCTGGTGTGCCATCTACTGTGCATTCCAGAGTACAAGAGTCTCCAGCTGTAACCTTGACTGGGCCTGGCTTCTCTACAATGACTGCAGGCTCTGCAATGAAATGCAAGTCAGAAAAATTTAAAAAAACCCAATGCCATAACTATTATTATTATTATTATTATTAAAATTTCAATTTTAAAGCATCTTAAAACACATTGTGTTTTTTATCTCATGCTACCAACCTAGCACTTTTAGCATGGCAAAGCATTCCTGAACTCCAGCATCATTTTTTATCTGACAAATGTATTTCCCAGCATTGGTTGGTTCTGCATTTCCAATCTGCATAGTTGCAATGTTTTCTGAGTAGGAGATCCAAAGATTATCACTTTCTCTGATGATTTCACCTTTGTCTTTTAACCACAGTACAGAAATAGGCTGTGATCCTTGTACTGTAGCCTGCAGTTCAATTGACTCCCCAACGACGACAGTGAGATCACTCAGCTTCTTCACAAAGGTTGGTGGTGCTATTTAAGAGAAGATATTCAACAGTAAAGAAACCCGTCAGGAGTGGAAAAGTAAGAGAAGAGTAGCAGGAACAAAGAAAAGCCAAGAAGATGCCAGTCTTTGTACAAACCTCTTAGTGCTACAGAGCCAGTACAGGAGTCACTTCCCACATCATTTACAGCCTTACAGTGATATTCACCAACATCTGCAGTATCCACACTGAGAATGTGAAGACTAGCTATGTAGTTCTCAGACATGACCTTATACTTCTTGCTGCTTCGAATTTCTCGTTTGTCTTTATACCACGAAATCTGGAATGGAGGAGTGCCCTGCAGCTCACACTCCAGATGAATATCAGACCCTTTCAAGGTCTCGACTGGATGGGGCTTCTTGGTAAAAACGGGGGGTGCTGGAAAAAATAAAAAAGAGTTATCATTTGTGTTATTTAAGCAGAAGAGATTAAAGAGGACAGAAGATTCAAGTAACTCTTCTGATGCTAAATAGCAAAGACAAACAATAGATAAGAAAGATCTGCTGCAGACCTCAGAAACAGACAAGAGATTTGCCATCTAGATGGATTTTGGCGTCTCTGACAAAACAAAGTGGGATTTAAGAGCTTTTCCCAAAGGACGACTTTACAGTTAGAAAGGAGCTTTATAGAAGAAAAGAGCTGAGATTCTGACCTTTTACTCTCAGTGTAGTACTGGTGCTTGCACTACCCGCTGGATTCTGAGCTTCACAAGTGTAGTCACCGCTGTCTTCAACACTGAGGTTGTGCATTTCAATGACTGCCACTGAATCCACAAAGGACATTCTGTATTTTTCACTGGGATGGATTTCAGTTTCACCTTTGTACCAGGTGACTTTAATTTCTGGAGATCCACCTATTTTGCATTCATACGTTGTGGAATCATGCTGTTTCACAAGTTTTGAGGAGTCTAGTTTCTTAATAAACCTTGGTGGTTCTGGAAAGCCAAAATGGGAGATGATGCTTTAAACTGCACTAATTGTTTCAATAAGCAGGGAGATACATAACTGAAACTGTAAATCTTAGGGACTCAAGCAAAAATTCTGATTTTGCAATTGCTATGAAATTTTTTTAGATGATTTTAAATTGGTCCAAAATCCAGATTAAGAAGCAAACAAGTTTTCTACATGCATTTCAGTGAGTTTCTCCTTGCTTTATTGATCCACTATACGACTCCTTGTATGTAGTCACTACAGATTAGTCGACGTGTGGTTTTCTTTACAAAATATCCTCTTGTTACACATGAATCATCAAAATGCCTGATGAAAATGCAAGAATACAACTGTTCAGCCAACAAATGTTATTAAAAGCATTCATGTTGACTATTATGGCAACTGATCTATATCCTGTTATTAATAATTAATATAGCAATAAATGTATCTGCATCATCACTCCTCACACATTTAATGCAAAACTGAACATAAAGTTGCACATGAGTAATAAAAGTTAAGGAGCTTAGGTAGCAAACAAAAGACTTTAGGAATAATCATGCTGAGGAGAATTATGAGATGGCTGGTATTACAGACATTGGTATTAAATGTCCTGTGACTGAAAAGTAAAACAGATGGTTACATTTTGTTCCATAAGGAGAGAAAAGGAGTGGAAGTTTGATACTTTTCATCAAAAGTACCATCTGGATGATTAGAATCACAAGACTGAATGCTCATAGAGCAAAGATATAACTAATAAATACAGGAGGTGGTAATGTGGGCACAACAAAAGAATCACTCTGCAAAACAGGATGAAGTGCCTCTTTGTATGACTGTAAAGCGTAGGAAGAATATCTAATTTATTGTGGACTATTTCAACCTGTGGGACAGTTGTAGAACATCCTGTGTTGCTAGAAACAAAACTTCCTGGATTTCTAAAAATAGAAATGATGATGTGTTAACATCAGGGCTCTTGGAACCATAGTAATTTACGATTGGATTTCACTTTGAGAAAGAGTTGATTATCTTTCTGCATACTAGCAGTTCCTGAGTACTCACACACTGATTCCACTGCGGATATACACGTTAGTAAGGTATATATTTAGAATGTAAAGCAGTCCTGGAACATAAAGCAAGGATTAAAACTACAGACTGGGAACATTAGATGCTAGAGTGAGAAAGTTAATAGAAAGCTGTGAGGTTTTCAAGGTCAATTAAAAGAAAGATCTTAATTCTACAAACAAAAGGCTGCATGTCATAGAAGTGACAGCATACGCTCAAATTAAATGCATGCAAATCAATGCACCTGAAGAGATTTCCCTTTCAAGTTCTATAGAAATTGGTTGAAAACAATGAACATCACTAATTTTACAGCCTATGGAAAACTGTACAAATTCTAAAGAACTCAAGGGAGTGTCAGTAAATTTGGGATCAAAAAATAAAATAACAATATTGAAAAAAATAAAGATTTGAAGAGTAAGAAAACAAATAAGGTCAGCTGAGATAATTTTATGGATGGTAACTCTGTTGAAATAAACCTATTAGAAATTATGTAATTAATAAACAGAATTATGCTTGTGGTGGAAAGAAGCTTCAGATCTTTTAAAGAGATTTGATTTCTTGCTACAATCTTTCAATGTGTTTTTGATGTCAAGCTGCATAATGCAGCATCCCTATTTGTTATTAAATCCACGTAATTCAGTCTTACACATTCTTCCCACCTCCACCAAGAAAAATGCTTATGGCTAGAATATACTTGATATATATAAAAAATTTGGCAAGTAATTAATACAAAATCTTGCTACTAGTAGTTCAGCTTCCCGTGTTATTTGTCTTATAGAGTAGAAGGATTTACTCTTGAAGTATTTTCCCCCCTCTTTCCTCTCCAAATTCATACAGAGGAAAGAGAGGAAAAAAAGAGAGGAAAGAAAGTGCTAAAGCATCAGGGACCTTTTAACTAAGGCATAATCTAAGCGGTGTATGTTACATTTCTTCTTTTATGAAATCAGTAAGATTGAAATATCTGGAACAGCTATAAATATATTCCCACCTACATTGAGGAAATTGCACTAATACATGCGTCACTTTTATTAAGACAGTCTGAGCCATTCATAAATTTAGATTTCACTTTTAGATCCACACACTATGAGGAGAGGTGAAGTGTTTGGTGGGATGGATATTTGTCACCAAATCTGCTCTCAGATCCTCCAGTTTTGCTGTTTAGAAGAGCAATTTTTAGTTGTGAAAGAGTAGAGCTATTTGAAGAAGCTGCACATGCAGTAGAAATACTTTTAGGGCATATAAGTGAACTGAATTTCTCTGTTTCCTTTCACTCCCCTGTGCAACCCAGTGACCATCAGTGCTGAAAAAGACTTTAGAAAGACAGATTTTGCTGTCCAACAGAACCATTCATAAAGGTACAACAGAGCAGTAAGAGTTAATTTTTCAATGAAAGTATCCCTTTGATAAGAAAAATCATGTACTATACCAAAGCAGAAGAAATACAAGTATTTCGATACTACAGCAATATTTAAGTGAAATAACATCTCAGAGTAACCTCTTGTAAAGATTGTTAGTCACACACGTCTGCATTCAAGACTGCGATTTCCAGGTGTCTGCCTTGCAAAGAAAACCTCATAAACGCTAAAGCCCACAGCAATACCTTGTACAGCCAGCTGAGCTGCGCACGCGTCCTTTCCGACACTGTTGCTGGCAGTACATGTGTAGAGTCCAGCATCCCCTTTACCAACTTTTAGGACTGTCAAGCTGGCCGTGTTTTCCACCAGTGTCATTTTGTAGTTGCCACCTGGACGAATTTCTCTGTTGTCTCTGGTCCAAGTAATCCTCATGGGAGCAGAACCAGTCACGTGGCACTTAAAGGTTGCACTTTCCCCTAGTGCCACATTGATAGATACTGGCTTGATGTCAAAGAAGGGAGGTTGTAGGTGTTCTGCAAAGAAGAAAGCATGGCAGGGCTCACCATGAAACCTGCCTCACCACGCCATGCCCATTGTCCTTGGCCATCATACAATGGGTGGAGTGGGGAAAAGGGTGGAGAAATAAAAGAGCAAAGAGGTACAGAAGATTTTCATTAAAACATGAGCTACAAACCTGTGAGGAGAAGTTTGGCACTGGAAGAGGCAGTCCCCAGAGCATTTTGGGCTGAGCAAGTATACTGGCCACAGTAATCCATACTAGTTTCCAAGATCTGTAAAGTCGCAACATTATTTAAGAAGGCTGATTGCACATTATCAGTGTCGCTTAAGAGAACCCCGTCCTTGTACCAAGACACCTGGATAGTCTCTGAGCCAGTTATGCGGCAGTCAAATGTCACTGGGGCACCAACCACCTCCTGAATATCTTTTAGTTTTCTGGTGAATGTAGGGGGAAGTTGACGTTCTGCAAAACAATAACAACCACCACTGTCAGTAGGAAGCCAATCTAGAATTAATTATCTTTGAAATTAATAAACCCCCCTTTCTGTAGACAACAAAGAGTTCCTACAAATGACCCCAGAAAAGAATGGGTCTTGGCCCATCACCTTTTACAACAAGCAAAGCTGTGGAGGTGGCAAAGCCGATGCTATTTTCTGCTTTGCAGATGTATTCTCCAATGTTGCTATCCTCTACAGCAGAGAATGCCAGTGTTGCCACATTGTTCTTGAAGTGCATTTTGTAAGCCTGCGTCGATCTGAGCTTGGTGTCATCTTTGTACCAGGACACCTTGATTTCTGGTGAACCACCAATCTGGCATTTTAAGGTCAAGGGCTCGCCAACCTTCACCTCCACACGGTCCAGGTGTGTGACAAAATAGGGTGGTTCTAGGGAAGGAGACAGCATGATGAGGAGAGGCAGAGCATCACAGGGGTGCATTAGGGGGATCAGGAGTGATGAATACCTAAGACGGTTACAAGGCTGTGGCAAACATCCCCACCAGCCTCATTTGCCACCTCACAGGTATATTCGCCTTCATCATTCTTTGTGCTGTTGAAGATTTCAAGAATGCCAGATTTTTCAGTCGTTGTAACAGTGCAGCGTTGAGACTGAGCAATGGGCATGCCATTTCTTTTCCAGGTGACAGAGATGGGAAGGGTGCCAATGTAGCTGCTTTCCAGAACAATGGACTTCCCCTGCTCCACACTGAAATCACTTAATTTCTTCACAAAGACTGCAGGCTCTGTGGGGAGGTATAAACCAATAGTAAGAGGGACAGATGTGGAAGAGCTGCAGGCAGAGAGTGAATGAAGATAACTGTGCATTCATGCACACACCCAAACACACCTTTCACAAAGAGCTGTGTTGTACATGAGGCACTGCCAGCATCATTTGTGACCACACAGGCATAGTCCCCACTGTGGCCTGGCTCCACGTTGTACAGCTGCAGCTGTGCCACAGACTCATTGAGAGAGATTGAGCAGTTGCTGTCTGGCACCAGCTCCCTGATGCCTCGGAACCAGGTCACTTTGAAGGGAGTACTGCCCTTGATGTAGCTGCTGAATGTCACATTTGATCCAGGCAAAACTTCCTGGGGATCAGGTGTCTTCACAAAACAAGGAGGTTCTAAGGATCATGCAAAGAAGTGAAAGAGGGAGAAAGATATTAATTGGAGGGTCTCCATGGGGAAGAAAATGAGCAGGTTTGAGTAAAAAAAAAAAAATTAAAATTAAGAAACCCTGGGAATAAAACCCCAAACCAAACAAACCATGAAAAAGAAACCATGGGAAACCAGAGAAAAGAAAGAGAAGAAAGAAGAAGAATTTTGTTGAAGATGTGGCAGTATCCTTCCACTGACCTTGTACAGTCAAGAAGGCACTGCATTCATCAGATCCAGCCACATTGGCTGCCATACATGTATATGACCCTGTATCTGTGACATCAAGGGCATTCAACTTCAAAGCACAAACATTATCCAAGAATGAGATTTCATATTTTTCTCCACTAACAATCTCATTCCCATCTTGAAACCAGGACACAGATATGGGAGCTGTGCCAGACACTTTGCACTCCAGCAGCACGGAGGATCCCAGCACCCCATTTGTTTCCTTTAGTTTTCTTGAGAATGAAGGAGGAACAAGGCGATCTAAGTAGGACAGGGCAGAAGAACAGGAAGAGAAGTTGAAGTTTCTTTCAATGGAAATAAAAGGGAAAAAATTAAAAACTTTCTTTAAAGACAAGTGTGAACAACAAAGACATAGAGCTGACCTGAAACATCAACTGAAGAAGTGCAACTGCTGTCCCCCACTTCATTGTGCACCTCAAAAGTATACAAACCCCTGTCTCCCCTGTCTGCAGAAAAGACTTTCAAAGTGGATATATTGTTGGAAAAGGTAATTTGGTATTTGCGGTCACTCTTTAGTTCTCTGCCGTCTTTGTACCACTTGGTGATAAGCTCAGGTGTCCCTCCTACTTTGCACTCCAAGGTAAAAGGATTCCCAGCCATTACTGTGATCGGCTCGGTCTTCTCTAAGATGACTGCTGGTTCTGAAATAGGAAGGGAGGGGTCTGTGTGTCACAGGGAAATCTACCCACAAACTTGTGAGCGCAGGTTGTAAGCAGAAGGCAAAGGCTGATAGAGCCAACTGTGCAAGCTGTAAGACACAGTACCCATAGTGGAGTAGGCTATACCCACCTAGGACCTGTAAAAAGGCAGAGCACTCCCGCATGCCAGCATCGTTTTTGATCTGACAGATGTACTTTCCAACGTCAGTTCCCTCTGCACTGGCAATCTCAAGAGTTGCAATGTTGTCCATAAACCACATTTGAACATTTTCACTCTCCCTAATAACTTCACCCTTATCCTTGAGCCAGACAACAGAAATTGGTGGGGATCCTTCCACTACTGCCTGCAGGGCTGTTGGCTCCCCGATGAAGATTGCAGTGTCACTCAGCTTCTTGGCAAACCGTGGAGGTTCTGATGACAAAAACAAGGAGGCAGAGGACAGTTAATCATACATGCTTGCTTGGAAGAGTGACAGCCAGGAGATCAAGAAAAGAGGGCAGTGATGTTGATCCTCTAGCATACAAACCTTTGAATTTCACTGGACAGGTGCAAGTGTCGCTTCCCACCTCATTCATAGCTTTGCATTGGTATTCTCCAGTATCTTGAGATTCCAGATTGAGTATATGAAGACTGGCAACAGAGTGCTTGGCTGTCACCTTGAACTTCTTGCTGCTCCTGACCTGCCTCCGGTCCTTGAACCAAGCCACCTCAAAGGGTGGGGTCCCTGCTATCTCGCACTGAAGGATAACATCTGAGCCTTTAAGAGTGTCCACAGGGCTTGGCACCTTGCTAAAAATGGGTGGTTCTATAAAAAAAAAAATCACATCATAATGTGTGAGTCTGTTTCTCTGGATGGATTTCTGGATTGTAGCAGGAAGCAACATATTCAGGAAGGGAGCCTACGCTTACATTGTAAACACATATTTAGCTTTTAAATATGTGGCCTCATCTCTAAAAAATCCCAGCACTCAGAGTCCAAAGAGCAGAAAATGTGGTACTTCTGCACCTGTTTGGAATCAGTGCCCAGTGTCCTTCCCCAAAAGCCACTCCTTCTGCACTCTCCGGTCAAATTCCTGCTTCACCCCCGCTCTTTCTAGTCATAAAAGCTACAATCAGTGAAGCTCAGCTACACAGCCTCCTCTTCCGTCTTAAATTTCATTCCTGTCAGGATCGTTGTGTATAAAGAGGAGGCAGAGGGATGGCTTAAAAGTATTCCCAGCACCCTCACCATGGCTGGCGTTCCATCTAGTCCCTGTTTCCATTGTGATCTGAAAAGCTTACCTTGTTCAGCCTGCAATTGACTTAAATGGGGAGACAAGGGAATGACTGCACAATGCTGAACACCCACCACTATTTCCCGCCTGATCTCTGCTGCTTAAACACAGCAGCATTTAAACGCAAGAGCTGCTGGAGGGACACTGGCCCAGCAGCCACCAGCTGCTGCAGCAGCAGTGGGATGTGCAGCTGGGAGCAGGCCCGGCAGCCGGGGGGTCTGGTGAAGACTGCAGAGCCATGTGCTAACCTTTCACTGTGACTGAAGTGCTGCAGCTGGCTGTGCCTGCAGAGTTATGGGCTTCACAGATATAATCCCCAGCATCTTCAGCAGTGGCACCCAAGACGGTCAGTGTTGCCACGGAGTCTACAAAGGACATGTGCAGCCTGTCGCTTGCCTGGAGTGCCTGATCATTTTTGTACCACACAATTCTAATCTCTGGTGTGCCACTGATTTTGCATTCAAGTTGAACTGTGTCACCCTGCTTCACGAACCGCAAAGCTTCAGGCTTCTTGATGAACTTGGGAGGTTCTGCAGAACAGAATAAATATGTAGAGAATGACAACATACCTGTTTGCCAAGTAAAATCTGCAATGCTAAGCAAGAGTTCTAGGAGACACAAGAGTACTACAGCACAAGAGTAAAATTGTTACAGAAGTTGGCTGCATCCCCAACCAGAGTTTCCTCTCAAGGAAATTCACAAGATGAAGAAAAGAAGGCAAAGACAACAGCTGAAACTATGTTCTGCCAACTTTGGACCCTGCTGCATCAGACAGTTGAAGCTGTGAAAAAATACACAAAGGACGGCTGCTCCACGCAAGTGAAATTTTGCTGTTACCTATGAGTGTAACAAGTAACAGGGTTCCCAGGCCAACATGAAAGATTTGACAAGCCCTTCATCCCCAGGAGCAACAGAAACATGGTAGGGATCATTTCACTTGCTTACACATCTTTAAAGTATATTTCTGCATGAAGAAATTAAGTGGTTCACAGTCTAGATTAAATCAACAGTTCAGAACTCTAGTTGAAATCTTTAGCAAATTCAAAAGAGTTACCAATGCAGGCCAAAAAATGTAAGGTAGAGCTGTACTTACTAACCCGTATTTTCCATATAACAATGGCTATGAGTGACTACCACAGTGACTGCAGTTTAACTGTTAAAGTAAAAAGCAGTGTGAGTGCAACTGTCCATACAAATACGTTCACACAAGGACCTTTCTCCTTGGAGATTTTGCAGGCACGCAAGACTTCTGCTGTTACACAATGTGATGGGAGAAAGTCATTACATGGTTTATGTCTGCAGTCTGGAAAACTACTTGCTATATATTTCTAAACTAGAAATGGTAGAAGATCAAAGACAAAGAGATGTCTTTACCTAAGAAAAAGAAAAAGCACAAAGGTGACTTAATACCTTTGACACTGAGCTGGGCTGAGCAGAAGTCTTTCCCAGCTTCATTACTAGCTTGGCAAGTATATTGGCCAGAGTCTCCTTTACCCACTCTGAGCACTCGAAGGTGAGCTATGTTGGCTGTGAATGTAATGTTGAAATTTCCTCCAGTTCGGATCTCCCGACCATCCTTGGACCACGTTATGTGTATTGGCTGGGCTCCCGTAACATGGCATTCAAAGTCAGCACTTTCTCCAAAAGGCACATCAATAGATTCTGGTTTGATATCAAAGACAGGTGCTTGCTTGGGTTCTAGAAACACAAGAAAAATCATGTAACACTCATACCTCAGAAAAAAGCTAAACCAACACACAGATACCATTGCACGCATGAAATAAGAGGGAGGAGCCTGTGACTCAAGCAAAAGTTTTGTAAACCAACACACCTGCCACTGTGAGCCTAGCACTTGAGGTGGCAGTCCCCACAGAATTGGTGGCTGTGCAGGAGTATTGCCCGGTGTGGTTCATCTCAGTTCGCACCAGTTGCAGCACTGCAACATTATCTACAAAGGATGTGTGCACGTTGTGGTCATCCTTTAGCAGCACACCATCTTTGTGCCAGGTGACAGTAATAGGCTCTGAGCCATTGAGCCGACACATAAGCTTAAGGGGTAAACCAGCAGGGTGCTCGATGTCCTTTAATTTTCTTGCAAAGGAAGGTGGTTGTTTGCGCTCTGGAAGAAAGCAAGTAAAGGATAAATATACCTCAGAAAGCAATTTTTTCATAGTTTTGCAAGAGAAAAAAAGTTATAGCAAGCTAATATAAAATCATCACCTTGAACTGTTAAGAGAGCCTTTGTAGATGCAGTTCCTACACTGTTTTCTGCCTTGCAGATATATTCTCCACTGTCATTGCTAGCCACTTTGTTGAAAATAAGTGTAGCAACATTGTCTTTAAAGAACACTTTGTACTCAGGAGTAGACCTGAGTTTTGTGTCACCTTTGTACCAAGACACAGTAATTTCTGGTGTTCCAGCAACATGGCATTGCAGTGTTGTGTAAGACCCAACCGACACCTCAAGAGGTTCCAAGTGTGTAACAAAGTAGGGAGGTTCTAAAAAAAGAGAAGCAATTAGACAGGCTTATCGTGTGCCAGGTTTTGGAAAGCACATAATTGAAAAAAAGGCAAGGAAAAGAAGCAAAGGGAGCACACACCTAGGGTAGAGACTACAGCCTCACAAACATCTCTTCCTGCCTCATTTTCAACATGGCAAGAGTATTCTCCTGCATCTTCTTTGGTGCTCTCAAGTATTTCCAGGATGCAGGATTTCTCTGTGGTGGTGATGCTACACTTCTGAGACTGTGTGATGGTGTGGCCATTCTTCTTCCATGTCACAGAAATGGGCAGGCTGCCTGTGTAAGTGCCCTCTAGGATGATGGGCTTGCCAGGCTCCACATACTGATCACTCAGTTTCTTCACAAAGACAGCTGGCTCTAATGAAAGGTAAGTCACAAATGTTGAGCCCAACATGCCAAATGGAGAGAAAGAAACAATAATTTAAGGTAAATAGAGAGATATCATCTTTACAAACCTTTTACTGTAAGATGTGTTGTACAATTTACCCTGCCAGCATCATTAGTCACTAGACAAGTGTACTCTCCACTTTGGGAAGGAGTTACATCATATAACTCAAGCTCCACAACAGACTCCTCCAAGTAGATATTGCATTTGTCCCCTGGCACAAGTTCATTGGCCCCTCTAAACCAGTTGACCTTAAAAGGAGGGGTTCCTCTAACAACACATGTGAAAGTGATGCTTGTGCCTGGCAATACATCCAGAGGCTCTGGTGTCCTCTCAAAGGAAGGTGGCTCTAAACACACAAAAGAAAAAAATAGATAAGACAGAATGCTACAGCATAGGTCTGGTATTTCCACACACTTACTGAAGATAAAGAGCAAAAGCTTTATTTTCCTGTCAGTAATTTTCCCCAAGAATATTTGCAAAAGACTGCAGATAATTTCAAGAGGGAAACAGAAAAGAATAGCTCAGAGGGCTTCCCAACCATCATATACCCACCTTGTACAGTCAATACAGCACTGCACTCATCTGAGCCGGCTGTGTTGGTAGCTTTGCAGGTGTAAGTGCCAGTTTCTGAGTGACTCAGTGAATTAACTTCTAAAATACATAGGTTATCTGAAAAGGAGATTTGATGTTTTTCTCCACTGACTAGCTTAAGTCCATTGTGGAACCAGGCAACAGAAATAGGAGGTGAACCTGACACTTTACATTCCAGCAATGCTGAGGAACCCAGAACACCAGGGGTTTCTTTTAGTTTTCTTATGAAAGAAGGAGGAATGATTCGATCTGCATAAGAAAACATAATAAATTCATGGGTTAGAGAGAAAATGAGGAAAGAAATGGAAGAAAAGACAGAGAATATGGCCAAATGAAAGCTTTTGTAAAAGATAGAAGACAAGCTACCCAACCAACCTAAAACATCAACCGATGCTGTACAACTGCTTTTCCCCACGTCGTTTTGCACTGCAAAAGTGTACAATCCACCATCTTCCTTTTCTGCATCCATAATTTTAAGTGTAGATACATTATTGAGGAAAGTGATTCTGTGTTTTTGGCTGCTGGTCAGTTCTTTGCCATCCTTGAACCACCCAGTGGAAAGCTGTGGTGTGCCTGCTACTTTGCATTCCAAAGTGCAGGCATCTCCTATAGTAACTTTCATTGGCTCTGCTTTCTCTACAATGACTGCAGGCTCTGGAAGGAAAGATGGGTAACATATATGGTTAAAACAGGGTTTGATTAGTATTAGCTGTAAGTATTATAGCACTATGAGATGAGTTTTGCACTATGAGATGGGTTTTACACATTTCGTACTAAGGAAATTTCGATTTATTGGCATGTGGTGGTTTTTACAGCTGTTTTTTCCATCCTTTCTGTTACCTTAAATTGCAAATTTCAGATGCTTTCCAAGATTAAGTAAAAATATTTTAATTTTAAAATATATTTTGATTTAAAATAGAAAATATTTGGACTCCCTCTCCAAGCAGGCATGAGCAGAAGACATGACAGAAATACAGTCACAGAGTGGTTCCTTTCAACCCTATCACTGGATGACTGGAAATATGGAACCTGACTTCTGCTTGCTGGGAAGAGAAGGATTCTCTATTTTGGTTTTTGTGAACTCAGAGGCATAAGCAAAGTATACAGCTGACACTAAACAGCCAAGTTACTAACTTTAAAAAGAAACTGAATTTGTGCTTTTTACTAACCTAGAATAGTTAAGGTAGCCATACACTCGCGACTTCCAGCATCATTTCTTATCTGACAGGTGTATTTTCCAGCAGTGCTTGTCTCTGTACGCAAAATTTGTAAAGTTGCAATATTTTCCATAAATGTGATCTTCGTGTTCTCACTTTCTCTAATAATTTCCTCTTTGTCTTTAAGCCACTGCACAGAAATTGGCTGGGAGCCCTCCACTCTTGCTTGTAACTCTACTGGTTCACCAACAACAACAGTCACGCTGTTTATTTTAGTCAAGAATTTTGGTGGTTCTGAAGAAGAAATATGCAGTTATAGTAAATATTCATAGTGTTTCTGCAAAGAAGAGCAATGCAGCGCCATTGGGAGCACTGCAGAAGACACAGGCATCAGTACTTTACCTTTCAGCTTCACAGTGCAAACGCAAGTATCACTTCCTACGTCATTCTGTGCTTTGCACTGATATTCACCAACGTCTGCAGCTTCGACATTAAGAATGCGAACACTTGTATGGTAGTTTTTGGCTGTGACCTTGTATTTCTTACTACTGCGGATTTGTCTCCTGTCTTTGAACCAGGCAACGTCAAATGGAGGTGTTCCTGAAATCTCACATTCCAGGCTAACCTCAGATCCTTTGACAATGTCTACTGGAGAAGGCTTCCTGCTAAAGACAGGAGGTTCTAACAAGGGAAGAAAGGAACATTTAGAAAGTAGTCTGAAGCTGTTTGATTGACAAACAGTCTACTGATACCAGCTTCTGGAAAATGGGATTGCTGAGAATATCTACAGAACTCTCAAGACTTCCCTCATTTTCTGGGCACAATGAGCTTGCACAAAGGTGAGAATTCTTAGAGAGCCCTTAGCTCTGCAGAAAAGGTAAACAGAGGGGTGATCTGTAGCAGAGAGGGCATAGGTCTCATTTGGCTGGTAGTAACCTCCCACTGACGCTAGTCAGTTTGTGTCTGTTCTTTCTCTTCATATTTCAGCTCCTTGATATAGCAACTCTTACTATGAACTGTCTTGGATATTAAAAATACAGAACTGGGGAAAAACTAGCTTAGGACTCATCACATTAAGAACATCATCTCACTTGTTTAGACAGAGATGATGAGGGGGCATCAAGAAACAAACACAACATGGAGAACAGGGCAGTCCTGAAATGTATTTCTGAGGGATACAAACCCCAGGAGAAAAATAGGATGCAGTCAGAGAACAAGAGGATAGCTAACCTTTCACTGTGACTTTGGTGCTACAGCTGGCCTTGCCGGCAGGGTTGTGAGCTTCACAGATGTAGTCACCACTCTCATCAGTACTGAGATGATTCATTTCAAGCACAGCCACAGAGTCAATGAATGAAGTCCGGAATTTTTCACTGGCAACAATTTCATGGTCATTTCTGAACCACACTACTTTCATCTCTGGAGATCCACTTACTTTGCACTCAAGCCGGGCTGAGTCACCCTGCTTGACTACTTTTGCTGCCTCCAGCTTCTTAGAAAACTTGGGTGGTTCTAAAAGACCAAAAAGAAGTGGGGTCAGAAAGGTCTGAATTAATAGTGGAGAGAAAATAGCAGGGAAAAGAGCCAAACAACTGCTGGTTGCAAACACAGGGTAGGGAATTCACTTGGCAGTGTATCAAAGATCACCAAGGTGAACTTGGCAAAAAGGAAAGATAAGAAAAGAGACAAAAAAACTGCAACACAACAAGAAAGAGTGCACACCTGTTACCATCAGTGTAGTAGTGCAAGAGTCACTGCCAACATCATTTGAAATGTGGCAAGTGTAGTGCCCGCTCCTAGAAGAATCCACTGAATAGAGGGTTAAGAAGCCAGTTGAACCTTCAATACCAATGAAACAGGTTGGACCAGATACAAGTTCTAAGTCTTCTTTGAACCACTTTATTGTAAAGGGTGGTGTTCCTTTTAGTGTGGCCTTAAACTCCACTGTGGAATCTGGTATGGCTTGCTGGCTTTCAGGCTTTACTAAGAAGCTTGGTGGCTCTGCAGTTTTTTAAGAGAAAGACACACTCAATTACATCAGAAATGTGTAAGAATGAAGAAAATCAGTGAGGCAAGCATGGAGACCAAGTTTTCGGTATTAACATTAAGATGTATAAGACTGTTATGTTTGCATAAGATTTAAGGTATTTTCTCAGCATTTATCAGATAAGAAGTAGTAAAAGAGTTTCAAACCTTTCACAGTCAGGACAGCACTGCAAGAATCGTTTCCAGCAACATTAGAGACACTGCATGTATAATTTGCACTGTCTGCCAGCTCTAGATTAGCAATCTCGAGTGACATAGTGTTCTCATGGCACAAGCTTCTATATTTTGCACTGTCAGTTATCTCTTTTCCATCCTTAAACCATTTTGCAATAATGGGGAGTGACCCAGAGACTTTGCATTCCATTTGGATAGAAGATCCCAGAATGGTATCCTTTTTGGTTAGCTTTTTGATAAATACAGGAGGAATTGATTGATCTGCCCAACACAAAAAAATAGCAAAAAAACACTGGTTAACTTCTTGCTTATCTTTCACAGAGATTTTTTTTCATTCCCTTCCTGATGGATTGGCAATACAAACCTAGCACAGTCAGAACAGCTTCACAGGTGCTGCTTCCAAAGTCATTTTCAACCTTAAAACTGTATGTACCACTATCCTCCTTCGATACAGGTTCAATCCTGAAACTGGCCACATTGTTTTCAAAGCTCATTGTGTAGTATCTACTTGGCAGGAGCTGCTTTCCGTCTTTGTACCATCTTATCCGAAGCTCTGGTGTCCCAGCCACCGTACACTCCAAAGTCACGGGGTCTTTTTCAGTGACTTTAAGTGATTTAGCCTTTTCTATGATCTGTGCAGGCTCTGAAGTATAAAGAGTGTAAAAAATATAGCAGTTAGCTACATAGATAGGGAGCTGGTTTTCTGAATACTCATCAAGGTTACACCTTGTACACACCTTGTACAAAAAGCAAAGCAAAGCACTTCTCCACGCCAGATTCATTCTTTGCCTGACAGGTATATCTCCCTCTGTGGCTGAGGTCAACATTAGCAAGTTTCAGTGTGGCCACACGGTTCTCGAAGGTAATGTGGTGGTGCTCATCATCTTCTAGTATTTTCTCATCTTTTATCCATGACACAGACAAGGGTTGAGCACCTCCTATGACGCACTGAAAGAATGCATCACCTTTCAAAATGCTAGTGACGTTCTCCAGCTTCTTGATGAAGGATGGTGGTTCTGTAGTGTGAGTTTTGTTTGTTGTCCAGAAGAAAAGTTGTGGAAATGGAAGAGGAGAAAGAGAGATCATATAAAGTAATCTCAGTCACTACACTTTAGCTGGAGCATATAGTATTTGAGGTATGTTTCCTAGAGGACTGACCTTTTAAGCTGAGTCTTGTGCTGCAAGAACAGCTCCCACCTTCATTTGATATAATACACTGATATTCACTCACATCCGAGACATCACAGTTAGTCACATTAAGAGTAAATACTGATTCTTTGGTGGAGATGGTGTATTTCTTGCTGCTGAACATCTCCTTATTGTTCTTCAGCCATTTCACCTCAAATGGAGGGGTACCAGTCACCTCACACTCTAGTGTGGCCTCTGAGCCCTTCACTACCTCGGTGGGACGCAACTCCCGAACAAAGGTTGGAGGCTCTATAGAGAAGAATGAGGGGAAAGTAGATAGTAACCTTAAATAGTTTTGAGGGGAGAAGAAGTATCCCCTACTTCCTCACCCCAAATATGTGACAGAGACGACAAGACGTTTAAAACCAACCTTTTACTTTCAGCTCGATGCTGCAGCTCTCACTACCTGCATCATTGCGGGCTTCACAAACATAAATCCCACTATCTGCCACTCTGGCTTGCGAGACTTTCAAAGTGGCTAAACCATCTATGAAGGAGATGCCGTACTTAGCTTGGTCAGTCACTTCAATCCCATCCAGGTACCATGTAATTTGGATCTCTGGTGTGCCCACTACCTGGCACTCGAAAGTGGTGGACTGTCCTTCACGCAAAGCTACTACGGAAGTTGGCATCTGAATAAATCTGGGGGGTTCTAGAAGATGGACAGAGAAGTTGAGGCTTTATAATATCCAAGCTAGGAATAAAATAACCCAGAATTTAAAGAAAAAAAAAAGGCTAAAAATATTTTCCCCCTCTCCCACCAAAATTGCACAGAAAAAAAACAGAACCAAAAAAATTAGAAGATTGGGTTGCACACCTTTTACAAACAGAGTTGCTTTGCAGGTTGCAGTCCCCACATCATTGCTTATCTGACAAGTGTAGTTCCCAGAATCAGATGTCCTAGCTGAGAAGAGCTCCAGAACACTAGAAGTGTCATCCTTCCAGACAGATCGACTGGCCCCAGACAGGAGTTCCTGGCTATCTTTAAACCACTTTATCTGCAGAGGAGTAGACCCTTTCACCAGTGCTTTGAACTGAACCCTAGCATTGGGCACAACCTCTTGAGACTGGGGTTTTTCCACAAAATATGGTGGTTCTATAACATACAAAAAGGAAGAAAGGAGATTACTTTGAGATGGGGAAATTCAAAAATATGAATGAGAGACCTAACACGAGACAAAGAAGGAGCTCAAACCTTTGACTGTTAAGAGCCCGCTGCATTGGTTGCTTCCTGCTTTATTTGTTGCTTCACAAGTGTAAGAGCCACTGTCTGTGCCTTCCAGTTTATTTATTTCCAGAAATGCAGTATTATCATGGAAAGAGTATTTGTGCTTTTCACTTGCTGTTATTTCTTGGCCATCCTTGTACCACTGGATACTTATAGGATGCGAACCAGACACTATGCACTCCAGGTGGACAAAAGACCCCTTAATGCTGTCCATTTTCTTGAGTTTTTTGGTGAATTTAGGTGGTATAATGAGATCTATCCAAGACAGAGTAAAAAGAAAAAATATGAAATTCAGCTGTGATTGTGGCAGGTGTCAGCTCAGGAGAAAAGATTTTGCATCTAAAAGCAATAATAAGAGGGACCCCATACACACCTAGGACATTAATGCTGGCAGAACAGCTACTGCTCCCAACGTCATTGTGAACCTCAAAAATGTATTCTCCACTATCTCTCTTTTCTGCATAAAGCACCTTTAAGACTGAGACGGTATCTGTAACACTGATCTTATATTTTGGACCCAATGTCAGTTCCTTGCCATCTTTGAACCATTTGGCTGTAATAGGTTTTGTTCCTGAAAATTTACATTGCAAGGTTGCTGGGTCTCCCTCAGTCACATCTATTGACACAGCCTTGTCCACAATTGTAGCAGGTTCTGTTGCAAACAAGAAGAAAGAGTGTTAAGGGCGTCTGTAAAAATCACAAGGGAGCTGTCTGAGATCATTGCAAGCCCTCAGGTTAAGACCAACCTTTGACAGTCAGCAGAGCAGAACACCTCTGAATTCCTGCCTCATTTTTAGCCTGACAGAAATATTTCCCATCATGTTTCAGCTCAATAGATCTCACCATAAGAGTGGCAACATTGTTCACAAAGGTCATTTTGATATTGTTGTCTTCAATCACCTCATCATTGTCTTTCAACCAGGACACAGTGATGGGTAAGGAACCTTTAATAGCGGCCTGAAACACAACTGTGCCCCCTCGAAGGGAGCTAATGTTTTCTATCTTCTTCAAAAACTGTGGAGGCTCTGGCAGGAAGAAAGTGGTTATGTAAGTACAGGTCAGGCATGTAAGGGTGTGGCACGGAAACCACACCGGGATAAGAGCATGCTAGTGGTGTTCTGCACACTGCACTAACCTTTCAGCGTGACCTCTGAACGGCAGAGGCAGCTCCCAACATCGTTTGCAACTCTACACTGATACTCGCCCACATCAGAAGCATCAAACCTGAAAACGTGGAGGCTAATCAAAGATTTCTCAATGCTTATTCTGTGCTTCTTACTGCTCCGCACCGGTTTATCATCTTTCACCCAAAACACTTCAAAGGGAGGCGTGCCAAGCACCTCACACTCCAAAACCACATCAGAATCCTTCAAGACTTCCATGGATTGAAACTCCTTGCTAAAATAAGGTGACTCTACAGTGCAAAAAGGAAAGTGCAATTTGCATTAATCATACTTGTGAAGCTGGTAACACTGTACTGAGCTTTGAGATACAAACTGTGTGGCTGGATGTCACACACACCTTTGACTGTAACAACACTACTGCAGATATCTTTTCCAGCATCATTTTTGGCTTCGCAAATGTATTCCCCACTGTCTTCAGTATCAACCTCTGAAACATGGAGTCTTGCCAAAGATTTTGTAAAAGATATTCTGTATTTGTCACTCTCTTTTAGCTCTCTATCATCCTTGAACCACGTGATTTTAATCTCAGGAGTACCAGTGACTTCACAGGTCAGCTCAGCATAACCGCCTTTCTTTACTAGATGGGTTGGCTCTAGCTTCTCCTTGAAGGCAGCAGGTTCTGTGGATTGAAGAAGAGTGTTCAGCACAAAGAACACAGGAAAGAGTGCCACTGGGTTAATCCAGCAGCTAGAATTTTAAACGAGAGTAAGAATGCAAACCTTTCACAAATAAGTTTGCACTGCATGTTACTGAACCAGCTACATTGGAGACTTTGCAGGTGTATTTTCCAGAGTCTGTTGGTTTGACTGCATAAAGCTCCAAGTAACTTGCTAATGCTTCTGTCATAATGTAGCAGGCTCCTCCTGTCACCAGCTCAGTATCACCTTTAAACCATTTCACTGTCAGTGGTGTTGTGCCTTTAAAGGTGCTTTTGAAATGTACAGTTGTTGCAGGCAGTACATCTTGAGACTCTGGCTCTACAGTGAAGCTCGGTGGCTCTAGATTGCATTGAAAGGAAAAAATTGTCAAGAGTAAGAGAGGGCTTGCATTTTGGGAAAGAAAAGTATTATCACAGCATAAGCAAAACTCCAAGAAAAGTGGAACAAATTGCCAAACCTTTTATAAACAAAGTGCTACTGCTCTCTTTGCTACCAGCAGAGTTTGTGGCTCTGCAAATGTAGACCCCAGCGTCATGTGCATCTAGGTGCTTTATTTCCAAAGATGCTGAGCCTTCTGCAAAGTGTACTGTGTACTTGGCACTTGAAGTGATCTCGGTGTCCTCCTTAAACCATGAGACAGTCATTGGAAGAGAGCCTGAAATTTTGCAGTCTAGGCGGCATGAGGTGCTAATGATGCTGTCAATATTCTTCAGTGGTTTAGTAAAGAAGGGAGGAAGAGTGCGATCTATTGAGAATGAAAAAATGACAGAAACAAACACATGAGCGAAACAGGCATTCTGTTCTGCTTCTGGCTCTGTTGGGTATAGAGCAGAGCAACAAGGCTCTTTGCAAAGAGGCAGTACCAACCTAGCACAGTGAAGCTGGTAGTACAAGAGCTGATGCCCACATCATTGGATATCTCAAAGGTGTATTCACCACTGTCCTGCATTTCAGTGGCATAAAACTTGAGCTGGGCAATGTTATTTTTGAAGCTGATCCTATATTTTTTGCTGGCAGGTAGTGGGTTTCCATCTTTGAACCATTTGGTTTTCAGCTCTGGAGTGCCTGTGACACTATACTCCAAAATAGCTGGTTCCCCTGCTGTAACCTGGATCATTTCGGCTTTTTCAATTATTTTGGCGGGTTCTACAACAGAATCGAACAACTGGTGTTAAGGACAAAAGGAAATTCCTCTCTCAGGTGGGAGACTGCAGGGATCACAGCACTTCTCCACTGACCTTTCACTGCTAGTTCACCAAAGCAGGACTGACTTCCTGCATCATTCTCAGCCACGCAGGTGTATTTGCCACCAGAGCTCAGCTGGACACCGGTAATTTGTAGTGTTGCTAGACCATGATCAAATATCACTCTCACATTTTTATCATCTGTAATAATGTCTTTGCCCTTCATCCACGTCACAGAAATAGGCTCTGACCCTTTCACCACAGCCTGTAACGTAACACTATCTCCAGCCAGAGCTGTCACATTTTCGATTTTCTTAACAAAAGATGGTGGTTCTAGTTCAAAGAAGAGAGATAAGAAAAAAATACTCATCTACTATTACATCATCACATAAAATCTGCTACTTAAAGACAGTTTTGTAAGACAGTACGCGCAGTGCATGTCGCAATTCAGCAAAAGAGCAGGCAAGTCAGAGAACTGCATTCTCCAGCTGGGAGCTAATGGCCCTTTAATCTCAATGATCTTCAAATTCACAGGTTTGATGCCAGGTAAGACTCAAGATACACAAAGAATTTTAAAAGAAGATATTCTCCTTCCCCAGTCTCCCCAGCCTCCCACAAATCCAAAGAAAAGACATTTTATGAAGTAGGAGGGTTTTGCCAATCCCTTCAGTAAGTGGAGTTTTCTCTCTCCCACTGACCTTTCAAGATGTATGTGGCACTGCACATGCATTTCCCGACTTCATTAGCTATCACACATTCGTATTCACCGACATCTGCACTATTAAATGAGGACACCTCCAAAGAAATAACAGCCTTCTGAGAGGTCAATCTGTATTTTTTACTACTGCGAATCTGCTTCTTGTCTTTGTACCAGCTAATCTCAAAGGGTCCAGTGCCAGCAACCTCACACTGAAGAATGGGGTTTGTTCCCTTCACTAGTTCTGCAGGTTCAAGTGTTCGGATGAAAGATGGAGGCTCTACAAAAGCAGTAAGAAAGAATTAGTCAACCATGCCCAGAAAAAAAAAATAAAAAAGGAAGGTTTTTCTCAAGAATGTGACTGGCAGCAACATGAAGGACAGACCTTTGACAACCACTTCGGTGGTGCAGCTGTCACTTCCAACCTCGTTGACAGCTTCACATGAGTAGGTCCCAGTGTCATCAACTTTCATTTCCAAAATATCTAACACAGCCACAGAATTGACAAAGCACATCCTGTGTGTGTTACTTTCATGTATTTCCTTATTGTTCTTGAACCAAGTAACCTGGATTTCAGGAGACCCTTTGATTTTGCATTGAAGGCGTGCAGAGTCGCCTGGGGTCAGTAAATAAGATGGATCGACCTTCTTCACAAAGGATGGTGGCTCTGAAAATGGGAAGAAAAGGGAAGAGGGGAAGAGATGGTAAAAAGGGGAAGAAGGGGAAGAGGAAAGGGGAAAGAAAGGGCGAAGAGAAAGGGAGAAAGGAAAGAAAGCTGAAACACAAAGCTTTGAAAGATTGCTTCCCAGAGCAAGAACAAAATACAACTTCACAAGAGATCAGCATAATCTTTGCTGAGCTGCAGCTTCTGTGGTTTTGCTTGCCCTCTTCATCCATCTCTCCCCTGCATGCAGGAGTAATTCTTGATTTTTTCTGGTGACACAGTGTACTGAAGTAACACACAGTGCACTGTCAGGCAACAGGGGAAAAGACTTTAAGGGGAAAGGACCAGGTGGCAGGTCTGAGAAGAATTCACAGTGTAATTTCAGCCCAAAGAAGTCTTTTGCCTGTGAAAGAAGAAATGGGGAATCTAAGAAGATGACAGGTAAAGGGGGCAATAGAGCTATCTTACCTCTGACTGTGACGCTGGCAGAAGAGGAGCTGCTTCCTGCCTCATTTGAAGCAGTGCACACATAGTGGCCTGAATCCTTGACCTTAGCCAGAGGAATCTCAAGTGAGGCTATTTTGTCTTCAAAGTAAATCTTATAATCTTTGCCTGGAGGGATTTTGTTTCCATCTTTTGTCCACCCTACAGTTACTTTCCTGTCCTCATCTACCTGACATTCAAGGCGTATTTTTTTGTTAACTGCTGACTGTACTGACTGCAAATCTTTAATGAAGTGGGGCTTGTCTATAATGACCATTTCAGCCTGGCAAATGTCAGCCCCAAACTTGTTGGAAGCTTTGCAAGTGTAAGCTCCTCTGTCGCTAGTGGTAAGATGGGAAATTTCTAATACATGTTTATTTTCCACTTTGGAGATCTTATGGTGGTCTGAAGGTGAAATAGTTGTTCCATCTTTCTGCCAGGTGACGTCGATGACTGGAGTGCCCGAAACAGTACACAGGAACTTTGCACTTTTGCCAACAAAAGTAGTGATAGATTCAGGTCTGGTAAGAAACGTTGGTGGAAATGCCTCTGCAAAACAAAGGGGTTCAATGTTATCAAGAGGTGAGGAACAGAGCCACATTTGCCAGGGACAGAGAGCAAGAGAGGCCAGTTTGTCACTGGACACTCTTAAGCAAAAGAAAACAGCAGTGAAGGAGATAAGAGGTGTTAAAGATGATAAATTTTGGCTTTTGGTTTCGTACTTCTTCAGTCTAAGTATTGCTCCAGAGCTTGAAGGCATTTATCTCTGGAGCAACGCACGAACTAAAGGAAAATAAACCAAAAGCCAGAACTTCCTTCCCCAAGAATGACATGTTTCCACAGTGTTCTCTCAAGATGGGCAAGTTTGCATGCATTTCACTTTTCATGCTTTTTTTTCTAGTTTCTAGCACCTAGCACTTAGTAAAGACCACATAAGGACTTGTCCCACAAAGAGAAAAGTCAGAGTAAAAAAAGTAATCATACAAGAAACACCCAGAAGATGGTGGGTTTTTGTTTGTTTTTTTCTTTTAAGAAAAAAATCCACTGTATAGCTCTCAATAGACAAAATTTTGCAAATTTAAAGCCTATAAACCTTCTTTTGTTTTTTTAAGAAGATCTACTTCCCCAGTCACAGAATTCCCCTTTGGCCACGGCACAAAGATGTTCAGGTAGGCAGAGCTGCATAATCTGCGTCGCAAGCATAGTTGCAGGATAAATTTAGGGTGCTAGGATAATTGCATAGTGACTGTTACACCAAGAAATCAGATTTAGAAGTGTTTCTTGTTGTCTGGAAGCCAAATAAACCTTCTTCAAGAACGTATTCACAAAGCAATCCCATGCTGCTTCTTCCTGCTCTCTTTCCCCCTTCTCTCCCGCTGAAACTTTTCATGCTGATTCCCTTTCCTTCATAAAGAAAGCACCTAAAAGCAGCATTCACAAAAGTTATTCTTTTTCTCTGCTTGTGCCTGCCAAAATTAGGTATGGATTATGTACTATAATGCCAGCCAAGAGCTCTACCATAAACATGTGCAAGTATAACAGTAAAAGCATTACAATAGACCAAGATATTTTATGGAAAAGGAGGAGTGTTTGAAAGTTTGTACATACCAGTTACTGTTAAAACAGCTGTAGAGCTTACACTGCCATGCTGGTTGGAAGCCTTACAGCTATACTCTCCACAGTCAACAACTTGAGGCCTCGGGATCTCCAGTGTGGAGAGGTAGTTGGAGGTGCGAATGGAGTATTTGTCCCCATCGTATATCTCTCGTCCGGCTTTGTACCACTGGAACTTGACATTGGGAGCCATCTCTACCTCACAGGTAAACTTGGCCACATGATTTACAGCCACTTCCAGGGGTTCAAGCCTTCTTCTCAGGATCGGTGCAACTGAAATTAGAAGTGGAGAGTAACTCAAAACCCTGCCTGCTGACATTCTGAAATTACGTGATTGACTGACTGAAAAAAAAAAGGTGACATACTTGCAATTCACAGAAAATTACTGTAAAAGAAAAAATCTGTAATAAATGAAAGCAGTACCAGACTCAGTGGACAGACAGTCTTACAGTGCATAATGACATCAGAAAACAGTGGTGATACTGGAAAAACAAAGTGAAATAGAAATGCACAACAGCAATAGGATATAAATATATAGTTAACTATCCTGGAGTTGTGAGAAATTATGGTGGGAATGAGAAATTGTGGTGAATCTTTGCAATGACTCTAAGGAGTGAGAGAGGGTGCAGGAGTGATCAAAATGGGAAGAGCAGGTCCACTTCTCAGGCAACAAACAATAGGAGAAATGGTTGGGATTGAGATACAGCTTTGTCCTGACCATGCTAGTGCAATTAAACTATGAAGTTCCTGACCAAAGACTGGGATAATGGAAGTGAGAGGCCTTGCAATATGGTAAATAGAGACCATTAATGCAGAGAGAAAGGGGGATCTCTGATTAGTGGCATGATGGCATTAATATTGTATCTCTATTCAAAGATACACACAGTAGAGGAAGTTTGTTAGTAGAGCAGTGCATTATGAAGATTACTTTATCCCCATAATCCAACCTCTTTTAACAACTGTGAGTTTTGCTGCTGTTGCTCTTTTTCCACCCTGATTCAGCCCCTCACAGGTGTACTCTCCTTGGTGAATCTCCCCACACACTTTGCTTATTACTACTGTGTATGTATCCTGTTCTTGCAAACACTTGAATTTTTTGCCTGAAGAGACCAATTTACTCTCAAAGTACCAGTTCACCTCTCTGACATTTGTTACAACAGACACCAGCCTGACACTCTCCTCTTCCTCCACAACAGTGTCAACCAGTTTGCTCTGTATGATGGGATAACTTTCTTTGCCCAGCTCATGCTCTAGCTTTCCAGCACTAGTTTTCAGACCCTCTCTGCTCTCTTCCTCACACTTTTCTTCCCTTTTCTCCTTTCTTTTCAGTATTTCTGTGGGTGTCTCAATAAGAAGATCTGCAGAGGCTACATCAGCAGTGGCTTCAGCTGCACCCACATCCTCAATGTGACCATGCTCAGTCACAGTGTTGATTACTTGTGCAGACAAAGGTTGCTCCAGTGGTATTTCTGCCCCCAGAGTTGTCTCAGCCTGCTGGGGCTGCAGCTCAAAGATTTCATCACAGGATTTTCCTGAGAGAAGTGGACTGGCACAGAATGGCAATGCTTTAGATTTTTCACCAATCAGGAGATATTTATCTTCACAAAGAAGGAAATAGAAAGCCTCCTTCAAGACTGTTTTCTGGTCAGCTGTCTGAATGCTGACTTCTCCCAAGGACACTTGGATTTCTATGGGACAGCATCCTCCTGTGGTCTCAACATAGGTGCACAAGGTATGTGTGTTCTCCTTGGTGATGTTTATTGCCTTTGCTTCAACATTTTCCTTATCAGCCAACCATTCTGAAAACGAGAGGTTTTTCTCACTTACTACTGCTGCTTTCAGTGCATTTCTGATTTGAGACTTTATGTCTAGGTTGCAGCTCTTGGGAGCCAGAGCAGCGAGCTTACTGTCTTTGTTGAGGACTTGGCTTGGCTGGAGCTGGTGAGAGGACACTGTTTCATGGGATTGTCTCTCTGCCTTCTGCTACTGTTTAAGTGGCTTGGAAAGATCAACATGTTCCTCCTCCATGGGCTGGTTTTCTTCTAGAAGCAAGGGAAATCTCACAATGCCTCATGTATTCTTGCAGCAAAATCTTCCTTTGCTGTTTCCAGGAAAGAAATGTTCTCCAGGGGAACAGCTTGGCCCCCAGAGAAGGTCAATTCAGAGAGAAATCTGGGTTCAGACATCAGCTCGCTCACCTTGTGCTATCTGAAAGCTCTCAAGGACCTGGATTTGGTCACCATCCATGGCATGGTTCTCAGTGGTGCTTGACACCTGTAGAAGGGTTTGGGAAACCTCTGTCTTCAGAGCAGCCAGTTGCTCTGCTGCCTTGGGAATGATATTCTCTTCGGTCATGAGTATCTGCACATCTACAGTCCCAAGGCAGCCCGGCAGGTGTGTCTCCATTAGTGCTGTGGCACCACACCCTGGGGGCCAGCAGAGGGTTTGCAGAGACTCTGCCAGAAGCCCGCTGCTCTCTTGCATTATGGCCACCTGGGTGAGTGTCTCTTCAACACTCTGCGCTGCCAGACAAGTTGGTGGCAGACCAGGCAAGATGTACTCCCTGGGCAGCATGTACACTGCCTGGCTCATCTGGAGCTGAAGGAGGGTTGAAGGCTCCCTCATGGGCTGAAGACTGAGTACTCCTTCCATTGCAGGAAACTCACCAGCCTCCTCATAGAAAAGGGGGCTTTGGTCCTGTGCCACTGCAGAGTGCTGCAAGGCGGGGCTCTGCCTGCACAAAGTGTGCTCCTCAGGCAGCACAACGAGCTCAGCAGAGCCTGTGGCCTTGCCCAGGGCACTCACGGCCCTGCATGTGCACAGCCCAGTGTCCTCCTCCATGCTGTCCCACACTGCCAGGGAGCCTGAGCCGTCAGGGGGGTGAGCAATGGAATGACGTGCATCAGAGAAGAGCTGCTCGCTCCCCTTGAGCCACAGCACGTCAGGGCATGGCTTACCCACCACTGTGTACTCAAAGACTGCTGGGAAGCCCGGTGCACACTGCATGCCGTCCAGCCCTGGCAAAGCAAGGGAATCCTGGCTTCCTCTGGTGCACGTGGAGCTGGGCGCTGCAGGTGGTCTCACCGTGCACATTGCTGGCCACGCACGTGTACCCACCTGTGGAGGTGCCTCTCCCTGAAATCCCGGGGGAGGGACCCTGCAGGGTACGGGTCTGTCCCTGTCCCTGTCCCCATGTCACGTGTGCCCCATACCTGTTCCTGACTGGGTGGTTTGGGTGCCCGGGCCTGGGGGAGAGAGGAGGGTCCCGTGACTGAGTCTGCCTGGGAACTCCTGACATGCGGCTGGAGGAATAAATCAGCTCTGAACATCTAAAGAAATAGCGCTTCATCTTTCCTCCCAAGTTCATTGCTGTCTTATACATGTTGTAAGGATTCTCCCATTACAACACTCACCCTCATCCTGCACACCTGCATATGGGAGGATGAGGCTGTGGTCACTGCCAGCAAATACTGACTTACAGTCCCTGGATGGGGTTAGCTTCATGCTGTTGAAAAACCACTGGATTTTGCATGTGGGGCTGCCAGTAACAGTAACAGAGAGCCTAGCTACATCTCCCTGACAGACTTCAACATTTGCAACCTATTTGAGGAAAACAGGGGCTTTGCCCTCTTCCTCCATTTTCGTCTTTGCTTCGCTGAAATAAACTGGTTTTGCAGGCTCAAATTCAAGTGTTTTCTCTCTATCAGGCAACTGAAGGCTGCTGCTGTAGCCTTCATCTCTTCTTTCCTCAGAAGAGGGAATAAGAGACCTAGCGATGTCTGTATGGAAAAAAAATGTTGCGTTTTACTAGAATATTTATGAGAATACTCATAGATATCAATATACAGTCTTAAGGCAACTATTTTTCTACAGCTGGAGGCTTTCTCAATACTATAGAGCAGCTAGCAATGAACAGGTCTGTGTTGTCCCCTTGCTGTCACACTTGCCAAAATGAGTAAGACATGCTGTGTTGTCAGGTTACTTAAGAATTTCCTATCTTGATCAGGATGAGTGTGTCTTTAAACCTGACATCACAGTATGGGTTAGGCACATCCCTCCAGGGTATACTGTGCAAGTAACAATCAAGCAACATTGATGCATTTCACAGATATTATTAAAGTGTTATTTGTCACACATATTTGTATGTACACCTACGCAAACAAGTACAGCAGAATAGAGCTAAGACCCTGATTTAATTCAAAACACCAACAAAAAAAAGCATAATGCCACAATTAGGATTAGGAAAAAAAATCCAAACCAACTCACAAACCCATAATCTTTTCAGCACAGTAATCTTTCTTCTGATGCATAGTTCATTGTCTTTAAACTCTATCTTTTGTCTAGAATACCAAAAGATTACCTCTACCTTGCCAGTTTTGTCCTGGTTTTGTCATTAGACTCTTAAATTTATGGCATAATTATTACAAAACATCACAAGTCTAAATCCTTGATTTAATATAATTGATTTAGATCTCTGCTTTTGAACTTCTCCCTGCCAAGACATGGTATATTAAAACTCCCACAACAACAGAGGAAAAGAACAATTTTAAGATTTTTCTTTTTCTTGCCTTTGTGAAGTTAAGGATATATGCATTGAACAATTAGTAGTTTGAAAATGAGAGGAAGCAGAGGTCAAGAACATGCCATTCTCTTCAGATGCTTGAGAATGAAAACATCAGTGAAATATGGAAATTCCAGGAATGGAACAATTCACAGAAAAGCATGACGCAAGGAAAACCTTTGGAAATCAAATACTGTTGTCCTCACTAAGTCAAGTTTACTCAGTCAAGATCCACAGTGTTTGATGCTGGAAAGATATAAGAGTTTTAAAAACGAATAAAACTGTGAGTGGATTAATGTCTCTAGGCACTGTAATTGTGAACCTTGATAAGCTTCTCAATTACAGTGCCTTCAATTTTAAAACTTATTGAGATATAAGAATTTTTGCTGCCCTCCAACACAAATATAAAAAAGAACAGACTCTGTCAAGCAATTCTTTCTCATTGGTTTTAGTAATTATTAGTCTTGCCACAAATGCCATAATATAAATGACATAGCACAGTGCATGCAATGATTAACTGCAAAGAAAAGATACTTAAGTAAACAAAGATATTACAGCAGTCCTTCAGCATTACTTACCAACCTTGTTAAACCAATAATAAACTGTGCAAGTATATTTGAGAATGGGTGGCAGAATTGGGCCAATAAAATATAAAACCAAAAAAATATAAAAATTGCAGAGTGAAACCCATGTTAACACAGGAGAATGCTTTATACACAGGAGTGTGGCAAAAATTAATGCATTTTTATGTGTTCCTGGGTATTTATGAGAGAATAACTATACAGATACTTCTTCATATTTTAGGTATGTTTGTAAAATGAATAAAGTACAAGAAGCAATGGACTTAAATAATTTCATATTTATTTCACAAATTAACCATACATGTTAACATTCAATACACATTGATGACAAACAGACATAATTAACTATGTTTTTAAGATACTTGTTTTGTAGAAATGAAAACAACATTAAATCTGAAAATAAAACTGTGAGCTTTTTGATTCCTATGAAAACAAAAAATTTTGAAAAGAGATAGTCAAGCTATAACAGTTGTCCCAGACTAAATGCATTCAAACTTAGGATTACTCCAGATTTAATAATTGTATTTTCAGTGAACCAGGTGCTCCTGGCTAATATACGAAACTTAAACCAAGACTTATAAATTTACATAAACCACAAACACCACTACATGGGTAGAGATAAAGATACTTGGCCATATATTTCAGATGTGAACATGAACTTGGACCTGTCAGGCTTTTGCTGCTGTTGCTCTTTTCCTACCCTGATTCAGCCCCTCACAGGTGTACTCTCCTTGGTGAATCTCCCCACACACTTTGCTTATTACTACTGTGTATGTATCCTGTTCTTGCAAACACCTGATTTTTTTTTGCCTGAGGAGACCAGTTTACCCTCAAAGTACCAGTTCACCTCTCTGACATTTGTTACAACAGACACCAGTCTGACACTCTCCTCTTCCTCCACAACAGTGTCAACCAGTTTGCTCTGTATGATGGAATAACATTCAACATCCCAAACCAAGTTATGGGCCTCTTTCTGCTAAAAATATTCAGATTTACAGATAAAAATATACAGATTTTACATGCAAAATAAGCACATGCCCCAATTGCACAGGACCTAATTAAAGGAACTCTGACCTCTCTGACTTTGGAACTAAAGACCAAGACACAGCTGACATAGAACATCAGAGAATTCATGCCAACTTCCATAAGGACCTCTGCTGTCTAAAGAATCAGTCAGTGCTACACATCTACACAAGGAATGGATTAAGGACACATTATGGAGTAATTCATTCCCAGCACAACATTGGGTCAGACAGTCATATTTCTCTTTCCTACCACCATTATCTATGAGAAAGTACAATTAGCTCAGCCTTTTAACATAGAAATCTTAAATATTTATCAAGGGGTTATGACTGAGAAGAAACTGAAGTGACACATTTCTATTAGCCTAAACATTTCAGTTATTTTGCCTGGGTACTGGGTCATTAGAACTTGCCACTCCTGACTTTCAGTTTATATCAGGCAACACAACTGGGCAAGGTGAATCTTTTGATCAAAAATTACTGTCCCAGGTGAGTGATGGGATCATCTTAGAAAATAATGGATTTTTTGAGGCATGCTGGTCTCACTGTGAGGACACATCAAACTCAGAAATAAGAAATTGTATGAACATAATTGAACATAAAATGGGAATATTTTTTTATGCTTAAAATCACCACTCTGCTTAAAGCTGTTTGCAAGACAATTGACAGCAATTTCTAAATAACTGGAAGAACCTCATTAACAGGTAAACAAAGTAAAACCAATTTTTGCATAGGGATCTTGAACTCAAGATCTTACCTTGACATATAGGTGACTGGAAAGCTGGTACATACATTAGAAAGTTATTTAGTTTCTGAGAAACTTTAAATGATAACTTTCCTCCATTTAACAGATTTTCTTAATCAACTTATCATTGTTTATGTAAGATAGATTTAATTCTGATTTAATTATGCCAGCTACTGCTGGTTCCTCCTAAATATTAGCATTACTTTCAGTAGAAAAATATATATTCACATTGAGAACATTAATGTAAAAATCTCCTGTGCTGAGAAAATGCCACAGATAACAACTGAATATATTCCACTTATTTCTGGTCATCTTGACACATAGCACACTCAACAGTTTTTAATTTAAGAAAGAAAGAAAGAAAGAATATGTAGAGATGTAGTTCTAATGTGAGATGTAGTTCTACAGCATAAAAATATCTTACTTTTTTACTACTATGCATTTTTTACTAATAACACTGGAATACAGGGACAACCAAAATTATTTTAATGAATTTACAGTAACATAATTGACTTGTTATTATTATGCTCCCTCTCTCCTTTCCCTTTAGCTCCTAAAAATACAGTACAAAATATGCTTTCGTGTTTATTACTTGGTAATAGAGAAGAAAATCCTGTCCAGTCTCTACTAATGCAAAATTTTCTTTTTTCTTCCCATTGCTCTGCTTTTCTTTACAACAGCATAATTTCATTGGCTTAAAAAAGGCATTTAATTCCATGAGTCAGTAGAATGAGGCCCATAGATGTAAGAATTTTGCAGTGATAGAAACCATAAACAGGATTTGAATCATGTTCTGACACAACACTGTGAGAAGGGGGAATACCAATTTAAGGAGTTCTTTAACAGAACTATGCCCAAACTAAACAGCAAGCTAGTTAGTGTTCCATACCTCTAGGTTACATGAAAAAGGTGGTGTCTACATTTTCAGGTGATTTCTAGCCTATGTAAAACAATAGTGATTGCACTGTTACAGACACACAGGTGTATGTACATTATACAAAAAAATTATTCCTACGCAAATGAATGTCAATTAAAATATCTTTACAAGAATGAGCAAGGAGCATAGAAGGAGCCTGAAATATCCCTCAGTGCAGAAAGTGTGCACAAATCTATGCATGGATTAAATCTCACTTAAATTCCCCAAAGAAGGCAAATCTAAGTGAAACACAAATATGCCCACAGAGTGGTTTTCATCCATATAGAGATGAAAACAATGCCCCTAAAATGAGTGCTGCATTTTTACCTGCAGTGAACAACATAATAAAATCACTTAGTATTTCAAGACAGACTATGAAACAAATGATGGAAATTTAGTATAATGTTAACACAGCACAAGTCTCAGCAGTTCCTGCCCTGTTAGTAGCTATACATTTGTACTTCCCACTGTCACTTTGCATCAGGTTTTCAACAGTAAGACTGTGCAAGCCGTTCTGCTCTTCCTGTGCACAGTACCTATCCCCTTCTAACAACACCCCATCCTTGTACCAGCAGACACTTGGACGGGGGGAACCAGTCACAAGACACTGGAAGCATGCGGAGGCACCTACAAATGTACTGTAGTCAGAAATGAGCCTCACAAATCTGGGAGGAGCTTCTGTGACCTGGAACTCAAAGCTGCAGCTCTCTGAGTCCTCTGCCCTAAACTCAACCCCTTCCTCTTCAGATGGCTCTGCAAACACATCAAAACTAATGTTGACACGCTTCTCCCCTTCCACTTCCTGCTCTTGTTGAGTCACTGCGAGCAGCCGGATCGTTTTTTCTGAGTCATCTCTGTGTGGCTCAAACTCAAATTCCAGCTCTATTTCTGACTGGTCACCTGGGTTTACAGTCTTACTCAAAAGCAAGTCACACTTCTGGGACCTGTGTGGTTCACAGCCCGTGACTATCCCACTGCTCGCTGCATTTGCTTCCTGCTGAGCCATGACCACAAGGCAGCCTTTGCACATTGCTTCTCCCAGCCTATTCATTGCCTGACAGTGATACCAGCCACTATCAGAAGGTCCTACAGTTTGGACCTTCAGACTGTGAAGTCCCTCCTCCTGACTCACAACATACTTCCCTGTGCCAGGTGTCACACGGATGTCACCTTTGAACCACTGAACTGCTGGGACAGGAGTACCCGTTACAACACACTCAAAAACTGCATCCAAGCCTTCTGTCACCTTGATATCTGTAATGGGCACGGCGAAGCGTGGAGGCATTTCAGTTACCTGGAAATCAATTTTTACATCCTCATTCTCCCCTGCTGTCAAGCCTGCAGCTTGTTCTAACAAGGCAAGTGGAAGTACATCTAGAGAAACCACCATGCTCTTCTTGTCTGGGCTAAACTCAGGACTGGTTATGATTTTGACCTGCTTCTCAAATTCTTTCACTTCATTTTCATCCAGCTCCACTTCCAGGAGGATTTCCTGTGGTGAAGGAGACCTTGAAGATGTGTTTTGCTCCATGTCAAAGTGTATAACATGCTGGTGGGTGACAGGAGGTGGCAGTGCCAGTGACCGTCCATCTTCAGGCAAGACCTCCACCTCTGCAATACTTTTAGCTTCCCCAACAATGTTCACTGCATGGCACAGATACTGTCCTTCATCAGCTTTCTGGACATTAGTGATTTCCAGAACATATATGTCCCCATCCTTCTCTATTCCCACTCTCTCATCCGGCTCCAACAGAGACTTATTATGGTACCACCTCACTCCTGGCTTGGGCACACCCACCACCTCAGCCACAAACGTCAGTGTGCTGCCTTCATACAACCTCCTCCTGCTCAACGCCTTGAGGAATGCAGGTGGCATGTCCCTGCCTGATGGCTCCAGGGCTTCACAGGGGGTCATAAACCCGTTTGCCTGGGGCTGCTCTGAAGGCTGATGCCTCCTCTCACAGAGCGGCAGCATGGTCAGGGCATCCATATACTCCCCAGTGGGCGTCCGGTAGCGTTCTGGTGGCGTGCTGTCCCCTGATGCAGAGTAGGGTCCCTCAAAGGGTGTGAAATATTGCTCTGATAATGTGCTGCATTTTGAATTCTCGGAGGGTGTGAAGTAGTGCTCAGGGGCCATGCTGTACACTGAGCCCTCAGACGGCGTGGAGTAGCGCTCAGGTGGCGTGTTGTACCCTGAGCCCTCAGACGGCGTGGAGTAGCGCTCAGGTGTGCTGAGTGGAGTGTGGTAGGATGCTGATGAAGCGGTTTCAAAGATTTCCACAGAGGAGGGAGGTGTGTAGAAGCGGTCTGAGTCAGGTGACTCCTCTCTGCTCCCACTCTCCAGCTCTATAGACATTTCTGACTCTGGAGAGAAGGGTCGGGCAAGTTCCTGTTGGTTGTTGTAATAATCATAAACCATGCTGAAGGTAACCTCTTCCACTTCCAGTGAAGTTATAGTTTCTTGCTGCTCCTTCTGAACTGTGCCTCTGAGATTTGGAGATTCATATATCCCAGTGGATCTTAAATAATTGGCCAGGGACAAATCAGGCTCCGGTTCTGAGATTTGAACAGCACTGGGCTCTGGACCTGCAGAAGTATCCTCCCACATTTCTTCTCCATCCAGACTGTTCTCAGAGGCTTCCTCAGTGGGAGTCCTTTTCTTGTCCCAAGACTCCTTCCTTTGATCCTCCTGTGCCACAGGATCATCCATTACTAACCCAAGTATGAGTTTCCCAAAAGAGAACCCCTTGGATGTGTTTGGTTCCCGATGGATATTTCTGAGCATCTCCTCAGGGGAATCTGTGCTCTCTGTCTCACAGGTCAAGCTGCTCGTTCCTGGCTGAAAGATCTTTTCTATCTCAGAACCACTGCCTTCCTCAGCCTGATGCCCAGCCTGGAGTTTCTTTTCACGTGCAGCTTTTTTCAAGTCCATAATGAAGCTATCACTCTGGGAGTCTGTGGTCTCCCGCTGTTCCCCACTCTCCCACACATGTGTTTCCTGAACTACTCTTTGGAAACCTGCTGGGGGCTCCACTAAAAATTCATTCATTTTTTCCTGAAGTAAGTCCTCTCCACAGACACTCATCTTTGACTCCTGCATTTCTTCTGCATAATGTCCCTCTTCAGCAGATATCATGATGCTGCCAAGATCCGCATTAGGAGTTTGCAAACCAGCTGTTGTGATTTCTCTTGGTTGTTCCTCTTCCTGGACATCAACCTCCTCCTGCTGCTTCCTGTAGCTCTGACGCAGCTCCTCACTCAGAGACATCCCTTCCTCAGGCACACCCTGTTGGTGCACAGGGGAGGTGAGCCCAGTGACTTTTACCTGCACATTTTCCAGTGTTGTGGTGGTTTGGGCCTGTTCTGTGTACACAGTCTCTGCAGCTGGGTATGGCTCCACAAACTTCTTCAGATCAAATGTGATCTCGGTCTCAGTCTCAGATGGCAACAGCTTCTCTCTGAAATGCACTTCCTCCAGATGAACTTCAGCTTCCTCAGTAAAAACTTGACCTGAGTTTTCTATGCCAGGAGGAGTGGGGATTAAATCCAAAGAAGGGCTGCATGCATCAGACTCCATTTCTTGCAGCATTTGCCTGTCACTGTGCGTTTCCCAGTGTGTGGCATCACCATTACCAATCAGTTCTTCTTTACAAAGATAATCATCAGCTTTAATGTCCTGTTCAATATCAACTGATCTCTCTTGCTCCTTGTCCTGTTCTTCCTGCTGGTCTCCTGTATAGAATTCATAAAAGCCAAACTCCTCCTTTGTGGGTCTACTTGCAATGCGGTCCTGCAGGGGGGGCACACTTGGCTCTTTCATGAGAGGCACATCAGGAGTCATTGCCTCCAAGGCAGGGGCATCACACTCTGTGCGGACATCACTTCCCTCTTGTACCACCAGTGACATAGGAATTAAAAACTGTGAATTCTTACACTCCCCTGCCAGAGCAGACTGCTCAAAGGCATGTGTTTGCTCTTGCACTTCCAGAAATGATGAATCCTTACCCTCTCCTGCCAGTGCAGACTGCTCAGGGGCATGTATTCTCCCTTGCACTTCCATAAATGACAAATCCTTACCCTCTCTTGCCAGAGCAGACTGCTCAAAGGCATGTTTCTGCTCTTGCACTTCCACAAATGATGAATCCTTACCCTCTCCTGCCAGAGCATATTGCTCAGGGGCATGTATTCGCCCTTGCACTTCCATAAATGACAAATCCTTACCCTCTCTTGCCAGAGCAGACTGCTCAAAGGCATGTGTCTGTTCTTGCACTTCCATAAATGATGAATCCTTACCCTCTCTTGCCAGAGCAGACTGCTCAAAGGCATGTGTTTGCTCTTGCACTTCCACAAATGATAGATCCTTACACTCTCCTGCCACAGCAGACTGTTCAGGGGCATGTATTTGCCCTTGCACTTCCGTAAATGGTGACTTCAAGATGTCCCAGGACAGAGTATCTGTATGTGGTATCACCTTGCCTCCTTCAGGCTCCAGCTCCTCAGAAAAGTGACCCGAGTCTTTGGCCACCAGTTCACATCCTTCCCTGGGTATGATAGGGTGCAATTCAGTAGTATCAATTCTAAACCTATCTTCCTCAAAGACAGCTTTTTCCTTGTGCTGCCTCATCTCAGAAATACCATCTGAATAACTCACCCTTTCTTCTGTATTGCCCACTTCTTGCCTTGCATAAACTTCTGTGATATCCAGCACCATTGTTTCCTCCATCTCACTCTCCCTGAAGCGAGGAGTTTCCTCACACTCTTCCAGCTGCCCACCAGGAGGTGGAGACAACCTCAGGGACCATGGTAGGTGGGCTTCTTCCTCCTTGGGGCATGAGGTTTGTTCCTCTTCGTCCTTCCCAAGTATGCTGGGGCCTTGGAGATGCAGAACATGTTCCATGGCAGGCAGTTCCTCAGTGCCTCCATCCTTGCTATAAAGCTTGGGTGCACTGGGCTGCACTGTCAGCTCAGAGGCAGTCTGTGCTGTTCCAGCCACATTTGCGGCCACACAGCAATATCTCCCAGCATCTGTGACAGAGACCTCTTGAAGGTGTAAGCGGTATATGCCATTCTTGCCTTCTTCAAACCTCAGCCTCTCACTGGCAGAGATGCTCTGGCCATTCAAGGACCAGGTAACAACTGGTGGAGGCTGCCCAGACACAGCACACTCCAACATTACTTCCTCTCCTTCACGGCAATGAATATGTGCTGGGGCTTCTGTCACAATTTGGGGTGGTTCATTTCCCATATCAAATGAAAACTTAAATTTGTGCTTTATGGTGGAAGCAGCCTGCTCTGGAGAGAGTCGTGGGGTCTCCCTCATCTCTGTGTCTTGCTCTGGTGTTGGTGTGGGGGCAGTGATTTTGATTTCCACAGGCAACGACAGCAAGTCTGAGTCTGGAACTGCACTTGGCAGTCTCTTCTCTGATGCAAAGGCCAGACCAACTTCTTCTTCCTCCCTCTCCCTCACTTTCTCCTCTTTCTTCTTCTCTTTCTCCCTTTCTCCTTCCTTCACCTTCTCCTCCTCTTTCTTCTCCTCCACTTTAATCTCCTCCTTTTCCTTCTTTGTGTACTTATAGGCTGGCATTCGCTGCCTCACATGGAGTGCAGCTGAGGTGCTGACTGTGCCCAGTGGGTTGAAGATCACACAGGTGACCGTGCCACCATGCTGTGGGAGCACAGATGGGAAGGTCAGTGTGGAGCAGCACTCTGTGGTGTGAACAGCAGTGCCCTGGATGCGCCCCACGGGCTTGTCATTGTTGTACCAAGTGACAGTGGGCTGTGGGCGGCCATGGAAGAGGCAGGAGAAAGTGCATCTTTGTCCCTCAGCAGTTTCCTGGGACTTGACCTCCTGTACGAAGAGGGGTGGGCAGGGCTCCAGGAGCCCACCTTGCACCTGCCATTTCTCCCCCATGGCCTTGGGTCTGGAGTATTGCTTCACTACCTGCACTCTAAGGGGCTTTGAGCCAACCATTGTGGCAGCCATCTTAGGTGGGCTGGGTTTCCCAGGAGGGCCCTCCTGGGGCATGAACATGAGGGATTCCTGCTTCTTTTTCAGTGCTGCCCTCTTTGCTTCCCGCAGCTTCTGCAGCTTCCAACGGATCTCCTCATCCAGGAGCTCCTCAGCATCAGGCACTGTGCGCCTGTGCTCCCTCCTGTGTGCCAGCCCGGGGCGGTGAGGCCCCGCCAGTGGCAGGCTCTGGAAACAGATGGTTCGCACCATGCCCCGGGCTGGTGAGAGGTCCCCAAGCTCAGCCGCCTGCCCCTTGTCAAAGGGTGAGCCAGTGCAGCGGAGCACTACCCGCAGCCGGTCCTCCCGCCGCTGTTGCAGCAGGCACTCCCAGCTCTGCTGCATCCACTCTGCTTTTCCGGCGAGACCCACGCCCCGCTGCTCCCCTCTGCGTGCCACCAGCAGGGAGGCAGTGGACTCAGCTGAGCCCTCACTGTTGATGGCAAATACCCTGTAGCTGCCAGCGTCGTACTCCCGCACATCCTGCAGCTCCAGGCTGGCACAGTGCGTGTGCTCCGTGCTCTCGGTGCGAATCACCTTGCGGCAGTCCTGGAGGATGGGCCGGTTGTTGTGAAACCAGGCCATGTGTGGTGCTGGGCATGCCACCAGTTTGCACTGGAAGAATGCAGGGTCCCCCTCCACAACAGACCTACACTTCAAGCCCTGTGTGAAGATGGGTTTACGGTTCTGGGGGCAAGCCAGCACCGCCACTGTGCCACGTCCCTTGAAGTCCACCATGCTGTGCTGCTCTGCAAGAGAAGGAGACTGGGTTACTACCTGTCACACTCTGTCTACCATCTGGTTGTAAAAAAGTAGCAATATATTGAAATAAAAAATGGGCATGCAACTGATTTCATCACACACCCAGGAAAAAAAAGTAATTCACTCACCATATTTGTTCGAATAAACGCAACGCCTTGCTCTGTTTTAAAGATTGACACGAAAATCGTTCGTTGTCTGTTCTTTCTTCAGACTGTGGAAATTTCTTCTTGAACAAGCAAAAAAAGAATTTCAAAATAACACGTTCTTCTGCGTGTATGTTTTTGTTGCCTGGAAAAGCTGTGTGTCTTTGGGTGACAATGAAGAAAATCTTACCTGACTTGCAGACAGTAGAATAAACGCCCTTTCTGACCCCTCTGTTTGTAGGTATGTTCAAACAATTGAAAAAAATAATTTGAAATATATTTTTTTAAAAGTAAGTAACATGAAATGAGAAGGCGTTTATTCGAACTAATACAGCCACTAACTTCACAGTGTTATGCACGGGGGAGAAAAGCAAGCAACATGAACCACGTATGCTATCTGCAAGCCAGGGTAAGAGATGTATAATGATGAATTAATGTATGTAAAAAAAGGTGCAAGGAATCAATGGGAATGTGTAGCTTTCACATAACCTAAACAACAAATGCTCTGTAGTATACTTTATCTATCCATTCAACAGTGTCCATTGAACTGATTAATGTTAGGCTGCTAACTTGTTTAAAAGTAATACAACTAAGATTTGTATAGCTTCCTTCTGAAGTAAACTATTCCATGCATTCAAAAGGAAATTGAACAAATAAGAGCTCTGTGAACAACTGCAAAGCATGAAGTAAAAGTTAAAAATATGGCTGCACAGTTATAAATTTGAAGTTTTAAACATATTTTAAAACTTGAATAACCTTATAATGCAGGTAACCCTTTGCATATCAAAACAAACATGCAACATGTTCTAATATGCTTTAAAATGTGTCTTTCCCCATCAGACACTTCATGGAAACTGATAAAAGCTTTTCACAACATTACTAATTACTGGTACTAGTTATTCTCATTGGTGATTGTACCTTTCAGTTCCATTTCAACCTCTTCCTCTAGCTTCTCATGAACAATTTTTTCAGGAGCTAGAATAAAAAAGATAAAGATTTTTTTGAGCTATAGTTGCTAAATGTGCCAATCAACAATTCATATATAGTAAAAGCACCCAATCTATTTTGCAAAAACACATAAATTCACATGTACATACACACATAAATGCATGCCAAACAATAAAAACAGCTGATAAATTTTGAGAATCAAAAGTAATCAAATATTTTCAAACTTGTTTGCAATGTACGTTTTTCTATAAGATTTGCTTTCTTTTCGTAGGGTGGGGGAAAGTTTCTGAAACAACATGCCTTTATCATGCTGTAAATTCCTGAAGAAAACATTCAACAATCCACAGACTAATGAGATACTTCTCGTTCTTTATCATCTCCTAAGGAATGAATACATTGGAATGCAATGACGATGCTATGCATGAGGGATTGATACTTGGAAGGAACATGCAGTTGCCAACCTGTCACTTTCAGATGGGTGCTGCACTCGGCTTGTCCTGCAGGGTTAACTATCCTGCACTTGTATATACCTTTGTGGTTCTGACCAACTTTCAGTAATCTTAAACTGCACAGTGGCCCATCATGTTTTATGGAACACAGTGCAGACTCCTCAACTATTAGCTGATTGCACAGCCAGACTATGCAAGGTGTAGGCACACCTTTCATTATACAAAAGAGAAACACATCATCTCCTTCTTTTACAGTGGTTTCTGAAGGCAGAGTTTCAAGAAACTCTGGTGCTTTGGCATCAGTTTCTGTGATGTCTTCACATGGCACAACATCAGGATAGTATACTCTGTTTCTTTGCTTCTCAGTTTCATACGGTCTTTGGGATGTAGATATAAACAAGCTCGAGGTTTTCTTTGAAGACTCTTGCTTAACTTCAGATGCTTTAAACTGAAAATCTTTGGCTGCTTTAAAGCTTTTAGTATCTGATTCAAGAGTAATTTTTGTTACTGCTTTGGCTTGTGCTTCTTTTGCTAGGTAAGAATAAAGTTAGGAAAAGGATTAGATAGATGTTTTGCAGGAATAAAAAATATTCTTATACTTAGGGGGGAAAACCCCAGTAATTAGTATTGATAGAATATGCTGTATATTAGTACTAAAACAATGCTATTAAACACGAGTGATTGCACATTTAGGAGCTCTGTTAGGCTAATTCTAGGTAACAGTTAAGCCTGTGGGGCTTCCATCTTGATCCAAAAAAAAAGCAGGTCTTTGCTTCTAATTTAGAACCTTAATTTGATAAGCAGCAGCAGAAGATTATGAAAACTGCTTTTCACAGCTCTATAGTGAAGAAAGAAAATTTCAATAACTAAGAGCCAAATCAACTGGGTTAATGCCTTTCTCATTATTCATCAGAGTTGTCTGGTCTGATTCCTTTGAACTCATCAGAAATACTATCACCTGTAGTGCTAATACATTTTTTTGGGTCTTCATTAGTGGTAACACTACTAACATTTTAATACTTTGATGTCAGGAAGAGGTGAAAGGAGTTTTAGCAAAAAAATAAATAGTTGTACATTAGGAAGAGTGAAAGGTAGAAAACAGTTCATTATTGCAGTAATATAATACTTGCATCCATTAATCCTTTCAAGTACATTAACCTATATTGCCAACTTTGTAACTGGAATCTTGCATTTGTTGGAAACATGCTGGAGTTTGAAATGACCTGGTATCTAATTCAATATTGCATCTGACATTCTTTTCTTCCTTAAACTCCAGCTCCAGGAATTAACAAAATATAAAATTTCCTACAAGCCTGTTTTGCTTTACATCTCACTGCATGTCACGAAGGATATGGGGAACAAAAAGCCTGAGACATCTGTGACTTCATGGGAAGAGGCACAGAGTTGCAATACCAACTTCCCAGGACTGCAGGTCACTTGTGAATAGAGCTGTAAGTGTGGAGGAAAAACCTCAGATCATTTTTTATTAGCGTTTTCTCAATTAAATACTGATAATAAAGGAAATATGAGTGAGCTCTAGGCAGTTATAATGAAGCTGCAAAAGGTAAGTGATAATGTTAAAAGTCAGATAACCACCTTTGACTGTTAGTACTGCAGAAGTTGTTGTCCCTCCATAGTCATTATACACAGTACAACTGTACAGTCCTTGATCTGTCAGCTGGACATTTAGGATTGTGAGCAGAAGAACATTCCCATTTTGTGATATCTTCAATTTTTCAGACAATTCTATCTTTTCACCTTCATGGGCCCAAAGAAACTCATAGAATTCATTTTCTAAGGCACATATGAACTGAGCAGTGTCACCACACTTCACAGTTAGGTCTCTGAGTTGCAAGACAATCTTTGGAGGGACATCTCTTTTTTCCTGAGAGGTCTTCATAGAGATTTTGGTGCTCTGAGATGTTTGAGAAAGGACTGTTGTGTGCATAGCTTTCATTTCTTCAACTGATGTAGCCTTCATGGTCAAACTTTCTGATACACTTTCAAAAACCTGTACATGCAATTCCTCTGATGGTTGTTCCACTGATATAAATTCTTTTTGATAAGTTTCAATGTTCTTCTTTGTGAGAGGAGAAACATGAAGTTCTGATACAGACTCTTTTACATCTTTCCCAGAACTTTGCCTATCTAGGGCTTGCACTGTGTAATCAAGTAACAAAAACAACAACATTAGTATCTAAAGAACTTTACTGGGCCATGCTCTGAACATAATCAAACAGCATGGAGGATGAAAATGAATGATCTTCATTTGAAAACACAGCATGCCAGATGTACTACTCTGTTGACACAGAAGTTATCCATTCACATGAATGAATGACAAGAGATGCCTAAGCTAGTCATGCAGTTGATACTCAGTTGGTGTTTGTCTCTTCTTTTACTAAAGTGGTCCATTTTAGCATCGAAAACTTATGGCCCTTTCAAAGGAGGTATTTTCTTTTTTTTTTCCCTACAGAATACTGCAAAATACCTCAGACACTGCTATAAAGATCACTTCTTAAAAAAATATGAATGCCTTCATTAAAGCATTTCTATTCTTTGACCTATATTGAGATATAAACTTGAGAATTTCCAAATGTTACAGCTTAAAGACAGGAAATGAGAGTGGATGGGTTACTGAGGGTACTATTAACGTTAGGTGGGAAAGAAAGATGTGAAACAAGGAAAAAATTAGTAACAGCATACAAGTGTGGTATACAATATATTGAATCCCTTTGAAGTAAAAATGGGGCTTTACCTTCTGCAGTCACTGTAAGTGTAGCTGTACAAGTTGTTTCTCCAGCACTATTTCTTGCCTTGCAAGAGTATTGGCCACCATGCTCTAAGAAAGCATCTACAATTATCAGTATAGCTGTGCCTGTAGACTCATCAAAGTGGAAAACTAAGTCTTTTTTTGGCAACATGAGTTGTTGATCATGAAACCACTGGATTTTTGGTTTGGGCCTGCCAGAGACTCTAGCTTGAAATCTGACTGATTCCCCGCTGCATACCCTGCAGCTTGAAATAGGCTGGATAAAGGTGGGCCTTTGGCCAATAGATTCCTCCTTAAGTGAAACAGATGAAGAAACATGCCAAGGGGACTCTGATGTAACTTCTTCAACCTTTTTAAATCCTGAAAAGAAGCACGCCAACTTTTAATTTCTTACCCTACACTACAGTATATTTTCTCTCTCATTCAAGATATTTTTTCTAACTTGCAGCTTAACAGCATGAATAATTTTCATTCATCATTTATAAAATCTATTGCAAAGAGAAAACAAAATACTTATGGTTAATAATATCAAGGACAATGTAAACCAGCAAATTCTCCAAACAATATTTCTGCTCTAAAACTTTGATCAATGTTCCATCAATTCATACAAATGTAAACTATTTATTTTCAGTTGCTGGAGTACCTGCTACATACCTCTATTTAAGATGTTTTTCAACACTTTCAAAGTAATTTCTTTTATACAAAAACTCCTACTAGATTGTCTTCACAGGTAAATCAAAGAATGTGTAAGCAAAAAACTTCCATTAAAAACAAGGTTTTACCATCTTTGGTGCATGACAGATTCTAAGACTGGAGTAAATGAAAAGGGAGGATATGGAACATTAAAAAAGTGTGAAATACATTTTTCTGTCCATGACATATATTTTGGAGACATATATGTATGCTGGGGAGATTGTATGCAAAATGGTAGCAATTAATTGAGTTAAAAGACAACATGACAGACAACAACTCACATATAAGCATCAGTGTATATTAAGATGATTATTGGAACATGATCTGAGTGAGACAACTTCTTTAATTACACAGTGTACCTTCTAACTTCAAGGTAGCAGTGCTGGTCACTTGGCCTACAGAATTACTCGCCACAAAGGTATAAATTCCTTCATCCTCTGGATAAGCTTCAGCAATCTCCAGCTGGTAAGTGTCTTCAAACTGAGTCATTCTAAAAAACCGTGATGGCTTGATCTCCTTCTCTTTGCTGTACCAAGACACTTTCAGATCTGCTCAGGCAAAAGAAAGAGAAAAAAAAGGTGTAAATTACAATATTCTACTAGCAAGTAAACACTGGTTTTGTATTTATATCTTTCAAAAATCTTAAACTCAAGTGTCTAACTTTAAATGTGCCTTGTATAATTCTCTTGATGGATGATGATTGGAAAGTAACCTACTTGTTGCTTTAGATTTTGATTTGTGCATTGGAAATATTTGTAAAAACTGAAATATTTGCAAAACTGATGCTGGTGCAGACATATTACTGAGTAAAAGCAATTGTTCCTTAACTCTGTTAGTGTAAAAATTTAAAAATATTTTGCTACTACTTAAATAAGAGAAAGTATCTTTTTAAAAATGTGATTTTGCTACAATTGCATGAGTAACAAGACTATAAAATATCTTATAATATTTTTTATTTCTTATAATATAAGAAATGAAACCAGAACATTCTTTTGCTAAGCACAGCACCTTCCCTCTTTTTGTTGCAAAGATTACATGCCATATTTCTCAAGAAAGATTTCTATAATCCTATCCAAAATGTTGTATTACTGGTATAGATTCTTGTAGACTTGGGAGAGAATTGAAGCAGAGTTTAGCCTTTTCTCTCCACCTGTCACTAAACTACAACATGATTCATATGTTGTTACTCAAATTGTGTGCTATTACTGTTATCAGAAGGCTGTTTTCAATAGCCAATTGCACAATGTGTACCATTAAACAACCGTACTTGCAATCATGTGTTACCTAACCTAGTATAAAAGGATTTTACAACACAAATGAGAGGTATGCAAATACATTTGGATAAAGCATTCGATAAAGGAAATTTTCAATAGGAAAAATGTCTTCATTGCAAGGGTTGTCAAGCATTGGAGGAGGCTGTCCAGTGAAGTGGTAGAGTCACAGTCCCTGGAGGTATTTAAAAGCCATGTAGATGTGGAGCTTAGGGACATGGTTTATTTCCGGACTTGGCAGTTCTGGGTTAACAGTTGGACCTGATGATCTTTGAGGTCTTTTCCCACCTAAATGAGTCTATCATGAGTGACCTAGATGAAAGGATCCTTATATTTTGTGCCGTAAATGCAGCTTTCACATTCACATGAATATAGTTCTATTAAAAAAAAGAAGTTACACTAGCATGCATTGCACAAAGGGTGGTCCAGTCTTTCCAACATATACTTTATGAGTTTTAGCAGCACTTCTAAAGTTAAATCAGATTTGTTGTAAAGTTTCTTTATTAAAAAAATCCCGGAGTTTTATTTCAAGTGATGGAAATGAAAATTATATATGTTTGCATATATATGTATATAATTAATTTATATGAGTTTTTATAGAGCTGTCACTCAGAATTATTTTTAAATTTGGAGGTTTTTTATCTTAAATAATTGTAAATTCTTTGGCTTGTGAACTGGATCTTATTCTGCAATTTACTGTGTGAATATATTATTAGTTACTCAAGGCCATTTGCTAAGTGAAGAAAGGTAGCTTTACTTGACTGTGTGTTAAGGAAAAAGATATTTTAATTGCAGACTGACATTCTATGTCACTAAGTCAGGAAAATTTTTTAAGTAAAATCTGCACAAGGCAATGAGGAAACACTTTTTTATGCTAGGAAAAAGAAAGTAACCACAGTTTAGTGTTTGCAGACTGATACTTAGAAATATTAGGTGAAAGGCTGAGTCATAATTTCAGTCAGTGCAGTTAACAGACATGGCAGTGTGTGCCTTCAGAAACTTCATGTTCATTTGTCACAGGAATGCTTTTCCCCCATGAAACTCTACATTTTACTCACAGACACAGTTTTCCAACATCAGTTAGCATTTGAAATGCTGAGAAGTTTCCAAAGAGAAATTTTGTGTAACAGATGTTCTTTTTTGAAACACTTAAAATGTTTATGGTAGGTTGAAACTTCCATGCTTGACACCGTCTTTGACTTGCTTAACTGAGAGTAGTCAATAACACTTGTGTGTACATAAAATAACTGTACTTCTACTGTTAGACTGATCTGAGCACATACACTGCTGAATTTTTTTTCTGAATTCAAGATGAAAAATTCTGAGATGGAAAGATACCCAGCATTTCATGAAACCCACCTGTCCCAGTAGCTCTGCACTGAAAACAAGCAGAATGTCCCTCAGATGTAACAGTATCACGTAGTGGTATTATGACAGCAGGTGGGTACACTGGCATTTCTAGCTCAGGAGAAACAACTTCGGGGACTAAAGAATAAAAGAAAGAAGTGATTTTTAAAGATGAAGAATGAAAATTTCATTTCAGAGGCATTGTTATGAACATGAGAAACTCACTTTCGACTGAAAGTGAAGCTGAAGTTGTAGCTACTCCATAGTCATTTTTTGCTTCACAGGTGTACACTGCTTCGTCTTCAGGGAAAGTTTCAATCAGCAACAGAGTATATTCTTGTGCATCATGGAGAAATTTGCACTTGAAACCTGGAGAAAGCTGTTGATCATCTTTGTACCAGGAAATTTTGGGCTGGGGTTTGCCTGATACAATAGCACAAAATCGAGCAGGTTTGCCAGACTCCACAGTAGTTGGCTCTAGCTCTCGGATAATCTGAGGTGGCTCTGGAGCTGAAAATTGTGGGGAAGCGAGGTGGCAAAGAGAGAGAGGAAGAAGGAGAGAGAGAAGTTTCATTATTGATGTTATTAGTGATTCAAAACTATTTGCAAAGAATTAAACAAAAGAAATCCCCTTATTATTCCTAATCTTTTGTGTCCATGAAAATCTGCTCTTTTCCTTGATACAGGGGGAATGATCTAGCAGCAAATGTCTTAACATAATTAGCTATTTTGGTGTGTTTTCTGGCATAATGTGTCCAAGAATTGTTAGTGTGATTTCTCTGGAAAGGCATATCCATATGAACAAAATAGTTTTATTTAGACTGGAGAATTTTCTGGTCTAAGTAAATACAGGGGGAAAAGACTGCTATGTTATTTTCATCCACTAGCCAGCTACTTCAGTAGGGCAAGAAACATCCATGTACATGAAGAATTTGGTAGTATTCCAGATGATCTCTTTGAAATTTTTTTCTTTCAAGAGTTCGAATTCCCAAGAAGCTATATAAAAATCAGAAAACCACTGAGTAATAAACAGAGTCAAAACATTGGTTGTGGGGCCACATACCATTCACATAAAGAACAACAGAACTTCTATTCCGTCCTGCAACAAAAGTATATTCTCCAGCATCAGAGTAAGTGGTTTCAAAGATGCTCATTCGATGAACTCTCCTTTCCACCACATACTTGTATCTTTCCTCATATTGGAAGTTGATCTCAATACCATCCTTGTACCACTGTGGTTCAATGTCATCTTCATTGACTTCAAATTCAATTTCAGCTCTTTGTCTCTCAATGACCTTTGAAAAAGTAGAATAAATAATAGAAATAATACTGTTTTTTCCTATGGTCTCACTTTCCATTTCTTAGGTGAAGGTTCTGGACTTATGATTACAGATTTTTGTTCTATGACTCTTGCTGGTTAGATACTGTTGCTCCTCCCTTGCATTTTTCTTTGAGTGACAAAGCTATGAAATATTTATTCATCTGTATAGGCCTTACCTGAATATCTTTCTGGGCACTTCTGATACGAATGTCACGACCTTCCACTATCAGATTGGCACTGGATGTGTTTCCACCCCCTACTACAGTGTACTGACCAGCATCAGACATCTTTGTGGAAGGAATGATGAGACGATGGACATATTTCTCTCTCTGAATTTTCAACCTGAACACATCAGTAAAGAAAATTAGCTAGCTATTTCCTGGGGGAAAACACACACCAAAAGTAAATATGCTGTAGAAGCAATAATTTACCTTTCACCAATCTGGAGTTCTTGCCCATCCTTCATCCACTGGACCTGAATGTCAGGTTCTGAAATTTCACATTCAAAAATAGCCCTCTTCTTCTCCACCACCTTGATGTCTTTAATATGCTTCCTAAACTCAATGTGACGAGCTAGGGCAGAAAATAATAGAATGAGTGCTATGACGTTATTTAAGCCACTAGAAGTCACTAAATATACATATCAAGAGAGCAAATACCTTCCACATATAAAGTGGCTGATGAAGCTGCTTTTCCAGCAACAAAAGTATATTCTGCTGCATCACCAAAATGCACATTCCTTATGGAGAGGGAGTGTGTAAGCTTCTTTGTTCGTATCTGGCATTTATCAGTTGATTTTATTTCTACGCCATTCTTTAGCCATTTATATGAGATACCTTCATAATTGACTGTGACTTCAAATGTTATTGTATCTTTCTCTTCGGCATTGATGTCTTTTAGCATGGAGGTAATTAGAATGGCTAAAAGGAAAGAAATGGACATGATTTACTTTATTTTAAATACATGCTAACAAGAAAAAGGATGCTTAAACTTCTTGAAGACAATTTTGGAAATATTAAAAGTAAGGTTTTGTGTTAAGAATCAGCATTACAGTTAAATGTCCCACAACTACCAAATGACATAGGAATCCAAATTCTGTTTTCTATGGTGACTTGGCAATTAGGCATGTTGGCCTAAAGAGAACAATGTAGGATACGACTTTCAAGTTCACTGTTTCTAAATCTCTTTAAAGAATGTAGTTGAGGCTATTTAATGTTATTAAAAAACACCTCTACAGCTGTGCTGGTTTTGTCACAATTTCATTAAGTCCATGTTTTAACACAAACTCATAACTGGCAACCATAAAATATTCTGGTCAATTTAATTTTGACATACGTTTTACAGTCAGGGTTGCGCTGACTCTATCATTTCCACAGACAAATGTGTATTCTGCAGAATCTTCACTGCTTGTGTTCATGATATTGAGTTGATGGAGTTTCCCCTGGACAACTATTTTGAACTTTTCACTCATTTCAATCTCCACACCATTTTTCAACCAGACAGCAGGCACATTGAAATGAGAAACTTCACATTCAAAAGAGGCGGTTTTGGTCTCAGGGATCTCAATATTTTTCATGGTCTTTGTGATGTGTATGCCTAAAAGGAGGGCAAAAAAAACAAGAGAGAATTTTCTAAAAGTTGCTATGGTTGGAAGACCGCAAAAACCAAGAGTAACAGGCTATGGAGTGTAAGGTCAAGTAGTTCAGTAATGGTGTAACAATTCATGCAATTACTTTCTTACAAACTTACAATACTTACTTTCCACAAACAGTTTTGCTTTACACTCAATTTGCCCAACAAGAGCTGTGTATTCCCCAGCATCATCAGGAGATATGTTATGCAGCATAAGCTTGTGAACTTTCCTTTGAGAGATCATCTTGTATTTATCACTTGGTTTAAGCTCAATATTTTTATGGAACCAGCGGACTGGTACAGTATCATGGGAAACGCTCAGTTCGAATGAGACAACTGCATTTTCCAAAGCAGTCACATCCTTCGGCTTTTTGATGATCTTGACAGCTAGAGGGAAAAAGTTAGTGACATTCAGCACTTTGAATTCAAAACACACATTACAGCAAATATTCAAACCAGACTGACTTACTTTCCACATGAAGTCTGGCATTTGCTCCTATTTTTCCAAGTTTAAAGCTGTAAACAGACTCATCAGTGACAACACAGTGTTTGATTCTCAGTGTGTGAACAGTCCCTTTCACTGTAATTTCGTATTTGTCACTTGATTCAAGTTCAACACCATTTTTAATCCATAGGGCTCCTTTCACATCAGGGTGGGTCAGTTCTACACTGAAAACTGCCTCCTGTGATTCTGTGACCGTCAAGTTCTTCAGTGTTTTCTTTATTTTAACAGCTAGGGAGAAAAGGGGAAAAAAATAGAAAGAAAAAAAAAAAAAAGAAAAAGAAAAACAGATCAAAATTAAAGCCTATAATAAGTATAATAATTTTAATAAAACTGAATCATGGTACTTCATAATAATTTGTGCAGTTTCCAGCAAAGTGATGTGCTGGGAACAAAACAAGGAAACTTTACTGGTAGAAATGTTGGGTTTCTGGGGTTTTGTTTGTCTGTTCTGTTGGTTGGTTTGGGGTTTGTTTGTTTAGTTTTTGTTATTGTTGTTGGACAGGCTTGGGGTTTTTTTGCTTGGGGGGCTTTATTTGATTTATTTTATTTTGCTTGTGTCTTAAGGCCTGGTCCAAGATGTAGTGAGTGATGCTGGCATAGGTCTCAAAGACATAAGTTAGTTACAAAAAATACTGACCTTCGACCTTCAATTTGGCAGATGTCTTTGAGCTTGCTATTTCATAGCTGTATTCACCAATATCCTCCAGTTTTGTTGCAGGGATAATAAGCCGCCTCTTTACGCCATCAGATTCAGCACGGTACTGATCTGTTGTAGCTAATGGTCTACCATTTTGTAGCCACCGACCCTCTGATTCAGGATTTGCCACCTCACATTCAAAAACTGCTGTTTGGGACTCGGCCACAGTCAGGTCGCTGAGAGGCTTTGAAATGGCACCACCTGTTGGGAAGAAAAAGCATCGTGTTGCTGTTCAGCTTCCCCCCACGCAGAAACGAAAAGTAGATGCTGGAATATTTTGCCCTAATTTACAGCCTTCCCATTGTCATTCTGAGCTCTGTGAAAAATCAGGAATACAGTATGACCTGAACATTACAAAAAGATGTTTCTTAATTCTATTGTAGTTATTCTCTTTTATTTTATCATCAGCACACATACTGAGAACACTCAAGACAAACCCCTCCTCTTTTTTACATTAATTACATCAAAAGCATAATATAGCATTTCATACTATGGTTCTGATCTAGCAAAATGCATTAACACTTAATTAAAAGCTTTGAGAAGTCAAATCACTAATCACAAAAAATAAGATGAAGGGCAAGGAGAATATTTTTTTTAAAGATAAATAAAAGAGAAAACCTCCACACTGAAACAGAACTATTGCTACAAGCATGAAATACAGTATATTGGGCAGTTTTTAAATCACGGTGAAATGAAAATGTTGGATTTTAACCTTACTAACCTGCTACTATAAGCTTCCCAGATGTTTTCTTCTCTCCAGCATAAAATACATATTCTCCTTCATCATCTTTCATCATCTTCACCACCGTCAATTTATATATTTTGCCACGTGCTTCAATTTTATATTTAGGACCAGCCTTTATGTGTTGGCCTTTGAAATGCCAAATTACATCAATCCCTGAATGGGAGAGTTCAACCTCAAAGGACACATTCTGTGTTTCGGTGCAGGTGATGTCATGAAGACCTCTAATAATCTCAATTTCTATAAAAAGAATAAATTATAAATTTATTAGTTGTTTCCACAGTTTTGTTTTCAAAGAAATTATTTCAAAAAGAACTGTACATCTTAAAAGACACCTACGTTCAACTGTGACATTGCAGCTTGTTTCAACTTTGCCAACCATTAGTTTATAACGCCCTTCATCTGAAGCATGGGTTGTGGTGAGCACTAGCCTCTGTTTAGTGCCTTTACATACAGCTTGCACACGTTCATCAGGCTTTATTTGATTATCATTTAGGTACCATTTGGACGAAGACACATCAGGTGCTGAAACTTTGCATTCGAGGATGGCTTTTGTTCCTTCAACTACATGAATATCTTTTAGAGGCACCACTATTTCCACACCTGTCAAGTTACAAAAATATTCATCATGAGAAAAATGATGCCTTTGAAAAGTAATCCTAAAGGAGCCAAAAATCAAACACGCCTTCAAAATCATCATAGTGACTTACTGTACACTGTGACTTGTCCAGTGGTTGACAGCTCAAGATCAGGGACACTAAAAGAGTAAGTTCCACTATCTTCCTTTGTGGCATCTTCTATGAGTAACATATGTGATTGTTTATCCAACACAATGTGAATACGGTCACTTGATTGAATTTCTTGGCCGTCTTTCATCCAGACGCCTTCTGCATTTTCTAGGGAGACTTTAACTTCAAGTTGCACGATATCTCCTTCACAGACTTTTTGATCAGTAAGTCCTTGAAGAATTGCCATGGGACGAGCTGTGGAATTAAATGAAATTAATTTATACTTATAAAATGCTGAATATTGAACATTAAAGCATTATGGGATACAATGATATAGCTATAATACATGCTATAAAAAATCTGTACTATATAGACAATGTAAGAAATGCTTACGCTTCATTTTCAGTTTGCAGCGAGTCCTTTTTCCATCAACAACAAAGCTATACTCTCCTTGATCATCTTTATTAACATCTTTAATAGTGAGGATCTGACGACCACGGCGGGATGCAATCACATACTTAAGATTAGAAGTGAGTTCAACTTCACCGTGATACCATTTCCCCTCCACATCTTCTGGGAAAACCTCACATTCAAGTTCACCTGATAGGGATTCTGGCACTTCAACATCCTCAAGTTCTTTAATAAACTCAACTGCAGCACCTAAAGGCACATAATTACATTTGTGAATAAGCTTGATTAGATACTCCTGAAGAAAAAAATTGTTATTAAATGATCCTAAGGGAATATATGTATATAGTGTTACCATTTTACATAGATAGATCTCCGAACTTTCATTCTGGATTACAAAAGTATGAAAGCGGCTCAACGTTTGTTAGGGTGTTAGACATCTGTTTACGTAGTTTTATTTCTTTTGGAAGCTGATTTCACTTTAACAGTATGCAATGGTACTGAGCTGTATGCTTCTTACCTTCAACAGTAAGCTTCGCAGTGGTTTTTATGGATTCATCTTCTACCAGTGCACAGCTGTAGTCGTCAGCATCAGACATATCAATTGTTAATACGGAAAGAAAGTGAGCCTTTCTGTCTGAGTGCATCCTGTACTTGTCTCCAGAATGAATCTCAATTCCATCCTTAAACCATTTCACTTTCACAAAGGGTTCTGATGTTTCACATTCAAATGTTGCCATGGAGTCTCTTGCTTTAGCAGCAACATCTTGTAACTTCTGGGTGAAGCTCACTAACTGCTTGGCTGCAAAACATTATGTAATGATCAGTAGAGGACTGACCAAACAGACATAAAACACTATGATGAGCAGTAGGATAAGTAAGAGAATTGAAATTACCTTGTATTAACAGGAAAGCATGGCTAGAAGTTTCACCAGCTATATTGACTGCTTTCACCATGATGCTGGCAGAATCATCAGAAGTCACGTCTCTGATAACTAATTCGCAAACATTATCTTCAGGCCAGTACCAGTACACACGATCAGTCCTTTCAATCTGAACACCATTTTTGAACCACTGGCATTCAGGATCTGGTTTTCCTACCACTCTCACACGAAAGTGAACATCTGTTCCTTGGGCCACAGTCTGGCTTTGAATTCGTTCAAGTATCTTGGGAGCCTCCATGCTTGGACTAAGCTCCACCTTCTCTGGTTTGAATGTTGGAATGGTGATTTTGCCTTCAGGAGGAAGTGCTTTCTTCTCTTCCTCTGGGATCTCTTTGGTCCAGTGAAGAAGTTCTTCTTTTGTCTTTTTCAACATTTCTTCATATGATTCATCTTTTTTGCGAGATTTAAGTTCCACAGCTGTAATGGCTTCATAGTAGCCCTCTTCTGTCCTACGCTTGAATTTACTTCGCAGCTCTTCAGATTCCTCTGAAAGCTTTTCATGAGTGATCCTTTCAGCCCTTTTCAGCTTCACCACTTCTTTGGTTGTTGCCTCTGCAGGTTTGTCTACCTTCTGTACCTCAAAGAGAAGTTTTCCAGGTTCTGTAACTACAGGCTCATGTTTGGGTTCAGGAGCACGACGAAGAACAGATCTGAAGTCTTCCCTCTGCTGGATCTCAAGTTTCACCTTATGTTCAATAAAGCCTTCTGGGTTCTCTGCAGTGACTCTCACCTCTCCTGTGTCATATGATTTGCAGTCCACGATATCCAGGTAGTAGATTCCATCATAACGGAGTCTAAATCTTTTGCTTTTACGGATGAGCTGCCCATTGAGGTACCAGTTGACCTTGGGCATAGGATAGCCAGTCACACGGCAGCGGAATCGTGCTGTTTCCCCTTCAAGGACTCTTGCAGGTTCAGGAACCAAAACGATTTCTGGTTTTTGTTTTTCCTTTTGGTCCAGTGCAACTGCAGGTAGAGCACCCTCATGGGCCATTCTTTCTAACTCTTCAATTCGCTGGAGTCCCCTTTTACCTTCTGGCAACTGGGATTCTTCCACAAGACTTTTCTCATCCTTCACAATCAGAGTAGCAGATGTATGGTCTGTACCATATTTGTTAGTTGCTCTGCAAGTAATCACTCCACTGTCTCTGGAATAGGCTACCCCATAGTCTAGGCTACAGTACCCAAACTCATTGATCATGCGGAGTCTGTTAGCTGCTTCCAAGGGTTTGCCATCATGCAACCACTCCACCACCATGGTTGGGTCACCAATTGGTGTAAGCCTGCATTCAAAGTGTGCTGGTCCAAATTGTTTGAGCCTTAAAGATGTCAGCTTCTTCTTAAAAAATGGTTTCTGTTGCTTTTCTTTGTCATAGAGATCTCCTTCCTCCCATTGCTCTTGACCATAACGCAGATGGAGAGGTTCTAATTCTGGTGCTGCAATCTCCTTGGCTTTGTAAGTTCCTTTTGGAATTATTAATTTCCTTTCTGGTTCAGGTTCTGTATGTTCAACTTCAACATTTACTTTGCAGCGGGTAGTGTCCCTCCCAGCTTTATTAATAGCAGTAGCAGTATACCATGCAGCATCTTGCCTGGCAGTTGATTCAATTTTAAGGGCAGCTGCCCCTTTGGTTCCCTCAATCCTGAAATATGGAAAAAAAAATTAACTATTTTTCCCTTCTTTGTCATTCATTTTTTGTCCTTCTTCCAAATAAGGTCAAAGCCTCCAAAGGCAAATCTCTGGAGGTAATAGACATGTTGTTTATTTTTATTCATATTTGGGAGTGCATTGCAAAAGAATCAAACAGATAAGGATAATAAAAACCATTCTTAAATTCAGTGGAAGTTTTACCTGCACAGGTCTTCAAAACCAGAGACAGAGAAAAGTTCACTAATCTCTGTGATGGCTTTGCAGAACAGAAACTGTATGAAAATACAAGCTGGAAAAAAATGGAGCAAATCCTACAAGATATTTCATATCTGTAATCCTTGCAGAAATGCAAAAGCCATTAGTGAATCCCTTCTGTGAAACTGTAGGAGGCATTTTGCAGGATGGTGACTATTAACTACTTTACTTACATAAAGTATCTTAAATAAAATAAAATAAAATAAA